>JANAVB010011399.1:5351775-5633637 GCA_029216955.1 Iris pallida
TATATAGATATATATATATATAGAGACTATATATATATATTATATATATATATATATGGGAGCGGATCAAAAGCCCCCTTAGAAAGCCCCCCAAAACCCCCCTCACTCTAATTCGTAATATAATGTTAATATTAATGTTAATATTAATGTTAATGTTAATATAATGTTAATATTAATGTTAATGTTAATATTAATTTTTGTAATTTTTTTTTATTTAAATGTTAATGTTATGTTAATATTAATGTTAATGTTAATTTTAATGTTAATATTAATTTTAATGTTAATATTAATATTAATTTTAGTATTTAATGTTAATATTAACATTAATATTAACATTAACATTAATATTAAAATTAATATTAACATTAAATTACGGATTAGAGTGAGGGAGGTTTTTGGGAGGCTTTCTAAGAGGGGCTTTTGATCCGCTTCTATATATATATATATATATATTATATATATATATATATATATATATATATATATATATATTATATATATATATATACACCTTCCAGCTAAAGCAAACGTTCACAAACTCAAAACTAAATTTCTTTAAAATATTTTAATATTAATTGTAAAATAGATTTGTCATGCAATTATATATTTAAATAGTGAATTTAAAAAGTGAGAAAAAACATAAAAGAATATTGTTGTTAGAAAAGTAAAAAAGAGACGATTTTAGTAGGGTAATTGGTCTAATTAAGGCTTCTCTTATATTAGGATTTGTGTGTATTTTGCCATTTTGGTAAAGACAGCTACTTGTTTATAGTTATCTGGAAATAATGATTTATAATATATTTTTTTGGATATCCACTTTAATTATTGTCTTATTAAAAAAATTTAATGATTTTTTTTCTTTGGAAAAAATCTATAGGGAAAGAAAACAGTAGAACACATATTCACAAATATGTGAGTACGACTAATATTGTCTCGTATTATATTAAAGGCTAGTACAATTATTATAAGCTCGTTAACAAAGTAATTAATCAAGTGGTCGATGAGAGCATCAAATGTTTGATTTAGAGACATGATTGTGTCTGGATTCAAAAGCAGCTTTTTCCATTCCGCAAGGAGTAGAGTAGCGTTCGGGTTACTTCTTTGTTATTGTTTTGAATAGTAGTTTATTACAAAGAGTCAACTGTTGTTGTTTCTAATACTGTGTGGATGACAGTACTGCACTGCACATTCAACTTCCATTTTCCAATCAACGAAATGAATAGGAAACCACTTGTGAACTTTGAATGTCTGCTTCGTTTCCTGCTTCATTCATATCACATGCAGGAAAGTCTTTGAGAACGTCAAAATTTGATTGGTTCTTGAGCATTATTACACATAATATCAATTTTTATATTTTATATTTTATATTTTATATATGTAATCAATGAGGTACTAGGTAGCTTCTTGGACCTGGTCTTCTGATTGTAGTTCCAGAGAGGCACATCCGGCTCACAGGGCTGCTGGGTCGCGGAAGGTGACAATTTCTGGCACGAGACGGCTACGACGAGCGAGTTTATACGAAGCCAATAGTGTCATTACATGACGATCGAGTCGAAGAGGAAATGTCGTACGTGGGGCTCACTCCCTTGCCATCCCAATCCTCTACCCTACTCGTGCGAACAACTACCTCTACTATTCCCCTTTCTAGATGGACCTACCTCTTGTACATTGCGCGAGTAAAAATGTATTTAAAAAATTAAATATAAATTTATTATAAAAAATTGTCATTATTATTTAACTCAAGCAACCAAAAAATATATCTTCCTACCTTAACCATCTGAATTAGAATTACTTAGCTATAAAGAGACCTGTCAAGTGGGCCGGGCCGGACCGGCCCGGCACGAAAATTGGGTGGGTCGGGTCGGACAGGGCCCGGGCCTCTTAGGTCCATGAACTGTAGCAGGCCGGGCCGGGCCAAGGGCTGAAAATCTCGGTCCAGTCCGGCACGTGACCCACGGCACAGTGAGTTTCGGGTCGGGCCGGGGCGGGTTGGACCGTGCTGGGTCTTGATTGGCACGTGAAATTTGGGCATTCATTTTCGTTCTTCTTCTGGAAATTTTTGTATATTAATTACAATCATTTTTTAAACACAAAATATTGAACATTCAACATGTTTTCATATATGTTTTTTCAACAATCACATATATTTACGTAGATTAACATAACATAATAACATGATTAAGTTTTCTAAATATTAATAACAATCATTTTTTGATATATAAACTACTTGATTCTTATTTATTTGGGTGGGCCGGGCCGGGCTTCGGGCCCGGCGTGCTTGGGTTTCAGGCCGGGCTGGCCAGGGCCCACGATTAATCGGGCCGGGCTGGGCCAGCCCGGCCCAATTGACAGGTCCAACTATAAATAAATCATATTAGATAATTAGATACTTAAAGTTTTTTTTAAAATTCGTTAATGGAATATTTAGATAGTTGTTTAGTTATTTATAATTAATTTTTTAAATTTATTTATATGGATGATGACATACATACAGTTTGGACGGTTCACTTCTGAGCCGTTTTCAAGTCGCATTATATAGTAGAAGATGATGGCAGCAGTGTTTTAAAAATCGGACCGGACCGGCCGGTTGAACTGGTCAACTCGTGAACCAGTAATTTTTTCGGACTGCTTTAATACTGACCCACTTTTTTTTCTTTCCAAAAATCGGTTTCTTTTATGTAACCCGGTCGATCCGGCCGATTAGACCATTGAACCGTCTGAACCGGTTGCATTTTAAATCGGTCTGAACCTGACTTTTCTAATTCAACTTTTCTTTTTGGTTAGCCCGTCGTGCGGCGCCGTAAGGACGTCGAGAAGACGTCGTAAGGACGTCGTGCGCATAGAACGTGTGGCTGTGCGGCATCGGTTGTCGTAGCTGCGTAGTGAAGACGTCGGGGACGTCTTTGGCATCGTGGACGAAGCGAGGCGTTGAGTTGCGAGTGTCAAAAGACGTCATGGCCGTCTCGTGGAGCTCTGGAGCGCGTGGATGCGTGGGATGTACGTGTGGGACGATGATGACAAAGCCAGTGCGGACAAGATCAGCACGAAGAGTCCGAAATGATATGACGACCGACTAAAAATCGTATCCGGAGGACATACGATTTAACTGAGCCCACACGTCCTGGAAGATAAAAAAAATAAAAAAAATACTATGTAATATATTCAATAAAATTAAGCCTATAAAACTGGTTTAATTCGGATTAAACCACTGATTGGACTAGTTTGACCTAACTCAGAGTTCTCATCGAGTCGATCTCCGATCCGATTTTATGGGAGTGACAAGTAAGCTGAGTGAGATTACTTTGATAACATGTACATATGTATACATACTCCAACATCATGGAGATGAATTTAATTAGTAATTAGGAAACACATAAATGAAATTTAGAATTCCAAAAAATCACACTGACGGCCAGAAGAATTGAACTCAAGGGTCTTCAATATTCAGTATTGGGAGAGGAGGAGAAGTTAATATGTAGGGTTTTCAGGTTAGGTAGGGTAGATGGGCCCCACCGAAACTTACCAAGATTACCCGTAACCTGTATGTAAGAATCTGACGGGCACAAGCCTCAAGTCGTAGCACACATATATATGGCTGTGCGGGTGGCCTTCTGTGTCCATCTCCATTATTGAAGTTGACTCTTTTGGGATCCTTAAAAAAAAAACTTTGAATGCCCACTTCTTAGAATTCGTGGTGGGCAGATCAAGGAAGTGATGTAAGTGACATCACACTTCCTTGGAAAATATTACTCCAATTTGAGAATAATTATTAAGGATTAATTGTAAATTGATACTCTCAATTATTTCAAAATTTCAAATTGATATGCCAAAAAAAAATTAATTTAATATTCTGGAAAAAAATTTCTAAAAATATCATGTCGCTTTTTTTCTGTTCTCATCCCATCCTTCCGCTGCCCCCTCCCCCCTCCTCACCCCGCCACCCTCGGCCGCCCCCAACCACGCCCCCGCCTCCGCTGTTGCCCTCCCGTCTCCGTTGTCGCGCCCCCTGCTCCACCCCAGACTCCACCCCCTCTCTCTCCGCAGTGCCGCAGCCGGCTGCACGCGCTCCCGGGAAGAGAGGGGCGTCGAGGTGGCTTGAGGAGGTGGAGCGGGAGGCGGAGGGCACGATACGAAGGCGAGGGGTAGGGGGCAGCCGTGGGGGAGAGGGGGCGGCGTGGCGGAGGGTGGGGGAGGGCGGGGGGGGGGGGGGGGGGGGGGGGGGGGGGGGGGAGGGGTGAGGGCAGGGGAGGCGGGGTGGGGGGGGGGGGCAGCCGTGGGGAGGGGGGCGGGTGGCTGATGGGGTGTAGCGGGGGTGCAACCATGGGGGAGGGTGGGGGGCAGGGATGGCCGTAGGGGAGGAGGGCATGGGTGGCCAGAGGGGGGAGTTAGGGGACAGGAATATTTTGGATTTTTTTTTTAAATTTTAGGGTATGAAGTTGAAAATATATAATAGTTGATGGTATTAAGTTGTTGAATAAAAAGTTTAGAATATCAACTTGAAAAATCAAATAGTTTAGTGTATCAAGTTACAATTAACTCAATTATTAATTAGCAATGTAGTATGATTGGACAACGATGTAACTAACACATTTTGAATCCGAAAATAAGAATGTGACACATTTTTGGTGCATACTAGTATTTTTTTGCGTATCACTTGCATATATATGCATCTGACATAATATAACAAGGACATAATATATATTTTAAATAATATATATTTTAGAGTATTTCTTGGCTCGACTTATTTTCTCTTATCAATTCATTCAGTAGGACTATTAATTTGCCATTCTTCGTATCCTTGTCGCATTACATAAGGTGTTTGACCTTGTATATCAATAAGAAGATGAGACTTTCAAACATGTGTGAGTATATGGGTTAATTTTTCATAAGGTGTTTGGGAATAATTTTGAGGAGTGAAAGAAAAGTTGAGGAAAAAAAAAATAGAAGTGAGTAAACGGAAGGTAAAGTAAACCTTCACTTGTTTGAAAGATCAAAAAGTAGTAAAAAAAAAAAAAATTAAAGTAATATTTTATTTATTTGTGGAGAAAGATATAATTATCATTTAATTCTTTATTTTTTTTCAAATCATAATTTATACGAAGGGAGTTGGATAATTTCTCTCACATTCCTCTCAGCTCTCTCAATTTTTCTCCCACTTTTGGGAGTTTTTTTTTAGTCGGACCGACATGAATTTTTTTTTCCCATCATTTTCTTTTCCCCTTTCCAAACACCGCTACTTTTAATTTTTCTTTCATTTTTTCCTCAATATTTTTCCTTTCCTCCATTTTTTTTCACTTTCCAAACAATAACTAAGCTGCCTTGAGGTCGTGATAGTGGTCTCTAGACCCGCCTTGGAGAAGGAGTGGAAGACCTAAATATAGGAAGAACCAATTTTGAGGCAACTAGACTTGAATAATGAATGGGTTTTCTTGTATTTCAATTCCTTTAATCTTGTTGTTGTTTATTTCTATTTAATTCTTGTTGTTTTCCTATTTGTAGTATGTAATATTCATTGGATATGGATTGCATTGTGGTTTAAGCTTGAGTTTTCATTTAGGGATTAATCCTAGGATTTTAGGGATAAATCTATGTATGGGGTTGATATTGCTGATTAATCTCAATACCATGTTACAAAATGTTGTAGGTGTAGTGTCCCGTTCCGCTCAGTCAATCGGAGGAACCGGAACGCCGACGGCGTTCGAACTTAGCCTTGCAACGGCTACTTAGAGACATCACTCGGTCGAGGCGACCGCTCGCTCAGGTGGGGTAGTTTCGGTGAACTCGTCTCATCTTTGCCTTCACATAATAACTCGCATGTTTTCAACTTGCACAAGTAGACTTGATAATAAAAGAGACGAATCCACATAGCTAAAGAAAATAATCCCGACGGGTCGAATTGAGTTAGAATATGGAAAGGTCCAACGGTCGGCTTAGAGTTGGTGCACGACGTGCTTTGAAAATGACACTCGATCCTTCGTCCCGTGGCTTGGGAGAAGAAAAGTTGGTTGAGTAGGCGAAGTTATGAACGTAGCCTAAGTCATAGGCGTCGCCCGCATAAATGCTTCATAAAGCATGCACGGTCCTATCGTCCAAGGCTTGGCATAGCCTTGGCTTGCCCCATGAGTTAAGTTGCGTTGCACGACTTATGATATAAGTCTAGGCACCCAAATGACTTGGTCGTTCAGAAGTCGAACGCATGTGCGACACGTTTCCGCAATGCGAGGCTTGACGTAGCCTTTTTTCGTCGAGTCGTTGTGCGTTTAAGTCAAGCAAGTTATGTTAGGCTATCGGAGTGGTAGCAAGCACGGTCCTACGAGTTCTACGGTTGGCTATAACCACATAGTCTTACGGTCTCAAGGCCCGTCATATAAAGTATGACTTAGACGATAGCGTCGCGTAGATCGGAAGTCGGTTTGAGGCACGATGCACGAACTTAGTGTTTAAGGCATGAACCACGGTTGACTTAATGAGTTTTGGAGAAAGGACTATCGAATAGGCATTCATGAGTTGAATGAAATGATATGGTAACATGGAAAGAATGCTCGCGGCCGTGGGTCGTCGAGGGGTCTCAAATAATAGAAGTCTTGATATTGGTTTTGAAAGAGATGGTAACACTGAAAGAAGGATGACTGTGTGAGACGTCATTTTGAGTCGAGTCTTGCATGGTCATTGGATAACTTGTCGACAAGGACGAGTTTCCTCGAGCGACAACCCGGGGCCACGGGACCGACTCGGCCTAGGAGGAAACACGGTATAGCCGTAGCTGGACGAACCGCTCGGGTTATTAGAAAACTTTCAGCGGGGATAGCTACTTACGTTGAAAGGGTCGCCGAATGGCAAGACTATAGTCCAGGATAGCTTGTCATGCTAGTGACTAATTCATATAGATGAGTCGGTACGGGCGGCAATCCGCGAGTGTGCCTTTGGATTGAGTCGAGTATTGAGTGTACTATGTCAAGGAGTCGAGTTGAATGTGTGTGTATAGTTTGAACACAATATTGGGCCTAAGATTTGGTTGCAACGTAGGCGACGTACTTCGGCACGAGATGTGGCATCGAGTCTTATGTTGTCGGCATATAAGTTGTATAGTTATGGTTTGAGTTGTCTTGAGTTTAAGTCAGGAAACGCCGCAAGGCAAAGTTGGTCGAGTGATACTTAGTTTACAAGTCGGATGGGTCAGTTGATGATTTAGTAGCGAAGGACCGCGAGGCGGCAAGGGCCGCGTGGCAGCGATATGATTGAGTCTCATTTGAGTTACGAGGCACGGCCTCAACAAGGACTTATAGCACGGTCACACGGGAATGGAGTCTTATCGCGTAGTTGCGTCTCTGATTTTGGTCGAAAGGCAAGCACGACTTGATAGGTTAACGTTGTTGAGTCGACGTTGTTCTTGCAAGCACGGGATGGTCTAAAGACACAAAATAGGCCAAGGCGCCTGTCCTAAAATCGATCCTAAGGAAAGAGTAGAAAGACAACTGATAAGAAGGGACTATGTTATACACAAAATAAATTAACGTGTTGGTTTTGTATGGGTGGGCGAGGAGCTCATCCCACCAGTACAGTTGAGTACTGACACCCACATAGTTTTCATGTGCAGACACAGGTAGAAGATCGTGGCGCGGAGCTCGCTTGGATGCGTCGAGCCACGGAGTTCCTTGGCGATTCAAAGCGTGCGGCCGCATGGAGTCAAGACTTATACGGGACATAATGTATGGACGTCGCCTTCCGAAGCTTTCGCTGGTTCAAGACTTGTATTGAGAGATGAGAGAGTGCCGAGTGACTTGTAATGTGAGATGAGTAAGCTTGAGTGAGCTTGAAAGACTTGTAATCTTGGCCTTGCGCCCCATTGTAACCTTTGTTTCAATATCAATAAAATAAATCCTTGAATGATATGTGTTTTGTTCTAAATTCCGCTGCTATTATTCAATGTCTCTGCATGGGACTTCTGTGCGACGACCCCGTCGCAGCCGCTGAATTCGACCGTTATGGAACCCGCCTTGCACGAGCACAACCTAGGCTCGTGCGGCATCACGCCTTAGCGAGGACGATCGCTCCTACGGGAGCGGGGCGTGACAGTAGGAGCCCTAACCTAGCTTCCCTTAGCCCTGAGAATCAACTTGGTGTGATTTGGATAAGTTTTGGACCTTATAAGAAACTCGTTCTTTATCAGTACAGGCGATATACTTAGCACATATACCACCAGTACATTGTTGATGTATTGTTGGTAGATGTGGAACATCTCAATCCTTTTAGCAAGTCCATCCCGTTCTGTGATACATAATGGTTTATCGACGGTATAATGTTGTTGTCTTGTTGTTTCTTTAGGATCACTCCTGGTTTTGTGTATCGTTTCGATGTGAGGATACTTAGCTTTTTCCAAAATATTCTCTAATGCATACCCACTGTCCCTTAACTCCGATATCTGAAAGTTGAATAGTTTCTGGGGGCTTAGCTCCCAAACCCCCCACGAGGGGATGCAGCTCCCTCGACCTCCGTCTTCTGAATGAGCAGCAAAATTCCATCATCCTACTATAGAGTGAGGATTATTGATTGCTAAAACCCATGTATTAAGTGATGGACTTCTGTGTGCTCGAGTAGACCATAGGTTTAGTTTAGTTAGAGCCAATGTGGTATCATGATTTATTTTATGTTAAAACTTTTGGTTGTGTGGGATTCTTCGTGACCAAATTTCTATAGCTTGATTTATATTGATGAATGGAATTATATATATTTGCATAGATACGACATGGAGCACTAGTCAACTACGGAATGTGTTTGGTAACCAAAATCCCATGCATTGATATATGAGAAACTTTGTAGTTGAGGTAGTTTTTAGTGGTATAAATACATCACGAATCGATTCTTGATTTACCCCCGATCTTGACCTGTCTACTTTATATTCGGACTCTTATGCCATTATACCCTTTGAGATACTGTTATTGCACCAAGGTATTTTCCTATTGTACTATGATGCCATATTATATATATGTGTATGTGTGTGTGTGCGTGCGCGCAGATATCCATGTAGTAGGTCAGTAGTCATAGCATGGATTAGGATTATGAATTGTTTGTGATATGCTGCATATATGCGTAGGATGAATCTAGGATGGAAACGTTAAGAACCAATCCGGCAACATCCAGCATATATGTACTTTGGTACGATATTTAGGATGGATAGTCGTGTGTCTCCAACTAGGGTTCCATAAAAAAATTAGGCTTAGTTAACTAGCTTAAAAAACAAAAATCATTTAGTTGGGAAATGATTCCGATTTTGTGCATCTTATTGCTCAGCCGCTAGATATTGTGATATATCATTAAATTTTGTACATTGCAACATCTGAAAATCTATATTGTTAATGATCTGTTGGCCACCTGTAAGGGGCATGAACTTTGGATTGTGGTCGATGTATTTTTTGGTGATAGAAATATCACTACCAAAATATGTCAAATTAGCGACGAAATTAGCGACGCCAGTTAAAAACGTTGCTATGCTTTGTGTATTTAGCGACTTATGAAAATGACGTCGCTGAACGTCACTATCAGCGACGTTTAGCGACTAGAATTATAGTTTGGAAAGAACATGTCGCTATTTAGTCGCAAAACATCGCTGATTTATTTTATTCAGCGATATTTTGCGACATTTAATCAAGTCCGTCGCTATCCTATTACTGAACAGCGACGTCTAGCGACGTCTCTCTTAGACGTCGCTAAAAACTTTCATATAGGGTTCTGGGAACCCGACCGATTTCATTTTATTTCACCCAAATTTCAATCTCCCGCCACCCCCTCTCGTCTCTCTCCCCCCTCCCCCTCTCGTCTTCGGCGACCGCTCCCCCCGACGAGCTCCTCCCATTCGGCGAGGCCTCCCCCTAGCGACCACTCCCTCCGTCCCCTTCCCCTTCGTCCCCTGCCCCGGCGACCCCCCTCGCCCCTGGTGACCTCGTTGTTGCTCCTCCACCGCCGACCCCCCTCGTCCCCTGCTCCGCTCCGGCGACCCCGACCCGACCCCGTCCAGGTATACCTAACCCTAACCCTATCTTCCACTGACACGACACAGACACACTGACACACTCACTGACACGACACCGACACACTCACTGACACGACACTGACACACTGACACACGACACACAGACACTATGTATACTCATTAAAGAAAACTCTTATACATATGTATACATGTATACATGAAACTCTTATACATATGTATACAATATATACATATGTATACTCATTGATGGTTCCTTTATATACATATATACATATGTATATAATCTCAGGAAAAACTCTTATATAACTATAACTATAGCTATATCTATCAATATACATATATACATATGTATACAATCTTAGGAAAAACTGAACTAAACACACATAGGTATACTCATTGAAGAAAACTGAGATTTCACAATGGAACTTGGGTTTTGATACATGAAATGAGATGATGGTTCCTTTAGTTAGCTTGCTTATGTTACAATTATATTCTCTGTGAATATCGATCTTACCAGATGGTACCCATGACCCGAGCAGCGGCACGTCGTTTGAGGGAAATACAGATTGCTGAGGTGGCTTCTCCTACCGTTAAGGAGGAAGTGGCACCGGTAGCTAGTGAGACCGGGAGTTCCATTCATCCAGCACCTGCAGTGGAATGACGCTTTCCCGCCGTCGATCCCACCTTTTCGAAGATGTTGCATGATGGTATCATTGAGCGTATGCGTGAGGTGCATGGTCGTCATTAGTGTAGTTTTATGGATATATTTTGTGTTGGACTATTAGTACTTATTACCAGCTGTACTTGTTTTATGGAGATGAGTTTATGGACTTATTACCAGCTGTACTTGTTTTATGGAGATTAATTATAGAGACTAATTACGCATTACATGACTAATGTAGAGTTAGACTTATTACAAGCTGTACTTATTACCAGCTGTCTCGTAACCAATATTATTGATGTGGACTCCACGGAAGTTATGCATTACACGACTAATGTAGAAGATGTAGAATTATCCGAAGAGGAAGGCGAAGCCGACGAAGGCGAAGAAAAAAGTGAAGATGAGGAGGAGGAGGAAGAGAAAGATGAGGTCGAGGAAGACGAACAAGATAAATATTCTGAAGATGATTGAGAGAGATATACTTTTATTTTCTTATTATGTAGAGTTGGTTATTATCTACTTTTGGTTACTATATCTAAACTTAGATGTTTATTTTAGAATGTACTATCTGGACTTAGATGTTTCTTGTAGAATGTACTATCTGAACTTAGATGTTTCTTGTAGAATATACTATCTTGACTTAGATGTTTCTTGTAAAATGTATCATCATATTTCTAGTCTCTATTATTTGTTGTATCTCATCATATGTTGTTATGAGGTATGACAGGTCGACGCGGATCGTTTCGCATGTTCCGACATGGGGCACGGGGTACTGGTACTGGCAGAGGACAGGGTACTCCTTCGGTACCTCCTATTGGTACCGGCTCTGGATCATCGTCGCCCAGTACTCCTGTGTATCGGACAGTACCTCCGCCTGCCCCGACGCTACGTGGCATATCTCCTTGGACGAGTAGTTCCAGGCCTGAGACTGCTCCATCGTCTAGCATTCCTCTTGCTGATACGACGATGGAGACTGATGAGCAGATGGAGGAGGCTGAACTGATGGCCGACCAGTATCAGGCAGATGATGCATGTGCACCTCCGGAGGAGACGAGGACGGAGATCTGGGCCGACGGTACAAAGTAACTATTTTGGTTTATCATTTTTTCCTGTGTTTATCATAAATTAACTTTTCTCATGAATATAATACGTCTGTATAGATATCGTCCTCCGTCGGTACAGAGACGCCTAGGCCACTTATTGAGGACTAATTATGGTTGTCCTTGGATAAACTACTCTGATGCTCCGGACGAGAGGAAGGCCTACTGATTTGTGCGCTTCAAGGTTAAAATATATTTAGTTTTAACATGAATCATATAATTTTTGCATATTATATATAACTGATAAATATTTGGTTTGCACTCTTCTAGGATATGTTTTTTATCCACCGCACCGGGCCGAGATGATCGAGGAGATGTTTCCTGCCGTCGCTGCTAAGTTGATCCGCGACGCTATTAATGATCAGAAGACTCGTGATCGTGCCGGAAAGCCGATCCAAGGTTGGATCACCCCTGATCAGTGGACTGCAATGAAGGCTCGATTCGACGAGCCAAGGTACAAGGAAAAGTCTGAGAAGGTCAAGGCGGCTAGGAAGCAGGGATCAAAATGGTGTGGTGGGTCGATTCCGATGACGGAACATTTTCGTCGTTTGGTATTTATTTTAGAAATATTATTTTAATACAAGTCTGATAAATTAGTAGAAGGTGATATATTTAATTACAGGTAAAGATGGGTGATGACGCCAATATGGTGACTGTCTTCCTGGCCACACATCGGAAGTGCGGGAAGCTTATTGACGAGAGGGCGGAGCAGGCCTATGTAACTATTACAATTCTATTTATTAATTTTAATACTTCGTGTTAGTTTTGATATAACTTAGTAAATATGCATGCAAATAGATATTCATGTAGTTAGTAATAATACGTACAATAGACATTAGAAGTGAGTTTCAACGGCGTAAGTAGCGGGCGGCTGCTAGTGCATCTGCTATGGGAGAGGCTGGTACTTCCTCGCAGCCCGCTCCAGCTCCGTTGGAGGACGAGCTGTGGGTGACCGCCGCTGGTGGTCTCCACAGGAGTACGTACTACGATACAGAATCCTATGGCGCCCTAGTTGCAACACAGTCCTCTAGGACCTCCCCTGCTAGTGTGCATGGCCCACAGCCCTTCCAGGAGTCTGTCCGAGTCCAGCAGATGGTGGAGTCTGTCCGTAACGAGCTGCTACGACGGATCCAGGAGCAGCACCAGACGGACGATGCTGCGCTCATGGCACGATTGGATACGCTCGACCGCAGCATTATGGAGCTCAGGGATATGACTGAGAGGACAGAGCGGGGTGTCCATGATTTTAGAGCGTCGACAGAGCGCAGCGTGACGGATCTGCATGCATCACAGCTGTCCATGGGCGAGAGGCTCACGTTGATGCAGGATTCGATGGTTGATAGCAGTACGAGGCTATTATCTACCATGCATTCCTACCACGAGCGACTAGCTACGTTGGAGCATTATTGTCCTCCGGGTGCGCCTTTTTCGTCGTCGACTCTGCCGGCATCACTACCTCCGACTCCACCGATGTCACTACCTTTTTCATCGGTGACGATTTTACGGGAGAAGTACGAGATGTTCCTATCCTTGAGGCGCGGCGGTGCCCATCCTCCTCCAGATCCGCAGTAGTCCGAGTTAGGACTATTTTATGAGATTGTAGTATTTTTTTAGTATTTGTTTATATTGTTTCAGTATTGGTTGTGGATTATTTGTTTGTGTAGACTTTCATTATTAGTTGTGGATTCATGTGGATATTGGTTGTATACTTTGGATATTCGTTTACCGACTTTGGATATTTTAGTGTTCGTTGTGTTGGTATCTCATCATATGTTGGTTGTAGACTTTTGCTCTTGGTTGCGTTGATACATATGTATATTGTGATGTACCTGTGTTGAGTGTTCCACCGAAGGGGTCGGCGAACCCAGGAAGAAAATGTGCGTGTGGTTTTTTTGTTATTTATTGAATTGCAGGTAAAAAATGTGATTCTGTGGACATTCTGTAATTTATTTATTTTGTAATTTAGCGACGATTATCGACGTTTAGTGACGCAGCTAAACATCGGTAAACGTCGGTAAATCACCAGGTATACCGACGCTTACCGACGTAATGTTGCGTCGGTACACGTCGGTAAACATCGGTAAACACTAGACATACGTCGCTAAATGTTCCAGTATTTCCCTCGCCTACAGAGTCGGTGAACGTCGGTAATTGTAGACGTACGTCGCAGTATTCACCGACATTGACCGACGTTTGCGACGTCGCCATATTTCCGACGGGTCGTCGGCGAACGTCGGTCAATTACCGACGTTTAATGACGTCGGTAAGCGTCGATAAGAGCGATGATTACCGACGTAATGCCTGTTAGCGACATGGCTTTCCGCGACCACAGGAAAACGTCGCTAAATACGTCGGTAAACTGTTTTAGCGACATTTTTTGTCATTTTAGCGACGTTTTCTGGCGTCGCTAATATGACTTATTCTGGTAGTGTATATGATGGATCGATTCTTGGTTTACCATGTCTACATTATATTCGGACTTTCTTATGCCATGATACCTTTTGAGATACTGGTTCTGTTATTGCATAATGGTGATCCTATTTCCCTGTTGCACTGTAATGCCATATTATATATATATATATATATATATATATATATATATATATATATATATATATATATATATATATATATAATCTAGGAAAATTCTTCTTCAGACTAGTCAACTACTATCACCTCGCCCCACTATATCCAATTGGATATTCAATTCGTAATCAATATTTTACACAAGACCCTGAGTTGTATTACTCAAATTATCAAAAATGTGCTGGTTACGTCCTCTCTATATATGCCACACCATACATAATAATCTCATTCGAGCATACGATACCAGTCAGACCCTTTGTGGCAGTATGCAAATAGGGTCTGCATCAACTGGAGAAGAGACTGACTACATGCAGGACGCCTACCAAGCTTGAGTTGTTGACAACTCCATATATCCACACTGAAGTCACACTCAAAGAACAAGTGAGCATTGCTTTCTTCGCCACGCATACAGAGGACACACTGTTGGGTTCCAACTGGACTCCCATAACGACGAAGTCTATCAATAGTGAGCAACCGACCCATCACTGCCTTGTATATATTAAGCTTGAATTTTGAAGCAGCACCTTTAACCCATATAAATTCTGACCATTCGCTCTTTGGGGAGTGGAGACGGCAAGCTTCATAGACCACACTGAATGCAAAACCCCCATATATATATATATATATATATATATATATATATATATATATATATATATATATATATATATATATATATATATATATATGAAAATCTGTATTGTTACCGACGGATTGTTACTATATTTTTTAAAGTAAATAAACTGAACTCACCCCCACTTGGGCTCGAACTCCGCCCATCCGGGCCGCATGCATCTCTCTTAACCAATAGGCTAGAGGTCATTTGCAGATTGTTACTCTCTCTCTCTCTCTCTCTCTCCCTCTCTATATTTTTTAATATTAATATTAATATAAATGTTAATATTATTATTAATGTTAATGTTAATTTAAATGTTAATATTAATGTTAACATTGATTTTAACTTAATGTTAATTTTAATGCTAATTCTAAAATCTATCATGTCAGCTGCCACATCAACATGCCACATCGGCTGCCACATACAGAGAGATGGTTTAGAGGGATAATTTGGAGAGACAAATAGCATTATTCATATTTTTTTGAAGCAATGGGTAATTGTGGCAAACTCTCCTCCACTGGGGCTCGAACTCCTGACCATTTGGGCCGCATGCATCTCTCTTAACCACTAGGCTAGAGATCATTTGGGTAATTGTGGCGAACTCCACGAGATGAAGTATATCTCGTACCTTCCCATGGCAGATGCTCCGTATGAGGAGTTTGTACCGACAAATGATGAGCTGAACAAGCTTAGAAAAGAGAATGCAGCGATGGTGACAGTGTTCGAAGAACTATTATGCCATTATAAAATCTGCTCTCTATTTTATAAGAGTGCCACCGCCAACACTTGTTACTCTTCAAAGTGGTTACCATATCTGTTTCTCAATCATATAGAAGAGAAGAAGACCAAGGAGAATGACAAATGCTACCCTACCTTCTTCAAACCTTTGAGCAGTGCAGAGGTTATAAAACTGATGGAACAGAGTGGTCACTTTGATAAAGAAGTGAAAGATGATCATGAGTATCCTCCTTTAAAGAGAGGGGACAATTTGGAGAGTTATTTAAGAATGGGCTATAGACCCATGTCTGAAGAAGCACAACTGGCAGGATTCCTAACATACTGGCTTCGGAGATTTGTGGTTCCAGGATCTAGTGCCGTGGATCGTTTTCACCGCGGTGTTCTGTTTGCTGCTGTCAAGTTAGTCTTCGGTTATAAGATGGACTTGTTATCAGCAATGACCTGCAAGCTAAACGCCAGTCTTCGTTTATACGTCGACTTGATGCTGAAGGCGAAGGGAGAGACAGAGTTCCCTCGCTTGGAATTGCCATATATATATTTATTTTGATGGTTGCTTCTTCACTATCCAACCTTAATGGACCCCGGCATGGGAGCAGTTGATGGCAGTTTTCTCCGAAGATATTCTGAAGGAAAATGGAAATACACTTCTTTGAGTGAGTGTAGATTCATTTTGAATCTGAATAGAGGATGGAACTTCTGTTGTGCTCCTTTCCCTGCTGGGTACGATCAGATGCCCACAAATATGGTGGATTCGAAGATACAGCCTCTGACCCGTACAGCCTTTGAATGGTTGAAGACGATTCGACCATCACATCTGGTTTATCGGTTCGAAGAAGAGTGCTATTTAGAACCATATCTTCCCAGCCGATTTGCTCGACAGTTTGGGTATGATCAGTTCCATGTAGGGAACGCAATTACCTGTCTCCAAGGCAAAGGTTATTTGATAGACGGGGCTAGAGCTTGGGCTTATTACAATGTCCGTGATACAAAAGTCACATTTTCAATGCCAGCAAGGAGTACTCCCCAGGGTCCTCGGATGCTCTTCACATATTCTGTATTTTACACATCCGCAAATACTTTTGTCGAGAATTTTAATCTCGCAGATAGTTTCGCTACTGCAACAAGATTGAGGAGATGGAGGATTGCTCCATCAATCCCTGTAAATGAGGAGGTGCACGAGCCGGTCGATGCTCCTTTGGAAGTTTCGATGGATATGATGTTCCCTCAAGAAGTAAACGCAGCAATGCGTATTTCCCTGAGAGTGGAAAGATTTCCAGCGAAGAAAAGGAGAAGAGAGGAGCCTCCTGCTCCCGCAGCAAAGAAGAAATTGATACTAGATCTTTCTTCCGAAAAGGTCACTACAAGATCCCAGTCTCGACAATTGGCCGAAACACATCAAGAAGTTGCCACTACACCAACTTCTGTGCAGAAATAAGCAGAGCCAATAAATGTAGAGAGTCCTGTCAGACCTCTACACAGAAAGAAGAGAGTAGTCACCAGAAGAGTTTTGGAAGAATCTTCTTCTAGACAACTCTTGACTTCAGTAGATGCTGCAGCAGGAATTCTAATGGCATCTCCCACACCTGTTTCTGAATCTGGGAGCAAAACTCTTAAGGAGAATGAACAGAGGGGAGATCTTATCCCAAGAACTGAGGTTGAAAAGCCTGGAGAAAATATCTTAGAGGAAGGACAAAATATTGTACAACCTCATTCACCTGTCGTGGAGACTACTCAACCTCCTCTTACTCCCAGGACTCTTCGTGAAGAAGAAGACCGTGAAATGATTGCAGCTTTGGAGGATTGCAGTTATAGCCTGCAGGAAGATCAGACCGCCACTAACAGTGGGAATGCAGCAGCAGAAGAAGAAAAAGACGAAGAGAGTTCTTCGACTGAAAATGTTGATGAGTATATACAAGATCCTGAAAAGGATAACGAAGAACATATATCTCTTGATACTGCCGATGATATTTCAGATCCTAAAAAGGATATTGAAGTGGAGGCATCTGTAGAAAATGTTGCTGAGAATCCTGTTGAAAATGTTGAGATAGAAATATCTTCTAAAGAAGCAACCGATGAAGGCGTGCTGAAAGAAAATCCCGCCACCGACCCTCAAGGTATAAGAACGAGATCTAGCAATCTTCTCTCTTTTAAAATGAACTGATAACTAATATCTTCATTTTGTAATTCTTGCAGATCTTGAAATTCTGCCAACACCTCCAACGGACCTGGGTATGGTGCATATACCAACGGTGGTTGTTAGTAGTAGTTATCACTTATCTTGTGGTTCTGAGGCGGGCAGCAGCCAGGCTGTCGTAGCTGAGGCTACTTCTGTTCAAAAAGAGTCCATTCCAGCAAGGGATGCACTTGTTGTTAGACCAAACCAAGGTAAGATTTGTTCTTATTTGATCTTCTTGTTCATCAGCAAATAATTAGTAAAATAACAATTTTACTATTTATAGAGGATCAAACAGGAGGAGCGACCAGTTCTACTCTGGCTCCTTTATTTAAAGAACCTGTTGTCCAACCACAAAGAATCGAGCAACCTGCTACCCCATCCTCAACAGGGATAGCAGCGACTCCTGGAACTTTGGCCATCAATCAACAAGTTGTCCAATCTTTTACCAGATGCTTCTTCGAGTCGCTGGGATCTCTTGTCCATAAAATGATAGAGAAAGAAGGGGCTGACTTCATTATGGTTAGGAAGCCAACTTCTTTCTTAATAAGAGCCATAAGAGACCAAGGAGACGAAGCTCAGGCCACTCTCCTTGAACACATTTTGAACGAATTAGAAGTCTCCATCAAGAAGTACAAGGAGCTCAAGAAGAAGGATATAGATTCTTTAGTACAGGCTGAATTTGAGCGACTGGCTCAAGCTGCTGATATGGAAAGGTTAACCCTTCAAAATCTGTTAGAGGCTCATTCTGCAAAATTAGCTGAATACAATTCTAAGATAGAATCAGTTACTTTAATGGCTGAAAGTAAAGGACGACGACTTGCTGAGCTGAAAGCAGAAATTACTCGCCTCCAACAAGAGTTTGAAGAAGAAACTGTTAATCACCAACTGGTGATTGAACAATTCAATACTTTAATTGAAGAGAGGAATGAGTATGAGACAACCCATGGTGCAGAAATCACCCGCCGGACAGTGGATATGCCCATTTTTGATGAAGAAAGCGGGATGGAGGAAGCGAGAAAGATAGTAGCATCAACCTACGAAGAAGAGCTGCAGACACTGAAGCAGCAAATTGATAATCTGATTGTCCCTCTTTCTTGATTAAAACTTTTGTATTTTTTATGTTTGTTGCTGTAGCTGTGTTTCTGTAATGCTTCATATTTTGATATAAAAGACATTTTTGTTGTGGCTCCATTATTTATTGCATATCTTATTCAGATATAAATAATAGAGATAGAAAATATATTCAGAGGTGCAAGACATGATATATTTTTTGTAGAAAATAATTATATTCATTATATCTGCTCAGAGGTAATATGGACGTGGCAGAATATATTGAATACTATTATTTCGATTTGACAACTTAGTCGAAAACGACGAGTTGCTGATGTGGATAATGAACAATGATGAATCGTCAATGAATGAACGGGAAGACCGTCAAGTGATGATGAATGAACGGATGAACCGTCAAATGATGGTGAACGAACGGGTGAACCGTCTAGTGGTAAATGAACGAACGGGTGAACCGTCAGGATGAATGTAATAAATGAACGGATGAACCGTCAGGAGTTAATGAACGGATGAACCGTCGAATGAATGTAAATAAATGAACGGATGAACCGTCAAGAGTTAATGAACGGATGAACCGTCGGATGAATGTGTCGCTTCGTTAGTTAAGGAGCTTCTGCCTATAAATATAGCAGAAATCTGACAGGAACGAACACTTCTGCTCTTTTAACATAAAAATGTCGTCCGGAGAAGCATCTAAGAAGGCTGAGATCGCCTCGCAGGTTGAAAAGGGCACTGAAGAACGCCCTGCCAATCCAGTTCAGCCGAAAGAAACAGAAGCAGACGAAGGTCCGTCTGCACCCCAGCCACCACGGGACGTTCTGGACTTCCTGCTCGAACCGGAAAGGACTGAAGAAGAAGAAGCCATGAGGATGGCCACCTGCAAGTTCCTCGTGGGTTCCAGCAAGGAGGTTCTCGGTTCTTTTGCTGATCACATTTTCAAGAAAGACGGCAGTGGCCCGCGTCCCAATGTAGAGAAAGATGATAGTGACCTTTAATATCATGTACTATCATATAATGAAATAAAATTTGAATTTTATTTATGAACTTGATTCTGTCTGATGATTTACAAGCATTTACATTTATACATAATATTTCTTAAGGAATTTGCCATTGATAGGCATCATAGCAACTCGACCATCAAGTTCTGAGAGCTGATAAGCTCCATTTGAGAAGACTTTGCTTATAACATAGGGACCTTCCCATTTAGCATCAAATTTTCCTTTGCTCATATGAGTCATAGTCATAGGACGTCTGACCGTTAGAACAAGTTCTCCTTGCTGAAATGTTCTGACTTTAACTTTGCGGTTAAAAGTCTTCGAGATGCGGGCTTGGTATAATTCAATATGTTGCTGAGCCATTAATCGCTTCTCATCAAGTGCTTCCAACTCTTGAAGTCGAAGAAGATTGTTGTTCTCTGTAGTAAGCTCGTTAGCAATATCAATCCTTAAAGAAGGAATTTGCAGTTCCAAAGGAAGAACCGCTTCACAGCCATACACCAAAGAGAAGGGTGTAAAGCCTGTAGGATTGCGGACCGTAGTTCGGTAGGCCCAAAGACATTCGCCAAGTTTCTCGCTCCAATTCCGTTTGTTAGTGGATACAAACTTCTTGAGTAGTTTAATGATGGTTTTATTAAAAGCTTAAGCTAAACCATTAGCAGCAGGATTGTATGTCGTCGAAGCGACATTGTCAATCCGATGATCATCGCAGAATCTGGTGAACTTCTGGCTGATGAATTGAGGTCCATTGTCATGGATGATTGTTCGAGGTACACCAAATCTATAGATGACGTAGTGTTTAATGAAGTTGATGACACTGCTAGTCTTGACTTCAGCTAGAGGTATAGCTTCAGCCCACTTGGAGAAGTAGGCGGTTATCGCTAATATGAACCGATGTCCTCTAGAAGAAGGAGGGTTGATAGGACCTATGATGTCCATACCCCAAGCTTCGAAAGGCCAGGAAGCTGCAGTCGGGTATAGAAATTCTGATGGTTGATGAATGAAGTCTGCATGGATTTAACAAGGACGACATTTCCTTGCATACTCAATGGCATCTGACACCATAAAGGGCCAGTAATAACCCATGCATCTAATACGGTCCTGTAGTTTAGGACCAGGTTGATGTGCTCCACAAACACCATCGTGAGCTTCACGCAAAACTTGTTTGGCTTCATTACCAGCGAGACAGCGTAGGAGAAGACCGTCATAAGTTCGTCGATAGAGGGTCTTGGTAGTTTGATTGAAATAGAATCGAAGAGATCGTCGACGAACGCTTGTAGCCTCCTTAGGATCTTCGGGGAGTATGTCATGAACCACGAAGTCAATGAAAGGAGTTCTCCAGTCGTCATCGATAACATTAACTTCAACAAAGTTGCTGAATTCAATATTACGATTATTTTCGATGCAGAACAGTTCTCGGTTGGAGATAACCACGACCTGCTGTCTTTTGATAGGGATGGCTAAAACAGCTGCAAGATTGGCCAAAGCATCTGCTTCGATATTGCAAGCTCGCCGAACATAGTCTATGAAGAAAGCTTTGAATGATATAGCTATGTTGATCGCTGTTTCGTGATAAGGCACTAGGTCTTGATGACGAACTTCATAAATTCCTCTAACCTGATTAACAACTAGCTTAGAATCACCGTAGACTTTGAGATATTCAACATTCAGTTGTTTGGCTAACTGAAGACCGATGAGTAGAGCATTGTACTCCGCTACATTATTGGAGCAAGGTTCATCTAAAGAGTAGGCTCTTTGGATAGTTGATCCGTCTGGAGAAACGATGACCACTCCAACTCCTGCTACAATAGCACCATTAGGTCCAATTCTCGATGCACCATCAAAGAATAAACGCCAGGTTGGAAATTTTTTAGAGATCATGTTGGCTTCCAATGTCTCGTCTGGAATTTCGTCATAGAGCTTAGATGTTTCTGGCACAGGATGAGCTACTAAGAAGTCCGCCAGTGCTTGACCTTTAACAGACTTTTGTGGAACATACACCATGTCATACTGAGCTAGCAGGATTGCCCACATAGCCAGCCGAGAATTGAGTGTGCTGGGCTTCTTCATGAGTACTCGAAGAGGATTAACTCGGGATATGACATGAATAGTTTGGCCAATGATGTAATGCCTTGTCTTTTGTACAGCAAACATGAGAGCCAGGCATTCTTTTTCGCCCGGACTATAACGGTGTTCAGCACCAATTATAGTACGGCTAAGATAATATATGGCCTGTTCATGACCTTCTTTATTCTTTTGGGCAAGTAAAGTACCCAATGAATGGTCCATAGCACGGACGTACATCAAGAATGGAATGCCAGAGATAGGTGGCACCAAAACTGGTGGGTTCATGAGATATCGCTTTATATCATCGAATGCTCGTTGACACTCTTCAGTCCAAACGAAAGATACACCTTTCTTTATTAGTTGAGTGAATGGTCTGCAGCGTCCAGACAAGTTCGAAATGAATCGCCTGATGTACGCAAGTCGGCCTTGAAATCCTCGTAGCTCTTTTAGGTTACGTGGAGGACGCATCTCTTGAATGGCTTTGATCTTCTCGGGATCTACGTGTATACCCTTAGAGGTAATGACGAAGCCGAGAAACTTGCCACTAGAGACACCCAAGAATGACTTGGTGGGATTCATCTTGAGTTGGTGTTGGCGTATGAGATTGAAGATTGTTTTCAAATCTTGGATATGATCTTCTTTTAGACGACTTTTGACAGCAATATCGTCAACATAGCATTCCACAGTTTTGCGAAGATGGTCTTTGAAGATAGTACTCATAGCTCGTTGGTAAGTTGCACCAGCGTTCTTGAGACCAAATGGCATCACCGTGTAGCAATAGACACCACGAGGAGTGCGGAAAGAGGTATGCTTTTCATCTTCAAGATTCATCTTGATCTGATTATATCCAGAGAATCCATCCATGAAGGATATTCGCTCAAACCCACAGGTGTTGTCGATCATGACATCCGTGATAGGTAGAGGAAACTCATCTTTAGGACATGCTTTGTTAAGATCCCGGAAGTCGATGCAGACTCGAACTTTGCCGGTTTTCTTTAGAACTGGAACGACATTGGCCACCCAGTCAGGATGTTGTTCTTCTCGAATAAAACCAAAAGTAATGAGCTTCTTGACTTCATCATCGATTGCGTCCATCATTTCTGGTTTAAAACGCCGTTGTTGCTGCTTAACTGGTTTTGTATTAGGCAAAATGTTCAGTTTATGTGTAGCAATCTTGGGATCTAAACCTGGCATGTCTTCATAACTCCAGGCAAAGACGTCGATGTATTCTTTAATAAGAAGAATTAACTCCTGTTTGTCTACTTCTGGAAGATTCTTGCTGATGAAGATTGGACGAGGCAACTCGCTTTCCCCTACATCAACTTGAACTAATTGATCTTCAGTAGGAGGTTCACGTTGTTCAAAGCGAAGTACCCATTGGTTATCCATATGTTGAGCCCAAGGATCTGTTTCAAGATTTTCTTCAACGTCTTCATCATAGCCTTCTGGTAGTTCAGCGGAGACCATATTAGATGATACGATCAGCCTGTGAACTTCACTAATGCTAGTATCAGAATCCTAAGATCTAGAATCAGATGAATTAGAGCGTTCTTCACTGTCTGAGTCAGAGACTGCTGGGGATAACAGTAGAGGAGAAGTATATCCGAGACCTTTCTTAGTCCTGTTGTAGTACATTTCCGACTTTCCTTCCGGAACAGTCGTGCGGATAGGAGTTCGTCTACCTTTACCGTAATTGAGGCTACTTTTGAAGTCATAGCCCATTTTTCGGATGATGTCTTTTGATTGTTGACTATAACGATGGAATTGAAGATGTTCCGTATCATTAAGTTTGCTATCATCCGTATAACTGAATTGTTTTTCTGGTCCTTTTTCACCTTTCTTTAGAGAAGGGTGAATACGGTAAGAATCATCTGGATCTTCAAGTGAGACTTCTGTCTGAAGAGATTGTACAACTCCTATTGTAATTGATTGGAAGCTATCCAACATATCCAAATAGCATTTAGTATAATAAATAACATCAGTATACTGGAAAGTAGGTGCTTTTTCATTCATTTGTATATCAGTATTTACAACAGGACCTTTAGCCTTAGTAGGCTTGGTCAGATTAATTACATGAGGGGGAGAAGAAGAACGTGGAGGAGGCTTGCTACGACGAAGGTCAATAACAAGTGGCTCAGAGGAGGTGAGCTCCCTTTTTTCCTTGTTGCGAGTGAGATCAACAACAAGTGGCTCAGAAGGAGTGAGCTGCTTTTGTCCTTGTTACGACGTAGGTCGATAACAAGTGGCTCAGAAGAGGTGAGCTCCTTTTTGTCCTTGTTACGATGTAGGTCGATAATAAGTGGCTCAGAAGAGGTGAGCTCCCTTTGATCTTGATCAGCATCAACTGATTTCTTTTGAATTGGCAAGTGAATAGCCAGTGGTTTAGAAGACTGAGGATGTGAAACTCGCCCTTTAACAGGTATAATAAGAGTATCTTTAGGCATTGCTTCTTGTTCTTCTTCAGTGTCTAAGGCTAACACAATCTTCATGAATTCATCCTTGTACATCCGAGCGTCGTTGCAGTATGCTTCAACGCCTTTGAAGGGATAAAGATCCGCAACTTCCTTATGGACCTCTCCCTTATCATCAACATATTTGAAACATTGATGAAGGGTTGATGGAACAATATTATGCTCATGTAAGAATGGTCTCCCCAATAGAGCATTATAAGAACAACCATGATTGTCAATGATATAGAAGGTAACTTTTGTGCGAAGATTGCCTATTTGGAGTTTTAAGCGAATCTTGCCCAAAGGTTCACTCCTTCCCTGATTGAATCCAAGGATGGTGGTGATTGTGGTGGAGAGACTATGTACAGGAATTTTCAAAGCATCGAGCATTGTTTTCGGCATGATACTGAGAGCAGATCCTGGATCTATCAGGATACGATCGACTTTCATCGAATCAACATATCCTGTATAGTAGAGAGGACGATCATGCCTATTGTCCTCCATCAGCATGTCATCTTGTGTGAAAGTAATATTCGGAATCAACTCCATAACACTATGACAATGTAGACAAGAGACTGGTTCTGCTTCTGGCTTCTTGAGAAAGGCTAAATAAGTCTCAGCTTGCATAAGAGCTTCACTTAAAGTTTCTCGCGTCTCTCTGGAAAGACGCAAGAGCTCAAAGATAGATAGCCTTGCTGGGGTATTAGCTAGTTGAGCCAATATATCAAAGTTGTAAGGCTTCTCAAGCCCTGTAGGGGATGATTTCTTCAAGGGTTTATCAAAGCGGACTTGTTGTTTGCCTTTATCAGTAGCCACTGGTTTGGAAGGAATAGGAACCACAACTGGTGAAGACGTAGAAGGAATTTCTTCAATAGCAATAGGTTGTGCTGGGACAGGTTCAGAAGAAGAGGCAGGATTCTCTTGAGATTCAGAGTAATCTTTCAGATAAGTTTTCCCTGATCTGGTGCCCAACAGAATTTCTTCATCAACTATGGGGTCAAAAGACACCATGTTGCAAATCTTTATCTTGCCTTTAGAGCGATCTTTCTTCTTGGAAGAAGAATCCTCGAACTCTGAAGTAAGATCAGGATGGATCCACATAACCTCGCCATTGTCAAGAGACAAAGGAACGAGACCTTCATTTGGTGGAGAAGGAAGATTTTCAATCTCGAGAGTAGCCTTCGGAATAGGAATGACACCATGCTGTATCATCTGCGGGGGAAAGTCACCAAACTGGACTGAAACCATATTGGCAGTAACAGTCTTCTCATCTTGTTGCAGAGTAACAACTCCATCATTGACAAGCTCTTGAATCTTACCCTTGAGCACATAACATGCTCGAGTAGGATGTCCAATAAATCGGTGGTAGACACAATACTTAGGATGATCGGTCTTACCGACTTCATCAGGCTTCTTTGGGTCTGGAAGCTGGATCTTATTGCTTTTGAGTAAACACTCAAAGATGCTTGCTGTGTCATTTTCATCAAACGAATACTCTACCTTAGGGCGAGGTTCCCTCGGTTGAGGTACAGCAGGAGTAGAAGTAGATGTAGGCGAAGCTACATTGACAGCCAAGGATTCTTTGCTTTTCAGGTTAATGTTCAGAGTTTCCTTGTTCTTGCGGTTGTTCTGACGATTACCGCCACCTGATGATTGATGTTCATCCCGATCAGGGTTAGACATCTGTATCCCCAGCTGTTTGAATTTCTCAGCACTCACTTCAGCTACTTTAGTGTTGACAATAAAGGATGGCCAGTCTTGGAACTGAGTTGAGCCTGTCCACATACTGATGATAGGCAAAAGATTTGCCTTGCAAGTGTCTATGGTAACAGCAGCAGGAGTCCCCGGAGGCATCTTCAAGGCTTCTCGACGGAAACGTTCGATGAAACTCTCAGCAGTTTCATTATGTTTCTGTTTGATTTTATTGAGGGCAGACATAGTCATGTCATTGAATCCCTCATAGAATCTTTCCAGAAAGATCTGCTTAAGTCCTGAAAAAGAAGTAATACAACCATCGGGCAGACTTCTGTACCAGTCGTATGCTACGTCGGCTAAACAACCAACGAACACCTTGGTAAGAAGAGCGTCATTTGGTTGGAGTTGAACAGTCATTACCTCGAAATGATTGATGAACTGGCTTGGTGAGGTACTGCCGTCGAAAAGAGAGATCGTTGGAATCTTGTATTTGAGAGGAAATGGAACTTCCTTCCATTCAACTGGGTATGGCTGCTTGATTCCCAACCTTTGCAAATTATCCTTCTCTTTGAAGGCTTCGAACTGAGTTCGCAAGAGTTTAACAGCTTCATTGGTGTCTTCAGATGATGAAGAAGGAGCCGGCGGAGTCAGAGTAGTAGGAGGAGGAACAGCATTATAAGCACTACCCCCAGCGGACTGACTAGGTGTAGTTTGAACTTGCACTTGTACAGGAGGTATTTGAGAAGGCATTATTCCCAACCCAGCATTGACAGGTACTGAAGATGCTATGATCTCCGGACTTGCAGTAGGTATAGTTGGTGGTGTGGCATGTTGGGCCACAATGATAGAATGCATACTAGCGACCATTTCAGCCATGGTCTTTAGCTTGTCTTCAAGTGCAGCGATTCGCTGTTCTTGATTTGCAGACGTTGAAGCATCTTGATCATCAGTGACAACATAAGATGTCACTTCTTTTGGTACAGTAGAAGACACTGTCTGTTCAGAACTTTCGCTGTATGCATCATAGTCGGAGAAAGAGTCATCTCCTGACTGAGAAAGAGGGAAATGAATAGAAGGATCTTGAAGAAGATTCTTTTGACCGATTGTATCTCGGCTTCGGGAACGGATATGTTGAAATACTCCCTCAGAAGATTCTTGAAGTAAATCCAGATACCGTTGACTTGGTTTACGAGGTTTGCCGTGCTTAGAGCATCTTCTACCCCCAGTGTCTCGAGAAGTCATGTTAACAGAAGCATATAGGACTTCATCTTCATCCTCTGACATTGGTTCAGTTTTAGCAAAAGTCAAACGATCGAAGACAGATCGTTTTGTTGTTTGACAACAACATTGGATGATGACTTTATGATTGCAATGATGATCAGATGATTGAACTAAAGGAGTTGAAGCACTATCTCGTTTTTGCTTGAGATGTTCTCGGAGATCAGAAACCATGCCAGGACGAGAAAAGGTTCGAGGAATATGTTCTTTAACAACATTCGGAACATGGTTCCGATTCTTCAAATATTTTGTCCCCTGTGTGTACAAGGAAGTGCTCACCTCATTGGCATAGGTATCATGATTTTTGTTCCTGGAGGTTTGTCTTTGAGGCTTGACCTTCGGCATAGGTTGTTTACGTTTTGCTGAAGTTGGCCTGTTAAGATATGTTCTTAGATCTGCAAATTCACCCCCAGGGGTTTCTGTTTGAGATACCAACAGTTTTCCCTGTTTGGAACGGGATATTTTGAATGTCGGAAGGTCTTGGATATCTGCTACTGGGGTAGGCAGAATACCTCTTTGATCAGTACAAGTTCCCTTGTCATGAAGGAAAGAAGAATCATTGTTTGTAGGAGTTCTTGTATTGATAGGTGCCGAAACACGTTCAATTTGATCTTCTTCGGTAAAGACCGAGGAAGACTGAGAAAAGACCAAAGGGCCTTTTCCTTTATTTTGAGAAGAAGGGTTAGCTAAAGAGCGTTTCCCTCTGTTGTCTTCCAAGTCATGAGACAAGGAAGTCTGAGAAAAGACCAACGGACCTTTTCCTTTATTTTGAAGAGGAAGAGGAATAGCCAAAGGACTACCCCCAGTAGATTGTGCAGGAACAGCAGAGTGTTTAAGAAGAGGAACAGAAGTTTCCCTTTTGTTATTAGAAGAGGAGAGTTTAGCCAAAGGGCTGTTACTCTTGGATTGCGCATGCTTGGTTTGCGCATGGGTGGATTGCGCACTGGCCACTTGTGCATTAGAAGCTTTAGCAGAAAGTGCATTGGTTCTAACCACAGAAGCTATGGTTTGCGCATCAGGAGTCCTTGCTTTAGAGTGCTTAGGATGTACTTTGCTGGCTAGAGTATTAGTTTGCGCAGGAAAAGCCACTGCCAATTGCGCCAGAGTCATAGGAGTCTTGTGTTTTGACAAGGCAGCATATAAAGTAGCCTGTGCAACAGTTGCAACAGATTGCGTAGCGTTGACTGCAACAGATTGTACAGCAGTTGTTGAGATAGACTGTGCAGCAGTTGGCACAGCATATTGTGCAGCATTCTGACTAGCAGATTGTGCAACAGAGTGTACAGCATCTTTGGTGGCAAAACTGCCAGATTGTGCAGCAGTCTTGGAGATCCATACTGAGCGCACTTTGCTTTTGGCAGAAGTGGCTGCAGTACGGGGAGTGGTCTTGGAGTTGAGCATCGCCTCGTAGGCTGTCTGGTTGACCTTAACAACCAGCGTCTTCTGCGTCTTCCCGATAGACGCTACGTCATATTGAGTTGCTACTTACTCGTCGGAGGAGAAAGTTGTCCCCAGCAGAGTCGCCATTTTGTTTGCAAAAACAAAAGTATAAAATTTTATTGATACAAACTGTGTAATAAAGATTACAAGAATTCTGGGAAAATTACAACTATAGGAATCCAATCTAGATGACGATTGCTTTATCCCTTGGACGATGTGAACTTTGAAGACGGAGCCTTTGAAGTTGAAAACAACTCTGGAAACTGAAGGCAAAAGCCTCGGAAGTTGAAGGCAAAAGCCTCGGAAGAATGCAACAGCACTTGAGCAAGAACTCCTGGACTCTCTGATCTCTGAATATTTGATATCTGATCTTGATCCCCCCTTGAAATGAAGACTTGAAACTCTATTTATAGAGTTCTGAGAATAACTAACTTTCAGTTATTCTGGACTGCGCAAGATGATTTGCGCAGCAACTGGTTTGTGCAGCATTGGACTGCGCAGGCAGTTACTGGATCGTGGGCCAACTATCTGGGACACATGGCATCATTTGATTGAAATGCGCATGATCGTGCATAGACAGTTGCCACGTAATGAGCAATTGATGGCATAAATGCCACATGTACTTTATCAGTTATGTTGGTGGAATGCGCAACCTAAACTGCGCAGAGTTTGGTTTGCGCAGACTCAAACTGCGCAGGAATGGTTTGCGCAGACTCAGTTTGCGCAAGATTGGTTTACGCAATCCTGGATTGCGCTGCCATCTGTCAGCCGCCTTCGAGCACTGTGCGGCGCCAAAAACGAACAGTCTCCTCGTTATCCGTACTGTCAGTTGTCAAAAAAGATTTGATTTGATTCAGGTAATGATGACTTCTGCCACGTCAGCCTGCGCAATTGGAAGTGTGCGCAAACCAGTGTGCGCAATCGGATTACTGCGCAATCTGTTGCCTACGCAATTCATCAAAATGATGTATATATTGATTCTTTGACATTGTTGATTGATGCAACTTGATTTTTTAGGACCTACAAACGCATGATCAATTATTAGTCAAGGTCACAATTAATGTCGATTAACGTCAATTCGGGGCAAGAATCAACCCAAACGCATTATGGGCTAGAGTTTATGCGGTCGGAAAATTATTGGTTCATGCGGCTCAGTAAAACATACATATGCGGCTAAGGAAACTAAGTCCATGCGGCTGGGGTAACATGCATATGCGACTAAGAAATAACAAGTCTATGTGGCTAGGGATAGGGACCCTATGCAGCTCGGGTCTCGAACTCATGCGGCTGGGATAGAAGATTCATGGGGCTGAGAACTAATCAAACTCATGCGGACGAGAACAAAAGATTCATGTAAAGGATTCATGCGGCTGAGAACTAATCAAGCTCATGCGGCCGAAAATAAAAGATTCATGCGGCTGAGAACTAATCAAGCTCATGCGGCCGAAAATAAAAGATTCATGCGGCTGGAAAGTGTCATGCGGCCAGGAAGTGCCATGCGGCCTTATGCGGCTAGGATTAAGAGGAGTCTCATGCGGCTCAGAAAACATGGTTTTATGCGGCTCAGAAGACATGCGCTTAGGCGACAGGGAACACATGAGCTTTATGCAGCTGAAACATAAATGGTTCATGCGGCTCGAAAGTCCATACGGCCGGGGGACTTGCCGCATAAAAACTCATGCGGCCAAGCACTGTTCTTCTTCTCCAATTTTCGAGAATAGAACCAGGGAGGCCATTGTAGTGCCCCGTCCCGCTCAGTCAATCGGAGAAATCGAAACGCCAACGGCGTTCGAACTTAGCCTTGCAACGACTGCTCGAAGACATCGCTCGGTCAAGGCGATCGCTCGCTCAGGTGGTGTCTGTCATGCCCCAGAACCAGAATACTGGAAAGTAGGGGCGAAACAAAGCCAGCTACTTGTATTAGAGTACGCCAGTACCCCAATATACGATCAAAGCTGTCTAGAAGACAAGTGGAAAGACTCTAGCATGCCACTGACGACTCCTATAGTCGAACAAATCCTATCTCAATCCAACAACAACAAGTATCAAGAGTATATCAAATATGAAAGTAAAGAGACGTCCCAAAATACTATATCATACATGACCATGAAGCTAGTGAATACAAAATGCTACACTAGCAAAGTACCAATATACATGATCAATATATCAGTCTAGATCTAATATAATACATCATGTTGACCGAAGTCTGAGAAAGTCTCAAAATAATAGGGCTAACACATGCCCTAGCTAACACCACCAAAATAAAATAAAACACGAGCGGTACAAAAAGGGAACCCACTCGCGAGGAGGAACAACCGCAGATCTAAGCAGGCGACGGGTCATCCAGAGAAAGGTAGGGAGAATCCTCAGGCTCCAGCGGTAAATCTGGCCAAACAAAACCAGTGGGGTCAGGCCCCAAATAGCAAGTACCACAAGGAAGCTCGAGGTGCACGACAAAACCCAACAACAATACAATAACATAATGACAGAAGAAAATAAATGCGGGTCGAGACTAGTGCGGTGCCAATACACGTATCTCAAGAATATAAATGACTGAATGAAAATATTGAACAATATAGCTATGGAACAGAATAATCCGATGAGCAACAAAGGGTTTAGGAACTACTAGGAATCGGAGCTACAACCCTTAAACCAAACAAGGACCGGGGTTACAGATCTTTTCCCTAGCAGAACTTAGCCTCTGGCCACTCACTGACACAAGAGCATATAACGTAACACACAATCAAAAGTGCACAGCCAATCATTGCCCACGGCTTTCTATCATTAACTAGCTAGGGTTATCATAATCCTAATTACTAATATGCAAGTTGAGGATTTTTGCAACTACCTGACTGCAGATACCCGGATGGCCATGGGTACGAGTAGTACATCTATTGCCCAATAAGACTGCTGGCAGATGAAACGTGTCTAGACTTGTAACATAAACAACCAAATCATATACTAGTAAAAGAAAACATATAACTGACTGTGCCGCAACCCGGCACGACATGTGACTCGATCGTATATCAATACACGCAAACTTGGTAGGTCATGGAGCCCTTGCCTAGCAGGGTTGAGCCATGCCTCATGGGGCCCTTGGAGCTCGGGGTTGGTAGTGCGAATTTCTTCCTATAATGATCTACTTGAATTTACTAGTCATTTACCTTATCATATTCATGTCAAGTTCTCAAGTCGTGGACACTCAAGAATTTCCTAAGATGACGTGTGTTATGTACGAGTAATTCGTAAGTTATCACTTACGAACATCCCCGTACTAACATCACGTGATACACGGAACAATACTCACACTCGATTGTCCAGTGCCAAGATGTAATAGATTAACATTCAACAAGCTATATCCACGGTGTCAAGAAAGAACATGTACTCATATTTCGGGTCTAAAAATCAATAAGAAAATTAAGTCAGAGTGCGCTACTACGAGCCACTAAATCGAGCTAGGCATATATAGTAATCTGGAGTGCACCATAACACGCCACTATCTATAATCTGGACATAGAACAATACGTGAACATAAGCATGTACCAAGTATATAAAGTGTACAATTATTCTTTAACTATCCAAGGTTATCTAATCATGTTAAGAGTTCATTACAATCGAGAAATTATCAAAAAAACGGACAAAAACGGGCAAAAAACGGACAAAAACAGCCTAAAACAGCATAAAACGGCATACCGCGGTATACCGGGCTAAAGACAGAAGGTTTCTGGTGCAAAAACCGGCATACCAGCGGTATACTGCGATATACCGGTGGTATACCGTTTTTCCAAACAGCAACAAAATTCAGATTTTCGGTAAAACTCGTTTCGGCCATAAAAACTTTATTTTAAATCGAAATTCGGACTTTCAAAAGTCAAAATTGAATAGAATTGAATTTCCTACAACATGGAAGTATTAGTTTTCACAAATTAAAACATTTGATAGATCAAAACTTCAAAATACTCGAAAATCATATCTAGAAACTCAGATCTACGCAATACTGTCGATCAAAACCAAAAGTGCTATATACTAAACATGTTAACAATTTAAAGAAGTATATTATATGCCAATAAAACTTTAGTTTCTATGGAAAACAAAAATAAAGTATGGTCATATCACTTTTGAGCAAGATGTACTTGCCTAGGTTTTAGCAACCGAGCCTAATCTTCTACTCCACCACCAAGAGGGGTTCCGAAATCACACTCTAGGCCTCAAGGCCAAGCCTTCCTAAGCTTGAGGAAGAGGGAAGAGGAAATGGAGAAGAAAAGAAAAGAGAGGAGAGAGAAACTCATAGGATATATATAGAAGGAATAAATTAATCGTGACCGTTGGATCGTGATCCAAGTCAAAATCTAGATCAATCCTAGCTATTGAAAGAAAACCAATTGTCCATTGGATAAAAGAATGCATCTATACTATTCACGAAAATATCTATACACTATTCATCAAAATATCCAAAATACTATTCATGAAAATATCGGAAACACTATTCACGAAAATATCTAAAATCGAAAATATCTAAAATATGGAAAATCTATCCGAGCGGCATGCCGTCGGTATACTCCGGTACACCATCGGTATACCGGCAAAGGAGAAAATCTATAATTTGGGAAAATTTTAAAGCGTTCCGAAAATCGAGAAAATACGAAATACAATACAAAATACGTATCCGTATATAAATATCGATACTGTGAGACGAGTCTCACAGTGTCACTCCCCGATCCCGATATACGTAATCTTTATGAATTCTGTATACGGTATCTATATTTAGCATGTGCATAAATTTTGTCTATTATTTATTAATGATGGCATGTAGCTTTTTTAGTCTTGTCATTAGTGGAGTGGTTAGGGATTAGGGTTTTCTTAAACCAACCCAACCCCTATTTAATATCTCTTCCTCACTCTCTCTCTCTCTTCATTCACTCCTCCATTTATTTTTCTCAACTACCACTCCACAGGCAAGTACAACTTGCTCAAAAGAGAAGATTTTGTACATTTTACATTCTTGATTTTTCCTTGATATTATTTATCTAAAATGTTCTCCTCTTCATTCTCTACAAGTTTAGTTCTTGAAGCTTTTGATTTTGATGGCTAGATTTGTGTAGATCTAAGTTCCTAAAATCTAAGATTTCATGGATTTGATCTATCATACTTGGCTAATTTCGAAAACCAATGGTCCTATGTTGTAGGAAATTTAATTCTATACAGTTTTGACCTTTGTAAAGTTAGATTTCGACTTGTTTGGAGGAAGTTATGGCCGAAGCAATATTTGAGTTTCTCCGAGGTTCGCCTATGCTGGCTCTGGCAGGGATGATGAACAGTCCCATGTGGTCGCATAAGCCATTTCTGGCCGCATAAGCTGTTTTCTGGCCGCATAAGCCATTTCTGGCCGCATAAGCTGTTTTCTGGCAGCATAAGCCATTTCTGACCGCATAAGCCATTTCTGGCCGCATAAACCATTTCTGGCCGCATAAGCCATTTCTGACCGCATAAGCTGTTTTCTGGCCGCATAAGCCATTTCTGGTCGGATAAGCCACTTCTGGCCGCACAAGCCATTTCTGGCCACATGAGCTGTTTTCTGGCCGTATAAGCTATTTCTGGCCGCATGAGCCTCAGCCGTCTGCCCCCATGTGTCTTATTCCTTATTTTTGAGCTGACTACCTATGTGATGGCTGGATATTCCTATGTGTGTACTAAGGTACAATCTATATGAGCACTGAGGTGCTATCCTAAGTGCTAAGTGTTCCTACGTGATACCTGCCAGTACTTTCAAGAGTCCAGCTTTTATATAGTAAAGGTCGGTAGCAATGGCGTGGTATGTGTTGTGTGTTGCATTACACCAAGAAGGGGGAAACATACGTATGAATCATTGAGTCAGTACGGATCTCTTCTTGGGGTACTCGTACTATGTACGACATCTAAGGGAATGAGCATGTGACCACGACATATGAACTCTGAGGATAACCTAGGGATTAACTAGGCAACTAACTTAGTAGATGCATTGGGTGGGAAGAATCCCGAGATCGTACCATACTATCCACCCCAGGTCCCGTCCTGACGTGCCGGATTGGCCGCCACGGATATGGTTTCATTCGCCTATAGCGAATAGCTATATCCGACTCCTACGAGCTATGTGTTAAATGTTTTAGCGCGGTAGCCCTTCGGGGGACTGGTGCATAATCAAAGTGTTATAAGTCTTATGGTTTGCTACCCCTGCTGGGTTGACACAATCTGAGGATTCCTTTTAATCACTATAACGGGGACAACTCCGCCAAATATAGAAAGCCGTAGGAATGAATGGCCGCTTGAAAAACGACTTGACTGTGCTTGTGTAATGCCCCAGAACCATAATACTGGAGAGCGGGGGCGTATATAGCCAGCAACGTATATTGAAGTGCATCCCACCTCGCTATACGGTCACGGCTGTTTAGATACATGAGGGTTTAACTACAAGCCAACAGTCTCCTATGGTCATGGACAAGCCTATTGTCTCAATCTAAAGCAAGCAGTAATAGTTACAAGATGTCAGAGCACCAAATATATAATAGCAAGGCGTCCCATACATTACATATTGGATGATCATGAAGCTAATCGTACAAAATGTCAAGACTAGCAAGAGTTCAGTCGTACATGATCAACCCTAGGATCTGTCAATCATGTTACAGCCCGTAGGTAGACAGTAAATAAAGATGCAATACGAGCTAACACGTGCTCGTCGGCTAAACACCTCAAAAGAATAGTTTTTATAATAAAGTGGAAGGACAAAAAGAAACCCACTCGTTGCCAGGATTACGCCTGGTGTTCACCATCTGGCTGGAAGACAGGTGGATCCTCTGGTACTGCTCCGATATCTGGCCACACAAAACCAGCTGGGTCAAACCCCAGAAAGAGCAAGTGCCACAAAGGAGGCTTCACTTAGGGACTAAAACCAGTATATCACAACAGAATATTAAAGATAATAAATAAAGTACTGATAATAATAGAGATAACAACAGTAAACTGAGTACGAGGAAACCATTCAAGTAGCCAGGTCACAACCCTTAAACCAAACAAGGACCGGGGTTGCAGCCCTTCACCTGAATAGAAATTCGTCTCAAATACTATTGGTATAGTGAAGACAATAAACGAAGAGAAGACACAGAACTGCTCTGGGAGCCAGTTACAACCCTTAAACCAAACAAGGATCGGAGTTGTAACCCTTCGCCTGAACAGAACTGGACCCCCGATCTTTATTGCTAAGGCCAGAATAAATAATTATGGTATTAAGGTAAGGTAAAACATGACGAGCATGGCATGGGATTGCAATAAGACAATAAACGAAGAGAGGATACAGAACTGCTCCGGAAGCCAGGTTACAACCCTTAAACCAAACAAGGACCGGGGTTGTAACCCTTCCTCTGAACAGAACTGGACCCCCGATCGTTATTGTTAAGGTAAGCATCAATAATCATGTCATATCACAATCTTGCACAGGATCAGTATAAGACTAAGCTGGAATAAACTCCATCCAATCAATCACGGCCAATCAAGAGTACGGCTTGATACTTTTAACTAACTAGGGTTATCACAGGCCTAGCTATTAACAAGATGCTATGAGATTATCCCCACAGCCACAAGCCCTGCAGACCATCCGGTTATCCGGGTCGAATGTCCGTTTGTGAAGAATGCAACACGTGACTGTGTGCTGGAAATGAGCTCTACTCTTCGGTAGGCTACAAGTCCACTTAATGCGCCCAGATAACGGGATTGCCTGTAGCTCGAAATCTCTTCTTGTCTACTGAATTATTCTAGTTTATTAGTCATAGTCAATTACTGTAGGTATTCCTGACCGTGGTACTCAGGGATCCCTATCCTAGACATGATGCAAGACAGTACTGGTTTATTTTGTACAAACACAATCACCCACGGTGTCCAGGTCATTCAATTCTGTCACGACATGCTAGCCGTCACAACCGCATTCGAGATATATATCATGTTAAATTTACTGTCAAAAGTGCGCCACGACGGGTTACCATTATGTCATGGAACATATTTAAAATTAACATTTAACCTGGTATAAACGTATATACAATAACTAAATATAAACAGGGTGCAAGAGTTGTGGAAGAATCATGCGACTCAAGGAAGACGGGGAATATCTTCCACATACGAACTCAAAATGAGGTGCTCCAGAGATATTCGGAAAGGCAAGACAAAGATCTAAAACTTTCATGTTTTAAATTTTTCGAAATTCTGGCTAGAAAATAGCTAAACTTGGCAAAAACAGTCATTCTGTGCGCTTTTTATGCCAAAAAATTCAATTCTGCGCAAAATACGTAAAAGGGGAGGGTTACAGCGTAAAATTTCACATTATGGGTACCATCCAGCGTAAAATACGCAATTCCAGGGTCCCTAGCGTAAAATCTTATATTCTGGATGATATCCAGCGTAAAATACGTAATTCCAGGGTCCCTAGCGTAAAATCTTACATTCTGGATGATATCCAGCGTAAAATACGCAATTCCAGGGTCCCTAGCGTAAAATTTCACTCAGCCAACATGAAAAAATCCAGAAAACTTATTTTGGCCGTAAAAACTTCATTTTAACTCAAAATGAAGTGAATCAAAAACCAAATTCACACAAAATTTCGTGCTCTTGCTCATGGAACTATTAATTTTCGAAAATAACAAGTTTTAGTAGATCAAAACCAAGAAAACTCTATGAACTAAAAGTTATAAAGTAGATCTAGAAGAATTTATCCATCAAAATTAAAAACTCCAAGTTCTAAATAGGCTTATAATCATGTAAAGAAGATAATGGAGCAATAAAACTTAAGATCCATCATGAAGCAAAATTGCACTTGCCTAGGGCTCTTGGGTGTAGGTGGAGAGTAATGGTGAGGAAGAAGAAGAGTGAATGAGGAGAGAGAAAGAGTTGGGCTAATAAATGGGGATGGTGGTGGTAGGTAAGGGTTCTTCCCCTTGGTTCATGATGAACCAATAAGCAACCCAAGCCGAACCAAGCCAACCCAAACAAGCCGAACCAAGCCAGGAGTCAAACAATACGAGTCAGATTACGTACACGTATTCCAAAATACGTAATACGAACAATAGGCATTACAGCTTGGGCCTTCCGCTAGTAGTCGAGGGACACGGACTGTCATGGTGCGTGGTCCAACCCATGTCCTTGTTTGGTTGTTGGGTTGGTCTATCGTGCTAAGACAGGCTGTGGACCGAGGTTACGACCGGAAGCTTACTATTATTATTATTTTATGACTGGATTTTATCTCACTCTTTTGTGCTCCCTTGTGGTACTTGCTATTTTGGGGCTGACCCGGCTGGTTTTGTTTGGCCAGATCGCGTAGCAGAGCCTGAGGATCCGACTTTCTTCCCTGACGTCAATGGTGCATACTAGGAGCATGACTGGCGGGGGACTCGAGTGGGTTTCTTCTCCACCACTCTTGTATCTTTATTTATGTCCTGGCATTTAGCCACCGGCACCTGTTTAGTCGGCTAATCTAGACATTTTATCTTTTGCACAATTGTAATTAAATCAGACTGCAGCTGAATACAATTATATAACTTTGACTCTCTGGGCTAGCTACCTTATAAAGCTAGAATCCCATGACCATTTTGATGAAGCACCAGGGACGTCTTACTGTTTTATCTTATATGTTCATTAATTGATGTTTTCTTGCTTTGAATGATTGAGACGTAGATGTTCTGTATGACCATAGGTGACTTGAATGTAACATACACCCCCTTGTCTCTTGACAGCCACGATCGTCGTATGACGTTTGAATACCTCATATGGAGTAGCTGGCCTAGTTCGTCTCCGTATTTTGGTACTGGGGCGTGACAGGTGGGGTAGTTTCGGTGAACTCGCCTCATCTTTGCCTTCATATAATAAATCGTATATTTTCAACTTGCACAAGTAGGCTTAATAATAAAATAGATGAATCCACATAGCTAAAGGGAGTAATCCCGACGGGTCGAATTGAGATAGAATATGGAAAGGTCCAACGGTCGGCTTAGAGTTGGTGCACGGCGTGCTTTGAAAATGACACTCGGTCCTTCGTCCCGTGGCTTGGGAGAAGAAAAGTTGGTCTTTGACACAAAACTATGAACTTGCCTAAGTCATAGGCGTCGTCCGCATAAATGCTTGATAAAGCATGCACGTTTCCACTGCGCAAGGCTTGGCATAGCCTTTGCTCGTCCCTCGGATTAAGTTGTAGGCTTGAGTAAGTTAGGCAAAGTTATGTCGGTCGACCTAAGTCATTCCAAGTGCTATCTCGCTTATTCTGCAGTTGTCAAGTTAAGTAGCCCCATGATCTCAAGGCCCGTCGACTTGGGCATGAGTGTTGCATAGAACACGGTTGGCTTAAGGCACAGTGCACGGACTTAGTGTTTAAGGCACGAGCTACGGTGGGTTTTCAAGTCGAGTTTAGAAAAAGGGGGCCATCAAGGAGTCATTTCTAAGTTGAGTAAAAAGGATATTGCATTAAGGGAGAAGGCTCGCGACTGTAATGCCCCGCTCCGCACGGTACAGTATGTTGAGTCGTTGACTCGAAGAGTTGCGTTGACCCGATTACATATCGATGCGAATCGATACAAAGTATTAAGTTGTTTCGAGCAATGCATCGAACTAAGTCGATGCGAAGAGTTGCCTTGTCCCAAAGAATGCATCGAGTGAATCGATGCGAAGCGCCGTGTTGCCTCGAAGGATAAGTACGTTGAGACGGCTCGAAGATTCTAAGAAATCGAATCGACCAAGGCGCAAGTCCGAATCGATGTAAGTATTATTTTTAGTTGGTTTCATGTGCAGGCTATACGTTTACGCCGAAATGTTAGAGGTCGATCTTTTGCCTTATTCAGTAAGGGGTCCGCGAAAGCAAATCGTTGCCTTGCGACGGACGGAAGCGTTGGCACGGTAAGCCAAATCGGGCGTATAATTCAATAAGCACGAAGTTCTCGAATAGCTAAGTCAGGCGAGTTGCCGTGCAACAAAGTTATGAAATCGAGCCGCAACGGCTCGGCAAAACGACAACGACGGATCGACTCAAGGTGGGGGGACATTAACTCTCTTTCCTACTCCGTCATACTTAAATAAAATACGTATCATTGTATGCGGAGTTAACCTATCAACGCCACGAACGTGGCTCGATAGAGAGATAAACGTAGTGCGTGTCGAACACTAGATAGAACAATTGAAATGAATCGTACGACAAACGTACGAGTCGCTATGGAACATTAGATATCGCAAAGGCGAGTGCCTCGGTGTGCAAGCCGCAAGAACATGGGATAATTGTACTCGGCGAGTGCCTTAGTGCACGAACCATATCGTGCCTTCGCGCACGAGTTAGAACGGCTAGAACATTGAAAGACAATAGGCGAGCGCCCTAGCGCACAAGCCACGGACATTGAATACTAAAGCATAGAAATACGGCTTCGACGCGTGCAGCAAGTGCACGATGCGAAGGATAGATGATAAATGTGTCAAAACGTGCCTACGTGCACGAGATAATAAAAGGTGGCTTCATTGCAAAAGAATACAGTTGTGGCATGAATGTGGCGGAACTGTCGGATATGACATAATGTCTCGAAAGGTGTTCGGGGCCTTCGGGTCGTTCGGTTGATGAGCATTGAGTTGAGGCATGATGCCATTGAAACATTGAAACGAAGTATGAAACGTAAGAACATAGAAAATTAACGGAAGAAATACGAGATGATAATGCGGCATGGTGCCCTTCGAAATGTTCGGGGCCTTCGGGCGTTCGATGAAAACATTCGGGCGTTGTGCCAATTGAAATAGAGATAAGTGAACTTGCTTGGTTGTATGAAATATAAGATTCGTTGCATGGTCAAATGGACTTAAAGATATAAAACCCCGTGCATGGGTATTCCCTCGAACGCGGCGTGCCAGGGCGCTGGGACCGTTCGGCCTAGGAGGGATTCGTTTTCGGTATTGTTGGTGCACTTCATTTAGAAGGGTAGCGACCTTCTGGTGAATGTGATAAGCCACTTGCTGCAATTATTTCGATGGCCTCCGATGTTGGTTAGCAACCGTACGGAGTTAACATCGTCTTATGTTTCGATTCGATAAATATAAGTCCATTCTAGCCCGAAAAGCTAGTGACCTTCATATAGTTAAGGGCGACGGGTTTGGAAGTGCAAGGTATGCACATATCCTGCATGGACGGATCCTGAATAGCGAGCACTTATAATATGACAGGGAAAATGGATAGGCGTATTCACCTTGTGTCGGTGCAAGGGCGAGTGCGTCGATATTGCTAAGTTGTGCCACGAATCAAACACGAGATTGCTTGTCTGTTTACTTATGCGAATTGAATAACATGCTTGCCATGTTTTACAGTCTTCGAATATGCCATGAACTCATCCTAAGGAGAACATAGAAAGAGAACTAAATTGTATGTTTGCATGAATCAATACAATACTAAATGTCGGTTTGTTAAGTGGGTTTTTGATCAGTACAGCGAGGACGAAAGTACTAATCCCCCACTAGTTTGCAAGCAGGTTCCGGGATTGGTCTGCTCGCGACGGAGCTTCGCTTGAACGTATTGAGGCTTGGAATGCCGAAGCGTACCGAAGCGTGCGATCGCATTGACGCTCGGACTCGCGACAAGATTGATGCGGCCGAGATATAGAAGGCATGATATATGGAACGGCGAAATCCTTTGTGGGCAAGAGAGAACCTGAGTGTTGTAGCCAATCTGGCAAATTCCGTTGGGCTATCGAAAGCCTTGTAATCTGATTTCAAATATCAATAAAGTGAATCGTTTTCGTATACTCTGTTTTGCCTTTCGTTGTTAACGTTCAACTCAAAGATAACCATTTGAGAACTTGTCATCTTGCCTTGTACGAGCGCAACTCCAGGCTCGTGCGGCATCATGCTCCAACGAGGACGATGATTCGAGTAATTCCGGGTCGGGGCGTGACAGCGACCGTGGGTAGTCGAGGGATCTTAATGAGTATCAAGGGAGAAGGCTCGCGACCGTGGGTCGTCGAGGGATCTCAAGGATAGAAGTCTTGAACATGGTTTTGAAAGAGAGAGTAACACTGGAAGAAGGATGACTGTGTGAGACGTCAGTTTGAGTCGAGTCTTGCATGGTCATGGACAACTTGTCGACAAGGGCGATGTTTCCTCGAGCGGCAACCCTGGGCCATGGGACCGACTCGGGCTAGGAGAAAACAGGGTATAGCGGTGCATAAGGTTTGAGCACAGTGTAACGTCCCAGTCCCAAAATACGTAGGACTAGGATACGTATACATGCCAGCTACGCATCGAAAGGACTCCAGCCCAGCTCGAATACGTATAAGTTGTCTGGTTATTCTAGATTAACTATATCTCAATCCACATAATAAAGATAAATATGACGAATCAAGTGCAGTAAGGCTGATCAGGCCATGATACACTGATTCTAGATTAGATAAATATGTTAGAGTGGATCCCCAATAACACATTCATCATGAACAAGCTAGATAAAAATGAAGCTTGTAAAAGACTAGCTATAATAACAACGAGTATCAAATATAGGACAAAATCGAAATACGGAAGATATGATAAAATTACACTATGTATACCTGAAGTCTCGGCGTAGCAAACATCATCCATCAGTGTACCGTGCCATCAACTAATACCTGGAGAGATCACCAGGTCCTCAGAGGACTAGCAAGGCACATAATATACATGCCTACTGTACAGTAAATCTCATGCAAAAAATATAGGAATAACCAATCGAGGAAAGAATAACACGAAAAAAAAACTCTATAAATGGTGACATGTCATGAGAATATAATATTAATCGTGGCTAAAACTGTAGCCCAGGGAGGCACTAATAGTCCTATATCAGGTTCTCTATCGTAGCCCGGGGAGGCACTAACAATAGAGGATAGCCACGGCTAATAAAACATTCTCTTCTAAGGTACTAGGAAGTCAAGCCTATCTAGTCATGTCCAAGTTCAGTACAGGTCAAACAGGTCAGGAAAAAAAATATGGAACATGCATATTAATACTATCACTATACATGAACAAGATAGGAAAGATAGAACAAGTAGTATAGAAAGAAAAATCAAAATCTACGTGCACGTGTAACTAGAAAGAATCATGAGGGGAAACAAGAGAGATATGCAACAAAGCAAGAAATACTGAAAATATAGGAAAGCATGTAAATACTGTAGAGTTTGGCAAGGTGTACTTGCCTGGGTCGTGAGCACTGTAGTGATGAAGATCAGACAGGAAAGTAGGTGGAACGACTGTCGAGGAACTAAGGTCCAAACAAACGTCTTCGGATGCTGAAAATAGTCTATTATCTAATTATAATTAATATTGTATCTATTAGATATATTTAGTTAGGACATGGTATAGATCTTTGTATCAGCTTTCCGAAAAACTAAACGGATCGCATTTTCGTTACCAGAATCTCCAAAAATCGCAAAAATATCGAAACATGTTTATTTTTGGGAATCTAATACTCAAATAATTTTACAGAAATCTACAAAATGAATTTTGTCTATTAAAATATGTTTTGAAAAATTTTACCTCGATACGCTTCCAACAAAAAAAATTGGGACGCGTTTCGAGTCCCGAGCTAGGAGATATGGCCCTTCTAAGTTGCTTTGTCGGGTAAAAAACGTGGCGACTTTTCTAGCGACTTTGGAGAATATTTTTGGACGAAAAAGAGAAGGTGTGCATGATTTTTAATATAAGAATTATGAGATACTCATATATTTTTATATATATTATATTATATATATATATATATATATATATATAATATAATATATATATATATATATATATATATATATATATATATATATATATATATATATATATATATATATATAAAAGATAGATATGTATTATTTAATTTAAGTATGATTAGATTGGACATGTTTGAATAAGATAATCTGGATAGTAGTAGGATTACCAATAAGGCTAAATTTGGAATATAATTTGTTTAAATATTATAATCAATGGTCATTATTGAAGGAGGCTTAATTTAAAATCTATGTGCTGCTATTAGATAAGAAGCATATAAGTTTTAAATATAAATTTAGATTTAATTAAAATACAAAGAAGATTTGCATGGAGGGTTTCCTAATATGGAACTAGTTAGATTTCTAAATATAAATGCAATCTAAATCTGAATAAATATTAAATATATATGGTTATTAATATATATTAATGCCCAACATGCCTACATAGGTTTGGGTTGGACTTTGGGTCAAATATAAACTAATACCAACTAGGATTACACGTAGACACTTTCTATAAATAAAAACTTTTCAAAATTGAAAACATATTAATATTAATAAAATATATATACAAAATATATATCAACATGAAGGTATTTGAGAGTACTACATGTCTATTTAGATTTGGATTTGGTTTGGGTCAAGTCGGGACTAAATTGGTACAACCGGGTCTCCTAGAAAGTCATTAATCTAATAATTAAATAAATAAATCATCGGTGGGGGTTAAGTCACAACTTGGCCTGGTTTTCCTAGTTAGAACACACCTATGGTTCGGCCTTCCCTACCATGGTTAATAGACTAGTCAAAGTACACGACTACACTATCCGTGCTAAAATTTCTAGTCGATATGTATCTCAAACTTAACCATAACTAAGGCCATATATATATAATATAATATTAGACTATTATAAATATAATCATATACACAAAATTTTATTTAAATCTAATTCACTGTATAACATCCCAAAATAAATCCATAATAATTATACTGTCATGGCAACCTAACATGGCTTCCTACCAGGTGGGGTTGGCTAGGTTAGGGTCCAAATATATTTTCTAATTTAATCGAACTCTCAGAGTCAACCAATAAGTCTCTTATACCATTCGCAATTAAATAGAACATGGAGACTCGATTGAGTGGCACACTCTTAGCATGTGCGTCGTAGGCTCAAAATAAGTCAAAACCATAATTGGGTCGAATAGTTTTGATCTATGTCGAGTCCCGAACTCACGTGGGAAGTTAGGTCTGGAATTATGGTAAATAATCTAATTGCCTAAATTGACCCAAAGTTGTACGAAGTCAAAAGAATGTTAGGGGACAAGTTTGGGTGGAACATAATATATCAAGTTGAAGGTCATCATGTCTACTACAAAACTCATGAAGGATGTTTCAAGAGATGGGCATGTCTTGAGATCCAAGAATCAAAGAAACGAAAAAGTACATATATAATCATAATTAAATATACAATATAACCTAATAATTAGAAATACTAAAAAAATAATTCCCAAAAATCAGGGTCCTCACACACAGGGTTAAAGCGGGGGCTTACAACGGATGCTAGCTATTCGCGTTGGAAGGTCCCCGATTTAACAAAAAGCTATACGTCTCAGGATAGCTTGTGATGCTAGTGGCCAAGTTCATATAGATGTCGGCAAATAGCGGCTATCCGCGTATATGCCTTTAGATTGAGTCGAGTTGAATGTGTGTACAAGTTGGAACACAAAGTTTGGGCCTAAGATTTGGCTTCAACATAGGCGTCGGGCTTCGGCACGAGATGTGACGTCGAGTCTCAAGTGTGTATATGTGAGTTGCACAAGTTGGATTGAGTCGTCTCGGGTTTAAGTCAGAAAATCGCCGCAAGGCAAGTTGGTTTAGTAAAACTGAGTTCACAAGTCTCAATTGGGTCAGTTGGTGATCAAAGTAGCAAGGGCCACTAGGCGACAAGGGCCGTAAGGCGGCGATATGGTTAAGTTTCACTGAGTTGCGAGGCACGGCCTCAGCAAGGGTTTGTAGCACGATCATACGGAAATTGAGTCTTATCGCATAGTTGCGCCTCTAATTTGAAGCCGTAAGGCAAACACGACTTGATAGGTTAACGTTGTTGAGTTAACATTGATGTTGCAAGCACGGGATGATCTAAAGACACAAAACAGGCAAGGCGTCGGTCCTAAAACTGATCCTAAGGCAAGAGTAGAAAGACAATTGATATGAAGGGACTATGTTGTACAAAGTAAATCAAACATGTTGGTTTTGTATGGGTGGGCGAGGAGCTCATTCCACCAGTACAGTTGAGTACTGACAACCACATAGTTTTCATGTGCAGGCACAGGTAGAAGCTCATGGCACGAAGCTCGTTTGGATGCGTCGAGGCACAGAGTTCCTTGGCGATTCGAAGCGTGCGGTCGCATGGAGTAAAGACTTATACGGGACATAATGTATGAACGTCGCCTTCCGAAGCATCCGCTGGCTCGAGACATGTATTGAGAGTTGAGAGAGAGCTGAGTGACTTGTAATATGAGATGAGTGAGCTTGAGAGACTTGTAATCTTGGCCTTGCGCCCCAATGTAATCGTTGTTTCAATATCAATAAAGAGCTTCTTTGAATAACTTGTGTTTTGCTTTAAAATTTTTGCTGCTATTATTCAACGTCTCTGCATGGGACTTCTGTGCGACGACCTCGTCGCAGCCGCTGAAACCGGCCGTTATGGAACCCGCCTTGCACGAGCGCAAATCTAGGCTCGTGCGGCATCACGCCTTAGCGAGGACGATCGCTCCTACGGGAGCGGAGCGTGACATAATGGTATCAGAGTACGACTTTACGTCCTTGGACTATCGATTGAATTCTTTAACTCGTTATTTCTGCAAACTCTGTTGCTTCCGCATATTTATATCGTTGGTACGCTCTCTCTCAAATGTCCCACGGGATGTCCATACAATAAGTCTATCTATTTTGCAAAAATATAGGAAAACAGTTTTGACAAGAAACCAAAAAGATGATTTGCGTAAGCACGGTTGGCTAAGTCGGGCTGGACATATACACCAAAGTTGCGTCGACCTTAGAAAAGTCGAGTGTGGGAACTAAATTGTGTCGGACGAGAATGAGTTGAACTCGATTGAGTAAAGTGAGATGACTATCGATAGGGGTGCTATCGAGCGACGACAACGTCGGTGCGATATAGGTGAGCGTGCTTAAAAATTGAGAAATGGTTCGAACAAAAAATTTGAAGAAGTGAATTTTGATTTGAATGATAGTTGAGGATTTGTTGAATGACTTCATCCCTGAGTGGTGTATGCGATAGCCTCAGGGATGTCGATCGATCGATTAAGGATGCGAGGTATCGATGAGTCTATCAGCAAGCGTCGCGTGCATGCAAAGCCGTAGATTGAGTACGATTGAATAAGTTGTAGTCTTGAGAATTAGACGAGTTGGTTCAAACAACCTAGAAATTGATGTGCACGGAATATGCACAAGATTGAGGATGGTGCGAATATGAAACGCGAAGATGATTGAGTAGATAAATCAAATGGAGGAAAAGCTAAGGTGTAGCGAACGGAGGACTTGATTGATGAAATTGATACGGATTGTATACGAAATATTAGCACGATGGAAAGAAAGCGTGCATGAAAAGTTGAATGTTGAAGTTACGCAATGGCTTTAAGGATTTGGATTAAATGTTGTTCGATGATTTGATTTAGCAAGGAATGATGCGAATTGAGGAAATACGTTGGTCGATGACTTAAGATAGATGGATGAACAATACGCGAATTTGGGTTTGAGGAATTTGATGTTGGGAATCACTCGAGGGATGATAATCGAACTTGAATTTGAATGTTGAGGAGATTATCCAGTCGGACGATAGCATCATGCGTACGACTCGAAATTTGGTTACAAAGGAAGATCGTCAGGTTACACATATCGTCGATGGTATTGAGGCGTATCAAAAATCGATATGCGATAACTCGGGGGTACTCTGACTCGGCGAATGTCGATCGTTGGATGCTATACTTAGGATTTTGATTGAGATGAATGTTGGATGAAAAATGATCGTGTATTGATGGTTATGTTGATAGCCACAACGTCGACGATCTTGTCTTGCGCGAGTGTAACTCTAGCCTCGTACATGCGTTGCATAAAATTTGGGACGATCGTTCCGCGTGAACGCTGACATGGTGATTCATGTCACGGGAATAATCGAACTCGGAAAAATTAGGATGCGACAACTTTGATTGTCTCGACTTGTCGATTTGATGCTAAGGAAAATTTGAGGATGTTAGGACTTACGATTGATGAATAAAATAAACTTGAGGATTGAGTAGGTCCAATCCACGCATCGAGAATGAACTAGTCTGGACATAAAACAAGAGTTACGTCCCAATGAGGATAATTATCCCGCGGAAGCGTACATGGTGATTCATGTCCACCGTGGATAATCTGACTCGCATGAGATCGGGGCACAACATATTGTTAAGCTAGACGACCTTGTGATCGATTACGGGAATTGGAATAGATGACTTAGGGAATGTGAAATGTGAATTATGGTTTAGCGATGAATTATGTCGTAGCGTGCTTGACTTGGAAGGATTGATAGGCGTATTATGTCGAACGTGTTCGAAGAGATAGACTATGCGAAATGGCTTGTTGAACTAACGATATTGATGTAGCGAAGATTGGTTGAACGTGAGTTGTCGTAGGATGGCTTTGCTGAATAACTCAGACCCCGTGCGGTAAATATTGGGATGTATGTAGGCAATCTATGCTCGAAGTTTAGAAATCAGAGTGATGCGAGCTTGGGTAGAAAACCCCGTACTATCGATTTGGTTTAACCTTAGGATGGGGTCAGTGTTGATATTGTTGTTTGGGAACTATGATTCCAATACTGACAGAAAGACATAGCCTAGCGGTAAGGCAGACGTTCCGGTACGGAGCGATAGGAATTATGGAGACACCACTCGCGAGTCTCGGTTGACATGCACGTATATCAGGGACGCCCGAATATGTGTACGATCCGACTCGAGTGGTGATGGCAGATTCTCTATCACGTGGTTTGGCTGAAATACATGTATTTTGGGGACGCCTAGAATATGTGTACGATCCAACTAAGTGATACGTTGAATCAAGTGAGACTTAAGGAACGAGAAAGTGTCAAGGATTTTGAAATCGGATTGAAGAAAAGATTGATAGTAGCACGAGCGTGGCTCGGATTTGGGAAACGTATAGGCGCAATGTGTGCGAGAGTTCTTGAATGTTGAGTAAAGTGATAAGTCTATAAGTGTACTCAGTTAGTTTAGAGGACAAAACTTTTTCTGAGTGGTGTATGATGTAGTGCCCCGTCCCGCTCAGTCAATCGGAGAAATCGAAACGCCAACGGTGTTCGAACTTAGCCTTGCAATGACTGCTCGAAGACATCGCTCGATCAAGGCGACCGCTCGCTCAGGTGGGATAGTTTCGGTGAACTCGCCTCATCTTTGCCTTCATATAATAAATCGCATGTTTTCAACTTGCACAAGTAGGCTTAATAATAAAAGAGATGAATCCACATAGCTAAAGGGAGTAATCCCGACGGGTCGAATTGAGATAGAATATGGAAAGGTCTAACGGTCGGCTTAGAGTTGGTGCACGGTGTGCTTTGAAAATGATACTCGGTCCTTCGTTCCGTAGCTTGGGAGAAGGAAAGTTGGTCTTCGACACAAAACTATGAACTTGCCTAAGTCATAGGCGTCGCCCGCGTAAATGCTTGATAAAGCATGCACGCTTCCACTGCGCAAGGCTTGGCATAGCCTTTGCTCGTCCCTCGGGTTAAGTTGTAGGCTTGAGTAAGTTAGGCAAAGTTATGCCGGTCGACCTAAGTCATTCCAAGTGCTGTCCCGTTTATTCTGCGGTTGTCAAGTTAAGTAGCCCCATGATCTCAAGGCCCGTCGACTTGGGCAGGAGTGTTGCGTAGAACACGGTTGGCTTAAGGCACAGTGCACGGACTTAGTGTTTAAGGCACGAGCTACGGTGGGTTTTCAAGTCGAGTTTAGAAAAAGGGGGCCATCAAGGAGTCATTTCTAAGTTGAGTAAAAAGGATATTGCATTAAGGGAGAAGGCTCGCGACCGTGGGTCGTCGAGGGATCTCAATGAGTATCAAGGGAGAATGCTCACGACCGTGGGTCGTCGAAGGATCTCAAGGATAGAAGTCTTGAACATGGTTTTGAAAGAGAGAGTAACACTGGAAGAAGGATGGCTGTGTGAGACGTCAGTTTGAGTCGAGTCTTGCATAGTCATGGGCAACTTGTCGATAAGGACGATGTTTCCTCGAGCGGCAACCCTGGGCCATGGGACCGACTCGGCCTAGGAGGAAACAGGGTATAGTGGTGCATAAGGTTTGAGCACAGGGTTAAAGCGGAGGCTTACAATGGATGCTAGCTATTCGCGTTGGAAGGTCCCCGATTTAACAAAAAGCTATACGTCTCAGGATAGCTTGTGATGCTAGTGGCCAAGTTCATATAGATGTCGGCAAATAGCGGCTATCCGCGTGTATGTCTTTGGATTAAGTCGAGTTGAATGTGTGTACAAGTTGGAACACAAAGTTTGGGCCTAAGATTTGGCTTCAACATAGGCGTCGGGCTTCGGCACGAGATGTGGCGTCGAGTCTCAAGTGTGTATATGTGAGTTGCACAAGTTGGATTGAGTCGTCTCGGGTTTAAGTCAGGAAATCGTCGTAATGCAAGTTGGTTAAGTGACACTGAGTTCACAAGTCTCGTTTGGGTCAGTTGGTGATCAAAGTAGCAAGGGCCACTAGGCGGCAAGGGCCGTAAGGCGGCGACATGGTTAAGTTTTACTGAGTTGCGAGGTACGGCCTCAGCAAGGGTTTGTAGCACGGTCACACGGAAATGGAGTCTTATCGCGTAGTTGCGTCTCTGATTTGAAGCCGTAAGATAAACAGACTTGATAGGTTAACGTTGTTGAGTTAACATTGATGTTACAAGCACGGGATGGTCTAAAGACACAAAATAGGCAAGGCGTCGGTCCTAAAACTGATCCTAAGGCAAGAGTATAAAGACAATTGATAAGAAGGGACTATGTTGCACAAAGTAAATCAAACGTGTTGGTTTTGTATGGGTGGGCGAGGAGCTCATTCCACCAGTACAGTTGAGTACTGACAACCACATAGTTTTCATGTGCAGGCACAGGTAGAAGCTCGTGGCACGGAGCTCGCTTGGATGCATCGAGGCACGGAGTTCCTTGGCGATTCGAAGCATGCGGCCGCATGGAGTAAAGACTTATACGGGACATAATGTATGTATGTCGCCTTCCGAAGCATCCATTGGCTCGAGACATGTATTGAGAGTTGAGAGAGAGCTGAGTGACTTGTAATGTGAGATGAGTGAGCTTGAGAGACTTGTAATTTTGACTTTGCGCCCCAATGTAATCGTTGTTTCAATATCAATAAAGAGCTTCTTTGAATAACTTGTGTTTTGCTTTAAAATTACGCTGCTATTATTCAACGTCTCTACATGGGACTTCTGTACGACGACCTCGTCGCAGCCGCTGAAACCGGCCGTTATGGAACCCGCCTTGCACGAGCGCAAATCTAGGCTCGTGCGGCATCACGCCTTAGCGAGGACGATCGCTCCTACGGGAGCGGGGCGTGACAGCCATTGCCTCCAAGCTCCCTACATCCTTTATTCCAAGTCCAAATCTGGATTTCCATATGTCAAAATGGGGTAGAACGAAATTCTCTACAACATGGAACCATCAAGACTTAAAAATAACAAAGTTTACTAGATCAAAATCCAAGAAATCCGAAAATGCATTAAACCTAGATCTGCATGAAATGAGCCATGGAAATTGCAAATACTAAATACTAAAGAGACTTAAGATCAAGTAAGGAAGATGATGGAACTATAATACTGGGGTTCCATCATGAAGCAAGTTGGCACTTGCCTATGCGGCTGGGTATGTGATGAGAGTTATGGAGGATGAAGAAGAAGAGTTAATGAGAAGGAGAAGTAATGAAGTGAGAGAAAGGGTTTAGGGCTTTAAATGAAGAGGGGGGGGGGGGGTAGGTGGGGAATTGGTCGGGTTCGTGATGACCCACCAGAATTAAACCAACTCAGGCCGAACCCAAAAGTGAAGTAAAAGCAGAAAGTAAAATTCAGAAGGATAATTAGCGTGAAATTAACAGATTTTAAATACAGAACAATGCATGATAAATATTAAATAAATACATTCAAACAGTACATGTATTAAAATACTTATTCTGGGAACGGAAAGTGACAATTTAATATTCCATGTCAACTTCCACGTAAGGAGGGATGGATTGGAGGGACAATTTGGAGGTACGAATAGCACTAGAGCTCGACACTTGACCACCCGGGCTGCATGCCTCTCCACTAACCACTAGGCCATATAATTTTAACTCGCTAATGACCCTCTAACCTAGTGGTAGTTGTGAGACATACGGTTCGATTAGTCAGGAGTTCGATTCGTGGTGGGAGCGTTCGCCTTGTAGTCGAATATTTTATATGTGACTTATATACAGGGGCAGATGCAAGTATCAGTTGGGGTGGGCCGGAGCCCACCCCAAATAAAGTATTTTACATTTTTTTTCTATATAATTTTTTTTTTGAATTTTTTATATGTGTTATTCTAGTTCTAGCCCACCCTAGTTATAGTTTTCTGGATCCACCCCAGCTTATATATATATGTATGTACAAACTACTGATGGGTCGCTTGCTGACTATGGATAGGCTCGTTAGATTTGGGGTGCAAATAGCTGATATCAAATGCATTATGTGTCGTCAGAGTAATGAAACTATAGAGCATCTATTCTTCGGATGCAGGGAGACTCAGGAATTGTGGAAGAAACAAAGGGTCAAACTTAACATTTTACCAAGCTCATACTGGAGCATACATGAGATTGTGGAAAGCATTCAGATAAATAAAAAAGAGAGGGCAGATGTGGTACTCGGAGGCTCGAATTCGATTATCGGCATCAGTGTGACATGTGTGGCAGGAGCGCAATAGGCGGATATTTGAAGGGAGCTTCACGTCCATCATTGGCATTTATCACAATATTGAAGCAGATGTTAGCAAGTTGATGAATACGGGCAACGGAGAGAGGTGGCCTGATTGTAATTGAGTTCCTCATTTTCATTAATATATTTACCTTCTTCCAAAATATATATATATATATATATATATATATATATATATATATATATATATATTCTCTCTCATTCTTATTCTTCTTTTTTAATAAATATAATATTTGAAAAGGTTGTGGTATTTCTGAAAAATAATCTGATAAAGTCCTCCAATTTTGTAAACTACAGTTCCCTTTTATTTTGTAGTAGTTTAACATTTCCTTTTTCAAAGGGGTTATTTGCAGAACACTCCAACAGGAGCGTGCGAGTGGGACCCGGAACTCGCAAGTCAAATAGGGGGCGCGCTGGGCCCACAGTGCCAACTAAAATGAGCTCACCGCTTATTGGAAACCGGTGGAGCACTACCGGGTACGGGTTTTGGAAGCTCATTCCATCCTTGGGGTCCGCTTCCCTAGCCTAATTCACTCTCCCTCAGCCGTCCGATCGATCGAGTAACCGACACGTACCGGTCGCTGACCACATGTGGGTCCCGCCAGAATGGACAGGAATATAAGATGTCGACTAGAGAGCTTCTTCTTCGCCACCTCTCTATTTCCTCTCTTCATTCGGAAGAGGAGTCGTTGAGTGAGTTCTCCTCCTCTCTCTAGAGATTTTCTTTTTCTCTAGCGTTTGGGGGTTGGTGCTTATTTTTAGGGTTTCGAGTTGAGTTCGCAGGATCTTTTTCCGGCGGTGGCGTGATGGGGATCAGTCTCGAGGAGATCAAGAATGAGGCTGTTGATTTGGTGAGAATCTAATATTGCTGCCAGAATCTGAACCTGCTGGACTTCGAAATTCTAATTTCTGTTGCATCGTCACTTTAGTATTTGTTTTTATTTACCATGATCCGGTTCTCAGTAGTGATTTTTAAGGTTTTTATATGAAAATTTTGCTTGAATCAAATCTTAAATTTGTATGATTTCTTGAAAATTTCTAGTATTCTTGTACTTTTTAATGGATAGGAATCCAATAATTGAGATATGTATGATTTTTGAAAAAAAAAAATCTATTGTTTTTTGTGCTATATAGTATTTCAGTAGATCAGATGCTAAACATGATTCTCTCAAAAAAAAATTTTGGACTCTTTACAACTTTTTTGGCATAATTTAAATAATAGAGATTTTGGTAACTCAATTTTTTTTTCTTCTGTTTGCTGTTCCTTGAATAAGAACAAGCAATCTAGCAAAAACTAAGATATAGAGAGAGCCAAAAATAATTAAAAAATAATAAATATGTTCTTACTTATTTATTTATTTTCATTTTTTATTCACGTGTTCAGTTGACTCTAAAATATTAAACTATATATATATATATATATATATATATATATATATATATATATATATATATATATATAGCAATTGACTTCTAGCTTAGTGGTTAAGAGAGATGCATGCGGCCCGAGTGGTCAGGAGATCGATTCCCGGTGGGAGTGGTCAGGAGATCGATTCCCGGTGGGAGCGTTCGCCACAATTACCTTCTTTCAAATATATATATATATATATATATATATATATATATATATATATATATAACGCTATATTATCACGCCGATATCTGTTGAATTCGATATTTCTGTTATATAACAGATGTACTTATTTCGTACTTGTTCCTGTAAATAGGAATTACCGATGAATATATTGAAATGAAACAATGAAAAGCTAAAAATACAAAAATATCATCGTTAGTCGATTTTGGACATTTATTTTGGTGGTCCGTAGGCTCTCTGTGGGGACCATTACAATGGCCATATTATTTGGTAAAGGAATAAATAAATGCTAAAGTAGACAAATTGTTCTGGCAATATACTGTCCTGATTCCTTACTGGAACATGACAACTACTAATAGGCTAATTTACATTTAAATGCCTTCAATTTCAACTTTCATATTTTACAGGTTGCTACCCGCATACTACTATATTAGCTAGCGAAAATTTGCTAACATGAACTTCCCATTGTTTGAAATTAACTGTGCTCTGTTTATCATCTTTTATGTTACTAATTTTGGACACTTTCGCCATGAACCTTAGGGGACGTTTGGTTCAAGTTTTGGAGGCTTGGGAATGTATTTTGAATTCCTTACCCATGTTTGGTACGTCTAGGATTGGAAATTATGGGGGAATACGAGGGGCTTCATATTCCCATTTGATGTGGGAAAGCTATTCCCAAACTCTCCCTTGGGAATAGTTTTGCATTCCTATGAATATTATTTGAGTATTTTGTTTGGACGCTAATACCCTCCATTTACTTTTAAAACTACAACTTCTATTCCAAACATGTGAATGGTAATAATAGCATCATGAAATTAATGAAAGGGTATTTATGACACTTTAAACAAATCAAGATTCCTATCCATGTGTGAACCAAACATGGAAATGAATAATTGAATTTTTTGGACTACATATTCCCAACCTAACCAAACATGGGTATGGGAATGTTGAATTCCTTTCCCATGGAAAAGGAATAGGAAATGGATTCCTAGAAATACAAAAGCTCCATCCAAACAATCCCTTAGTGTTTGCAATATCTACACCCCCATTGACTTGGTTCACATTTGACGGCTAGTTTAGGACATTTTTGCCATGAATTTATGACTGATTGCAATTACCTGCCCTCCCTTGACCTTTGTTCACATATGATGACATGCATGACTAGTTTAGGAGGATTTTCCCTGTAAACGAAAAAAAAAGTAAAAAACATTACCATATTTTCTTCCTCCAATCAGCTAATTTATGACAATTTCGCCCGTAAAAGTCATCACCATCCTTTTTGTTCCCCCTATACCCAGGCTCCCTCCGAATGAAAAGCTTCAATGTCAGGGTAGCATACTGTAGTAAAAAAATCATTCTCTGATCACATGGATTTTTTTGACAAATTTCAGTTTTAGAAATCAACAGAAGGAGATGGAATTTATCTTGCAACAAAAGGTTATTCTGCATGGATTCGCCCCCCCCCCCCCCCCCCCCCCCCCCGCCGCGAAATTACTGAAACAATTATAATTATTTATATTAGAATTATTTGAAAATTTGATTTAACGTTCAACAAATTGGAATTCATTTATCAACAGATGTTTATCTTCCGTTTGAATTTATTTCTATAATTCTTTTAGTTTCTTTGATAGGTGCAATTAATATGGCCTGTCAATAATAAATACTTAGAATTCAGAATTCACAAAATTCTTAGGATTATATATTCTAAAATGAAAAAGGTTAAGGGTTTTATTTTAGTTAAATCTAATGCCAATACCCTCTTTTTCTGTAATTGCTCTATTCTAGTCAATTGAATCGATTGACTTGTTGTTCATGTCGAAATGAATGAACTCTCGTTAACTTTATGCTTCATGGGGTTGTGACATGATATCTGGATTTGTTATCAGGAACGAATTCCGGTTGAGGAAGTGTTTGAGCAGCTCAAATGCACCAAGGAAGGTCTCTCATCAGAAGAAGGAGCCAGCAGACTTCAAATCTTTGGTCCCAACAAGCTCGAAGAAAAGAAGGTCGAATATTTGTTGCTTTTTCTTTCTTGTTACTGTATTTCCTTCTTGTATTGAAATTTCAATTATATTGTAATAACAGGAGAGCAAAGTTTTAAAATTTCTGGGCTTCATGTGGAATCCCCTTTCTTGGGTTATGGAAGCTGCTGCCATCATGGCCATTGCATTGGCCAACGGTGACGGAAAGCCTCCGGATTGGCAAGACTTTGTTGGAATTGTTGTTCTTCTGGTGATCAACTCAACTATCAGTTTTATTGAAGAAAACAATGCTGGCAATGCAGCAGCAGCTTTAATGGCTGGCCTTGCTCCTAAAACTAAAGTAGGTTGAAGCCCACTGACTAAATATTTTCTTCCTTCTAAATGGATTATTCTCTATCATTATCTTCATTATTCATATAGTGATTCACTTGATCTGGTGAGTGCAGGTACTCAGAGATGGTTCTTGGAGCGAGCAAGATGCATCAATTCTTGTGCCTGGAGACATCATCAGCATCAAATTGGGAGATATTGTCCCGGCTGATGCCCGTCTTCTTGAAGGTGATCCGTTGAAGATCGATCAATCTGCCCTTACCGGAGAGTCCCTCCCTGTCACCAAGAATCCTGGTGACGAGGTTTTCTCTGGTTCAACCTGCAAGCAGGGAGAAATTGAGGCAGTTGTCATTGCTACCGGTGTGCACACATTCTTTGGTAAGGCTGCTCATCTGGTGGACAGCACCAACCAAGTTGGTCACTTCCAAAAGGTTCTCACAGCTATTGGTAACTTCTGTATCTGCTCCATTGCCATCGGAATTATTGTTGAAATCATTGTCATGTACCCAATTCAAAAGAGGAAATATAGAGACGGTATTGACAATCTGTTGGTCCTCTTGATTGGGGGTATCCCCATTGCTATGCCAACAGTCTTGTCAGTTACTATGGCTATTGGGTCCCACAGGCTCTCGGAGCAAGGTGCTATCACCAAGAGAATGACTGCCATTGAAGAGATGGCTGGCATGGATGTTCTTTGCAGTGATAAGACGGGAACTTTGACACTCAATAAGTTGAGTGTTGACAAGAACTTGATTGAAGTGTTTGCCAAAGGTGTGGATAAAGATCATGTTGTCCTATTGGCTGCAAGGGCATCAAGGACGGAGAACCAGGATGCTATTGATGCTGCCATGGTTGGGATGCTTGCTGACCCAAAGGAGGTATAGTTAATTTACTCATATACTCTTTAAAAAGCAACGTTATATTTGTGAAAATTATTAAACTGGCAATGGTTGTTCATGTTTGTTATCTATGTATGCGGGTTTTGTTTCTAATGTGTAGGCTAGAGCTGGTATTAGAGAAATACATTTTCTCCCCTTCAACCCTGTTGACAAGAGAACCGCTCTAACATATATTGATGATGACGGCAAATGGCATCGTGCTAGTAAAGGTGCCCCTGAGCAGGTAAACTAGTCGGATTTACTGTGCTCTTTTGAGTAAATGTTCATTAAGCGAGATTACTTCTGGTTGACTTATCATTTTGTGATGGGGAATATAGATTGTATCCCTTTGCAACTGCAAGGAAGATGTTAGACATAAGGTTCACTCAGTCATTGACAAGTATGCTGAACGTGGACTTAGATCGTTGGCTGTTGCTAGACAGGTTTGTTATTTTTGATATAGAATATTGCTTGTATACAATGTTTTTATCGTTCATGTTGTCACTAAATTATATTTGTGCTGCAGGAAGTTCCCGAGAGGAACAAGGAGAGCCCTGGGGGACCATGGCAATTTGTTGGTTTGTTGCCACTGTTTGATCCCCCAAGACATGACAGTGCCGAAACTATTCGCAGGGCTCTAAATCTTGGCGTCAACGTGAAGATGATTACTGGTAACTTGGCTCTTCTTTTATAGTTCACAGTATCGTCCGATACCGATCCGATACGGCGATACCAATACGGTTTGGCATGTCCCGATCTGATACCGACCGATACCCGATACTAACCAATACCTACATTGGGGGTCTCTTTTTCAGTCAATTCGACAAAGAAAATTGAACGAAAAAGACCAATCCGCAAGGGTGTAAAAGCATAGAAAGGTTATAAAAGCATGTAAATGAAGAAAACTTATCTATCGTATGTAAATCAATCGGTAAAGGTGACTACTATTTCATTCAATTTCAAACTACTAAGAAACAACACTGAAAATATTAAAATTATGTCTAAATGTATAAAAGATATTTTCTAAAATGTTAACAATTTATTAATAATTATTTGCTTTCCGATACCAAAAATTCCAATACTCCGATCCGAAACCTCCGATACCGCCGATCCCGATGCTCATAGGAATGATCCGATACCGATACTTCGAACCTTGCTTTTACCATCCTTTGACTACCGATATTTCGAACCTTGCTTTTACCATCCTTTGACTGCCACTGGTTTCACCTTTCATCTTAAACTTTTACATATTTGTATCTTATCCAGGTGATCAACTTGCTATTGCTAAAGAGACTGGTCGTAGACTCGGAATGGGAACAAATATGTATCCTTCTTCATCCTTGCTCGGGCAGAATAAAGATGCATCAATAGCTGCTCTTCCTGTTGATGAGTTGATTGAGAAGGCTGATGGGTTTGCTGGAGTTTTCCCAGGTTAGCTTTCTCCACAGACTGCTCTTCTATTTCCATGACTTCAATTTTAATGAGAACTGGTTTTACTGCAACAGAGCACAAATATGAAATTGTGAAGAAGTTGCAAGAGAAGAAGCACATATGTGGCATGACTGGAGATGGGGTGAATGATGCCCCAGCCCTCAAGAAGGCTGATATTGGAATTGCTGTTGCTGATGCCACGGATGCTGCAAGGAGTGCTTCTGATATTGTCCTTACTGAACCTGGGCTTAGTGTCATCATTAGTGCTGTTCTGACCAGCAGAGCGATTTTCCAAAGGATGAAGAACTACACAGTACCACTTTTGTTCTTTGCTATAGTTCCCTCATGTTTCCGATTAACATTTTTTTTTTCTGAGTGAGCCCTTTTTAAAAATTCTTTTTTCATTGCAGATATATGCCGTCTCCATTACCATCCGTATAGTTGTAAGTACCAGACTGAAGTCCTCTGCCTATTACTTGTAGATGCCCTTTTTCTTGTGGATTCTAAATATTTCTATCCTGTCTTTGTAGCTTGGATTTATGCTTATTGCATTGATATGGAAATATGATTTCTCACCGTTCATGGTTTTGATCATTGCTATTCTTAATGATGGTGGGTTGGCATAATTAACCTCTAATCATGTCATAGCTTTTTTATTATTATTCCTATTATCTGTTTTTTTTTACTTTACATTGGGTTTGATTTGAAATTGTAATTTGATCATTGCAGGTACCATCATGACAATTTCAAAAGATCGAGTGAAGCCATCTCCGACGCCTGACAGCTGGAAGCTTAAGGAGATTTTTGCTACTGGTGTTGTGTATGGCAGTTACTTGGCTTTGATGACTGTCATCTTCTTCTGGCTCATGAAAGATACTGATTTTTTCTCAGTAAGCATTCTATACCCCGCTTTTTCATGTTTGCTTGCATGTGTATATGGCTTTATTACTTTGCAACTATATTCTTGGTTGAGATGTATTTCCAGGGTTACCTAGCTAATTATTGTCCTACTCCATTTGACTACTACTTTATGTGTTGCCTATAATTCAAACCAATCTGTTATGACGCCCTTGCAGGATAAATTCGGTGTTAGATCCATAAGGCATAGTGGGGATGAGATGATGTCTGCCCTTTACTTGCAAGTCAGTATTGTGAGCCAGGCACTTATCTTTGTCACTCGATCACGTAGCTGGTTCTTTGTTGAGCGCCCTGGACTGCTCTTGGTCTTCGCATTTTTTGTTGCTCAGCTGGTAAGATTTACTTTTCTACTTAGAAAACCCCTATATTATGCCTAGAATTTGAATTCAAAAAATGCAAGTAGAACTTAGTCTTTATGTTCAATTTTCTCTTTCTAGGTTGCTACTCTCATAGCTGTCTATGCCGACTGGGGCTTTGCACGTGTTAAGGGTATTGGCTGGGGTTGGGCTGGAGTTATCTGGCTTTACAGTGTTGTTTTCTTCTTCCCTCTTGACGTCTTCAAATTTGCTATTCGGTATATCCTAAGTGGAAAGGCTTGGGACAACCTCCTGGAGAACAGGGTAAATACTCATTTTTTGTCTTGCATGATGGTGGCCAAGAACCATAGGTTCCTGTTGTTAATTTGTATTAATCCGTAATTTTGTTTCTTTGTACAGACTGCCTTTACTTCCAAGAAGGATTATGGTAGAGGGGAAAGGGAGGCTCAATGGGCAACGGCACAAAGGACACTCCATGGACTCCAAGCCCCTGAAACCTCCAGTCTTTTCTCTGACAAGAATAGCTATAGAGAACTATCGGAGATTGCTGAACAAGCCAAGAAGCGAGCAGAAGTTGCAAGGTTTGTCGTCCATCTATTCTCTCTGCAGTTTCATTTGAATTTCGTAACAATTTAAATTTGGAAAGACTTAATAATAAAATTGTGGTGACAATCTGCAGACTCCGTGAGCTACTCACTCTCAAGGGTCACGTGGAGTCGGTGGTAAAGCTGAAAGGCCTCGACATTGACACAATCCAGCAGCATTATACAGTATAAGAAAGCAAATTGTAGAGTTTAGGATACCCGAACGATGAGATGATGCATTTCATATGGGAAGCTATAAAACCCAAGGGGTGTTCTGAAGGCTGGTAGAAGAGGAAAGAGGATCCTCTATGTTTTTTAGTTTACTACCAGTTTATGCAGCACTGTATCTGTTTTTCTTTTCACCATTTCCCTTCTTCGTTGATGAGAGCTGTGGATAACAGCCTATTCTCTTTAGGGCTAGCCGTGTGGATGTAGATTGGAATAACACAAACTGCTGTTCTTCTTCGCTTCGTTCTTACTTGTTTCTTTTTCGACTCTCTTGTTTCAAATCTAATCAATTATAAAGTGATATTTTGGAGCAGCTGTTTTCTTGATTAGTCTGTGGAGCCAGCAATTGTTTTGTTAGTTTTATTATGCTGATGATCGAAACTTTTTCTGCCACTTCCTCTTCATAACTTCCGAGCATTTATTCTCTGTTAAGAATTCCAAATTCTCTTTGAATGCTACCATGCTTCCCTTGTTTTCTTTGGATGCTATCTTGCTTGCATTCCTCCGCAAATGAAAAGCATGAGAAGAGGGAGTTGCCAAAATTGGCAGGTTGAGCTGCAGCAACAACTTTTGGCAGTTGTATATCAGGTCATTCATCTGGTGGCTTTATGTAACTTTCTGTGGGAAAGTAATGTTATTGCCGAGGCTCAAAGTTGGAATAAAAAATTGTGAAATATTGATAATTACATATTGATCCTCTAGACCGTGAGATATTGAAAATCATGGTTGAACCTGACTTCAACGTTACTCAAAACGAAGATGATTACAAACTGGAGAGATGATTACAAACTGACTTGATGTTGACTAAAAATAAACCAGTTCTTCTCTTTGCAATCGCAGTTGCTATAATGAATACAATGAAATAAGCAGCTTGTGGGGATGATATAAAAAATAAATAAGTTCTTCCATTTGCAATTGCAGTTGCTACATGGAAATGGAACTGTTTACAAGATTCTAGAATCGAAGACAATAATAATAAGAAGCTTGTGGGGGTGATGAAGACCACCGTTGCTCAAAGCAAGATTTGTCCTCTTTCGACGACCAACTATCAGGAATCAACAAGTTTACGTTATGAACTTATGGAACGCTCTCGTCACATTTATGAAGAACTCGAACAACGAACTCCTTGGACGAAACTCTCTAGATCGGTGACGGTCGCGTAGACTTTTCTTCTCCCTCTCGTTCTATGTGTACTTAAAAGAGAAAAACGAAGAGTATATATATACGGTGAGGTGAAATCCAGCTGCCGCCCATAATCCCGAGAGATAAGATCAGTTAAAACCGAATCCAAAAAGATAAGGAGCTGTTTAAACTGATCATCCACAAAACTGTCTATTCAGCACAATCTACGCGCAATCAATGTAGATTAGGGGTGAGCATTATTCGGTTTTGGACCGAAAACCGAACCGAACCGAACCGAATAAGAGGTTCGGTTCGGTTTTAAAAAAATTCGGTTCGGTTTCGGTTTTGAAGATAATAAATTTTCTTATTCGGTTTCGGTTTTGGGTTTCGGTTTCGGTCCAAAACCGAAAACCGAATAAGAAAATTTAATTAATTAATGTATATATATATATGTGTGTGTGTGTGTGTGTGTGTGTGTGTGTGTGTGTGTGTGTGTGTACTATATATATATAAGTATTAATATATATAGGTACATACTAAATATATATATAGGTATATACTAAATATGTCTATGTATATTTAGTTACTATATATATTAACAAAAAAAGTTCAAAAAAATCAAAAAAATATGTATAAACCGAATAAACCGAAAATCGAACCGATTTAATTCGGTTCGGTTTGATTCGGTTTTGGGCCAATTCGGTTCGGTTTCAGTTTTGCTTATTCGGTTTCGGTCCAATTCGATTTTGGGCTATTCGGTTCGGTTTAAACCGAATAAACCGAATGCTCACCCCTAATGTAGATTCAGCGCAATCTGCGATAGCAACCGCGCTGCAATTTGAGCATAAATGAGCACAACAATGCGCACAAGCGCCATCTCGCACCCAATGCGTACGTACAAAGTGTAAAGTGCGCTATCAAAGTGCCACTTTGCGTCTTTCGCCGAAGCCTGAGTCCGAGTCGCTAAGCCCCTACGAGGCTTAGCTCCTAAGGAATTTTTCCAAATAGTGACAGAAAACATAAATATTTTATGTGAAGATTTATACTTAACCCTCTAGAAAATACCGCACCATGGCAACCACATTTGCCACCACACCCATGTGCATACCTCAATACAAAGCATATCTATATATTAATATACTCACTTGGATTTTTTTCTTTCTCAATGTGGGTCTAAACTTTTCTAGTGACCAAGCAAAAGCTCTAACAATTCTCCAGATATCTCAATACATGGGCTGAGCGTTCCTATAATGATTGTACAGCATCCATAGGATAAATCGTATTGTGCGGATGTTGGAATACTTGAGATATCGATCGTATTGTGGTATGAAATTGGTTGAAGGATTGAGTTCGGCTAATGGAATAGATTGGTATTGATAAGGATTTAATGTGATTGGGTGAATAAAATTAATGAACGAGATGGACTTGTATTTTTGATATGTTTCAAGCTAGCTGTGTATGAGGATTGATCATCGGGAATTAAATGATAATGACTTTGGCCTTGGTTGAAATTAGATGACGTTAACATATATGGGGATCATGTTTTGTCACAACCCGCGCCCGCATGTTTGGGTACGAGTGCGTGAACCACGCATAGCCTACACCGCAGCATCGGCGTACTAAGCTATCTAGTCTTCATAGAGGATATCTCAACATTCCAAAGCTCACAATATCAACATGTACTCAATCGCAAGATGCTAATATGAATAAGGAAAGATAACCAACACTAAACCATCCAAAATCTATAAATGATTATACATACCAATAATATATCAGAGACAAATCCGATAAACAAAATATAAATCTAAATAGAGAATATTGGCCTAGAGCTCTCCAGAGGTCAACTCACGGTCAAGGGTACATCGAGATTTGTCTCGGTTAGCATCAACATGAAGTCCAAGAATGTGGGACATAATATCTCCTAAAAATGTGGTTATCCAGTCAGGATTGGAGCAAGTACAAATACTGATAAACATTTCATAACATGATAGAGACTATATAACAAGAGTTAGAATATGTGATGCACGATAAATAAGTAAAATTGTAAAACTAGTCTAACATTTTAAGAGAACAGTCGTGGGTTGACATGACGGTTTTGATCTGCATGCTTGGGTGGTCATTCCATCCCATATGGATGGAAGGTGTTTTATTTTACCTTGGTTTTGATCTGCATGCTTGGGTGGTCATTTAGTCGCGAGTCGACGTGGCTGTTTGAATTGGATTTTGATATAGAGATTGAATAAGTTGTTTCATTGATCAAATTATGGGATGGATGATTGTGTTCTTGGATGTTTCGAGAACGAAACTGTTTCTGAATGATGTTTTATGTAATGTCCTACTTTACACGACGCATTATGATAGTTTGTTAACTCTAAGGTTTGGTTGGACTTGGATTCATACAGAGGAATCGTCAGTTGATCTATGTATTCAGTGTTGTGTCTTACTTGGCATAGAGGTATTGTGTTGGCTTCTTTATTTTTTTGGCTTCTGAGTTGTATATGTTGATTTGGATTTGTGTTGTGCAAGGTATGGCATGATTTGAGTGGTGATGCAGGCTTGCTTAACTTGATCGGATTTGAATGGATTATGGAGCTTGGCTAGCATGTATGAGTATACTGATTGAGAAGTTTGTGCATCACATCATATTGTCTGTCTAAAGCATGGTTTAATATCTGCTCGGTCGAGGCAGATATGTTTCTTCGTGGTGAATGGTTTCGATAATATTTCGATCCTTTTTCCTTCACTCCTAATGATTTGATGTGCATGTTTAGTTCTTTTATGCTATGAGTTCTATTACATGTTAATAAAAGAACCAAGCTGAAAGAGACTAATATGAGTGTTGTTAGATATATATCACATAGGAAATATAAATGAAAATGATGTGTTGTTGAATGCGTAATAAGGTGCTCTATGTATATGATGTAATTATGTTGTTTATGTAGAGAAGGCAACGGTATGTATGTATGTATGTGTGGCATGTATATATAGCACGGTGCCATGATAGGTATGTAGGTGTGGCACGGTGCCATGATAAGTATCTGTGTATGTGGCGTGGTGCCACGACATGTTTGGTGTGGAAGGACATAGTATAACGACAAGTTCGGGGGCTGCGAGTTGCAAATCAAAATATTGATCAGAGTGGATTAGTTGGGCATGGTGCCACGGTATGTTTGGGTCATATGGTTGTTAATCGGAACATTGAATAGAAGTATATAAATGTGAGTATGATGTTTAATTTTGTCTTCGGACTACAGACTATGCATATATTTTTATAGTTTTTTAACCGTTCACGCATATTGTATGGTTATGGACAACTTGTGCACAAGGCGATGCTTTCCTTCGACCGACTTTCGGGGCCACCGAAACCTATTCGGCCTAGGGGAAATTTATGTTGACATGCTTCAGGCACATGGTATTGCAAGAACTGCAATAGGACTTGCTACCCGACTAGAAAAGCGTATTGAAAATATGGGTATCGCGGGGCCTTCGGTTATGTTAGGTACCTAGATGCGAAGGATCGTTGTCATATCGAGATGAATATGACTTATTATGACAATGAACTCATATAGTTAGACTACATGCTAATGTCATATGCTTGCAGGCTTAGCTATTTTGTCGCGAGGACGAACACATACACTTATGTACATGTATTTTATAAAGGCTAACAAATATCGGATATAGGGACACAAATCCTGACACGTTTATATTTTATAAGTGTTCACTTTGAAATGACATGAAATGATGGTAAGTATTGAGTAAATATATGTTAAACTAATAGATAAGGGTGATAAGTATTGGTTGAGAATCAACTATTGTATGTGTGACACGAGTATGCTTATAATAATATGTTATGCTATGAAAATTGATCCTAAGACAAAATTAGAAAGGCCACATATTGTGCACTCACTTATTTAATTGTGTTGGTTTTTGGCTGAGTTAGCGAGGATCCACTCACCCGTACACGATAATGTACTGACACCGAACCCCCTCCCCCGTTACGAAGCTACGTGGACGTGTTGAGGCGTTGGAGCATCGGTTGGTGCTTGATGATATTTGGTTGGATTTGTGCTTGGCTTATAGAGGTCACAATGTATGGAACAATGTTGTATTGAATGGTTATTGAGTTGTAAGCCTTATGACATGTTTCTAATGTAATTGAGAGAGGGGGTGTTTGTAATCGAGTTGTGCTTTGGCTTAATGTCGTTGTATACTGTCACGTCCCAGAACCAGAATACTGGAGAGCGGGGGCAGACATAGCCAGCTACGTATAATAAAATAGAATCTATCTCACCATACGGTCATGGCTGTCTAGATATATGAGGGTTTATCTACAAGCCATCAGTCTCCTATGGTCAATAACAAGCCTAGTGTCTCAATCACAAGCAAATAAGTGAATATTACAAGATGTAAGATCACCAAATATACAATAGTAAGGTATCCCAAACATTACATATTCAGCTGATCATGAAGCTAGTCGTTACAAAATGTGAGGAATAGCAAAAGTTTAGTCATACATGATCAGCCCTAGGATCTGTCAATCATGTTACAGCCCGTAGGCAGACAGTAAGTAAAAATGTACACGAGCTAACACTTGCTCGGCGGCTAAATGCCTCAAAAGAATAATTTCACAATAGAGTGGAAGAGCCAAAATAAATCCACTCGTTGCCAGGATTCCGTCTAGTGGTCATCATGTGGCTGGAAAGTCGGTAGATCCTCTGGTGCTGCTCCGGTATCTGGCCATACAAAACCAGCTGGGTCAGACTCCAGAAAAAGCAAGTGCCATAAAGGAGGCTTCACTTAGGAACTAAAACCAGCATATCACAAATGAATAGCAAGGGTAATTAAAAGATACTGATAATAACTGAGATAACAATAATATATTGAGCACGAAGAAACCATTCAAGTAGCCAGACTGCAACCCTTAAACCAAACAAGGACCGGGGTTGCAATCCTTCGTCTGAATAGAAACCCGCCTCAATTACTATTGATAAGGTAAAACGTATCAAGCATGACAGGTGATATACGATGAGATAACCATGGGACTATTCAGATAGCCAGGTTACAACCCGTAAACCAAACAAGGACCGGGGTTGTAACCCTTCGTCTGAACAGAACTTGGTTTCTTCCACCATTTATCGGCAAGATAAAATAAGAAATCGGGACAAGTAACGATCTTGTACAGGATCAAGACAAGACTAGACTGAGTAAACTCCATCCAATATTCACGGCCAAGCAATAAGTACGGTTTGATACTTTAACTAACTAGGGTTATCACAGGTCTAGTTACTAGCAAGATGCAGTGAGATTATTCCACAGCCACAAGCCCTGCAGACCATCCAGGTTATCCAGGTCGAATATGAGTACAATAAGGGTGCAACACATGACAGTGTGCTGGAAATGTGCCCTACTCGTCGGCAGGCTACAGATCCCAAGTGGGGCGCCCAGATAACGGGATTGCCTGTAGCTGGAAAAATCTCTTCATGACTACTGGATTATTCTAGTTATTAGCCTTAATCGTTTTCAGTAGGTACCCCTGATCGTAGTACTCAGGGGTCCCCGTCCTAGACATGATGCAAGACAAGACGGATTCATTTGTACAAGCACAATCGTCCACGGTGTCAGGGTTATTCAATCTTGTCGTGTCAGGTTAGCCGTCGCAACAACAATTCGAGAAATATCATGTCAGGTTTATCATGTCAAGAGTGCGCCACGGCGGGCCACTATCAAGAATTATCATGTCAAGTTATCATGTTAAAATTGTCAGGTCAAGTTATCTTGTCAGGAGTGCACCACGGCGGATCACTATCAAGTCATGCCATTTATCAAGGAGGAAAGAAACTTGCACAATTAAATAATAATATATTATAATATATATTCTTGAAGCCAAGGAGAAACTCTACAACTTTTATATTGGAAGTGGGAAGAAATTCTGACCATAATTCAGGCAAATAAAATATTTAAACAATCAAAGTGGACCCCATGCGGCCCAAAAGTGGGAGAATATACATGCGGCCAAAGAGAGTGGGAGGCCACCCATGCGTGTAGTGCCCCGCTCCTCGCGGTCCACTATGTAATACCTACGGCTTGTTGACTCAGTCTTGAACTGAGTCATTTGGAGAAATCCTTGCCGGTATCGATTGATCACGGATGAAATGCAATGAACCTTTCCAATTGATGGATTGGCTTCTATTGAAATGAATCCAAGAGTTTTGCTGAATGTTTTCTCTCGTTGCTTGGTTTTGTTGAATGCGTTTTCGTGTTGGTTTTTGATGATTGGTTTTCATTGTTCGCTTTCATCGTATTTCGCATTCATTCCGAATCTTGAGAGAAAGAGACGAAGTATGCTAATCAACTGTTGGTGCCAATGTAGGCCGAGTGAATTGTTCGTGAACGGCGCGTAAAGTCCCTCCTTCTCTCAACTAAGATTCATCTTGGTGAGTTGCTTCAACCGAACAAATATTGATCTGTACGCCTAATAAAAATAATTTCTAGTCTACTCTGTTGCCTTGTCCCAATGATCAACGATACCACATCCACAAAAGATAAGAGAAGATAATTGAATTGAATCAATTGCAAGAATATGTATTGCTACTCTATCTGCTCGATAGGAATGATCATCTGCTTGTCACTAGTATGCCTGAAATATAGACATGTACAGACGAACTTGTATGTGTTGAGATGAATCTGAAGGCACGAAACAAACGTGTCGTATATCTGTGCATAAGTCCAAATGTGTCTCATCTGATAGAACGGCTAGAGCATGCATTTGGTCTCGGACAACTTGTATACAAAGAAACATTTGTCTCTCGGGTGGTATCTGGGGGCACCTGGAACCACTCGGCCTAGGAGAGATTAGGGCCTCCATGTGAAAATGGGAGTCGATCTGAGTCCTTAGCGACGAGCTGAACCAAAGAGTCACAGCGGCTAATCATGGGGACAACCCATGGACCAACATGTAGAATAGTCCACCTGCATGACCCGAATGACAACTTCAATATCTGCAAGAATGAACATGAATTACTCGTTATGCAAATTGTGTTAACATGTTTTGTGCAGGGATGACTACCGGCGTTGGTAAGTTGCTTATGATATATTTCTACTATCATGTTCTTATGAATTGTTAAAAAGAACCTAGATAAGTAGAAAGATCACTAGTAAATGTTAGCTCCACATGTTGATTTAGTGCAGAGATTTGCGATTTCGGCCAAAAGCCGCTCGTCAGTACATGATGTATGCTGACCCACGTTGTGGGCATCCTTTTCAGAAAGCAAAAGGAGACAGGGGAATTTCAAGTGAGGCACCGAAGCTCGTCTAGCCCAGTAGAGCTGTGGATCGCCTCGAAGCTACATTTTAATTCCAGTCAAGTTTCAAGTTTCTTTTCCTTCCGAAGGTGTCTTTTATTTTCAGCATGTAATAGAGGGATATGATGTATGGACATTGCGACTATTTTCAAAAGAGAGTTTCAAAGAGAATCATGTAGCCAATATAAGGCACTCTGAGTTTGCAAAGCTTTGTACTTGTATTCCTATCAAGTTTATGAATAAAATAAAGTATTTTTATTTCAAATCTCTGTGTCCAATATTTGGTTTTCTGTAATAAATGGGTGCGTGCGTGCGTGTGTTTTGCTTAACTAATGGGTACGTGCGTGTGTCTTTGCTTGACTAGTTGTTTTGTGCAGGTACATGGCCTTGTGCAAGTGCAACTTAGGCTTGCACGGTATCACGCCTTAGCGAGGACGATCGATCCCGCAGGGATCCAGGCAAAACGGACGACCCTAGCGGGATCGGGGCGTGACAAAGTGGTATCAGAGCACGGCTTTACGTCCTTGACCTCTTGCAAATATCGTTTTCGAAAAACTATATAAAGTATTTTGATGGCTTTCAAAAGAGTCCTGATTTTGAGTTATGAAAACCAATGCCCCATACAATAAGTCTATAATATTTTATGAGACTGACAGAAGTTATACTCTTTTGTAGAGAAATGGCCCCTACTCGACCAGATTCCTCGACAGATCCTATAGAACGGATCATGACATTGTTGAAACTGCAAAGGCAGGACAATGAGGAACGCAATCAAATATAACAGTCCCAAATAGAGGCCCAGCAGAAACAGTTGGAGTCCTTGACTCAAATTGTCACGGCACTTGCGGCAAACCAAGGTACCACCACAGCGACTAAACCAACGAAAACGCCCGAGATTGAGCCCGTGGAGGGTGATGAGGCCCAGCCAGCGCAAAGGCACACTTTTTTTAGGCCAAAGGACTTCTTAGACGCGAAACCTCCGGAATTTGAAGGCAGGACATCACCCGATAAGGTGATGGACTGGATTGATAAAATGGAGAGTCTGTTCACGTTCATAGGAGTTCCGAGTAGCAAGAAGGTAGTTTGTGCCGTTATGCTTCTACGGCTGCGGACGAAGGATTGGTGGAAGGCGAAGAAGCCGGCGCTGCTCGCAACGGCTAGAAATGGGAAGATCTCATGGGTCTCGTTCAAGAAGGCGTTTCTGGATCAATATCTGCCTCCAGCCATGAGCAAGAAGATGGAGGATGACTTCATCACACTGATACAAGAAGATATTTCCGTGGAGGACTATGAGTCTGAATTTGCTAAGCTGGCAAATTTTGCTGCTGTGATGCTACCCACCGAGCAGACTCGCATAAATCGATTCGTTGGAGGTCTGAATGATGACATTCAACTGAGTGTGTTGAATCGAGAATGTGGGTCATATTCTCAGGCCTTTGAGGCGGCGCTACATGTGGAACAGTTCTGCCTGAAGAAGGCGTCCAATAAAGTACAGTACAGTCGGAATCAGCCCGCCAAGAGATACCATGACGGAGAAAAAAAGACTGACGGGGAACAGAACAATAAGCCTGTATGTGGCTTCTGCGGTCGACGAGGGCATGTTAAAGAGGACTGCCGCTATGTGAATGGCCAGAGTTGCAGTCACTGTGGCAAGGGTGGGCACATCAAGGAGGACTTTCGTGCCGCTAATAACGCTTGTTTTCGTTGTGGCCAATAGGGCCACTCAGTCAAATATTGCCCGAAGAGAAATCGAAATAGAGATGATAATGAAGAGCGTGGGCAGCTGCCTGGCCCATCGTCGCTCTGTCACGACCCGCACCCTAGAGTTAGGGCACGAGAACGTAACAACGTCCAGCCTACGCCGCAGTGTCGGCGGTAGAACGCTGTCCTAGGTCTCAATGCATCTAACAGTATAAGACTAAACAGTTTATACTCCCCGAATGGGGGTGACATAGCAGAATGTAAACTCAATAACATCTAAGGTAGAGCATAAAGGAAGATAGATAAAACATGAAATCGAAAAGAGATACAACAGATAGAAGTCTAAGTGTCTTAGATACAAACTCAGAATACATCTCAAAACCCAAATACAGTAATCCATAAATACAACTCAAGATGACTGAAAATAAACTATAAGCAAAAATCCTAGCTATCTATGCAACCTCTACTGTCTTCTCTAGGCTAGCAGGCAACCACCAGGCTATCTGTAAAATTTATCAACAGGTCCAGTCAGGACAGGAACGAGCACAGTACATCTCAACAGATTATAGCAGGTTAGAAAATATAATCATGCAGTAAAGTAAGATATAGATACTGAAGAATGCAGTATGTAAACAAAGAGAGAGAACTGTAATGGAAATATCTACTATAAGTAAAGAGCTACCAGTGACTAGTGATTTAGAGCACAAAGTCGACATGTGAACGGCTTGATTTGTACATGGCTATACTAAAGAGGCGTACATGGCTATTCTACTTTGGAATTGTTCACATGGCTATTTATACTCCTCCGTACCCCCAACTAATACACAAAGATCCAACCAGGTTATGTTATGATTCTATGTAACAGCCCCCGAAGGGTGGTAAGCCTCCGAAAGGTGATAAGCCCCCAAAAGGTGATATGCCCCCGAAGGGTGATAAGCCTCCGAAAGGTGATAAGCCCCCAAAGGGTGATATGCCCCCGAAGGGTGATAACCCTCCGAAAGGTGATAATCCCCCAAAGGGTGATATGCCCCCGAAGGATGGTACATAGTAGTTCCATAAATGGGATAAGGATTCAAAGAAGACTCTGTGATCATATGGGTATATGTCACAAGTGATCAAAGAACCAAAGAAGCATATGATACGCTATGTAAGTGAAACGCACAGAACATAGAGTACCCGATGCTCCCTGAAGGGATAACATCTCAGGGAGGGATCCATATTGTACTAATTCGTGTGACCAACGTGACAGTATCAAGTAAAGTAATTTAATGCAGGAAAATAATTCGAAGCAGGATATGAAATAATCAGAGAATGTACTCGCCTGATATCTGAATGTCCAAGGTAAAGATACTGTCCGAGGAGAGGTGTCTGGCTCCTAATTAGAACAGCACAAGTCACAACATGTCTAGAAGGGTAATATAAAGCACTACAATGCATTCTACATGAATCTAGGTCAAACTAGGCCAAAGTCAACCCTTGGTCAACTCTGGTCAACTGTACTAGTCAAACTAGGTCAAACTAGGTCATGTCCTAACCCAGCAAGTCTTACTAGGCCTAACCAAGACTATCCTAGCAAGCACACATCATTACAAGGCTATACAAGCCAACATACACCCAACTCTAAATAGTATACAATTATTCAATACTCAAATAGGCAAGAATTCACATTGGATATACACTAGGTAATCTATTACTTTAAGCTATATATGTCTACACATATATACACATGCATATATTGGTATTCAACATTAGGTCTATAATCATGGCATTTCAAATGGTTATATAAACTTATATATTACAACACAATATGCTAACATATATATAATATACATACATAGCTGAGTTAACTATATTCATAAATACTTATTTAAGAGGCTATGTGTGTGTAGGTGAACATGGCAAAGGGGCAAGTGAGGGTTAAAAAGGCATACATAGTGTATATATATCAAAGAGTGTCAAAGTGTAAGTGAACAAAGTGTCAAGTGTGATAGTGTCAACATAGTGTAAGGGGTACATGAGGTAATATAGGATTTGTGTTAACATAGAACATTACATCTCATTAACTTATATATTGCATACATTATATCTATTATTACATTACATTCATGTTTGCATTCATTCATCATTCATTTATTCTCTTGTACTACTATATGCACCATACATTACATACTATGGAACCTACATATTCATTACAAGCCATACTTATACATGCTTACATTAGATAGGATACTTACACCTCATACATCATTTATTTAACCATTTACTCATGCTTGCATTCTCTATTTAATTACATAATGTATATACATTAACATGGGTTAAAATCAAATAGAACATTATATTACACACAAGGGTGCACAAAATGCATATGCCGAATAGTAACTCCTACTAATAATCAATACTGTACCATCTCAGCATGAATTAAAATCTAGGATTAAAGTATGTTATAGATCTATGTGTTAGCTTTCCGAAACTTCAAACGGATCACGTTTTCGTTTCTGAAAACTCCCGAAATCGCGAAAACACCGAGAACGCGTTTGTCTTTCGTACAGCTGACACTCAAATAATTCTCCAGAAAGTTACAGAAAGAATTAGGCCTATTAATACATATTTTTGGAAAGCTAACTTCAATACGCTTCTTTAAAAAAATGGAAGATTAAACCGAGCTTTGAGCTAGAAGTTATGATATTTCTAAGTTAGGGCTGAAATTAAAAACGTGGATAAAAATCATGACGGATTTAGGTAGTTTGAGACAAAAGAACACAAGTATATAACATAATATATCAAGAACTCACTCTCTGCACTAATATATATATATAAGACACTATAGAACACATCTCCAATACAAAAATATGAGATTAAACATGTAATAATTCATTCATACATAACAACAACACATAGTGTGTCCAAATTTGGAATTTTCCCACATGGACACAACCACAACACAAAGGACACTCCTATGACCTCCAAATGGACACAAAATGGACACAAATGGAGATACAACCATGGGGGTCATTCCTATGGGTTCAAAATAGACCTATATGCATGAGAAAATGAAAAGGAGAAGGGATTTATACCCCCCGGTAGATCGAATCGAAGAAAAGCCTTCCCGGAGCGACACCGACACGTAGAGATTCCAAAAGGACACGAACGAGCTCCGAATCCTCCCAAACTTGGGTAGCTTCCTCCTTGGCTAGAATGGAGAAGGAAAGAAGAAGATTTGGTGGTGAAATGGAAGGATTTGGTAGAAAAATTGCTAGAGATTGCTCTCTAGGAATTTGGGGAAGAACAAGAGAGAGAGTGTGGATGAGAATAATGAAATGAACTTGAGCCTATCCTCTCCCAAAGTGGCTGGCCATATGGGGCTATTTGTCCTATTATGATAAGGTCCAAAATATCCCTACTAACCTATTCTATGAGTATTAGGTAAGGGCTAATTGGTTGGGGCTAAATTAGTCATTCTAAAGTCTCTAATCACACTAACCTTATCCATAATAATTAGTCTAACCTCTAACTAAAATATTTCTATCATGTGGACTAAAATTAATATCATATGGACCATGCCTAACTAGTGTGTGGGTCCCACTAGAGTCAAACTACCCCCGGGTCCCCGTTTCAAGTCGGATTGAGTTGAAATTCGAACCCGACTCACATAACCCAAAAAAATATTATAAATAATAAAATAATATAAAAATAATTCAAAGAGGTCAAATGCAAAAAATATCCTTAGGCCAAAAATGACAATAAAATATCATAATCACATGGTTAGGCTCTAGGTCAAACAGTCTCTAGTATTTCACTAGCAAAACGTCAAAATCACAAGTCATTGATTTAAATAATTTTAAAATAATTTAAAATCACCAAAAATCATATCATGAATTAAATATCATTATTAAAATAATTATAAACATGAAATTTCAAAATTACCCTTATTTGTGAAACTGGGTGCTACAACTCTACCCACTTTAGAAAAATTTCGTCCTCGAAATTTAAGATCGATAGTACTCCTTCTAGAGCCTCTAACCTACCTAATATCTAAGGTAACACTTCCTAACACTGGAATAATAAACGGACATCTAAAAAGTGTCAATCTAGGAATACCTCCAATACTGCTCTGCTGTACGGCGGTAATGGAACTTCAATAGAATATGGACTGGAACCTATATCCAAGGGACTGGACCTATTTTAAAGTGGTCTTAACTAAGGATGAAAAGGAACTGATCATAGGCTATAGGTATGCTCAAACTATTATCTTCCTATTAACCATCTATTAATACATTCTATTACCATAGGAACGATGCATTACTAAGACATATAGGCCCCTATCTCTCATAACACATTTATACTCACCAAAAGACTAGTACATCCTATCAAGGCTGATACTATAATCTTTTCTAAATCTCCTAAGCTACATGTTTATAGACACACATCCCCACATCAAGGACTAACCCATATATATCTACAACTGATACTAATGGGGTGACGTCCCTATTTTCCAACAATCAAGGTCTAAATTTTTTTTTATCTAAATCATGCAATTTGAAGGAATAGTATACAAGGTCGGGAAATACCGTAGCAGTTGGAAGTCTCACCTAGGTACACTAATCATTCTAGGTCAAAACAGTATTATGGTATCAACACACAAACAATCTAGGGTGTCCTAATTGGGAAGGTAAGGGAACAACAATCATCAAGGTTGTAGGGTTGTCTACCATCCTATATAAAAATTGGACATTAACAAGCAACTAAGAAATTATTAAAAGGTTACTATTCCATAAAATGTCAAGAATTGAAAATTTAGGCACAACAAATCACAAATAGATTTTTGTCTTGACACGATCTAAGTTGATCAATTTCGGGATAAAACGAGATTTGGGCAAGAAGGGAGATCAATAAAATCAAAGTATGAGCACGAGCATCCAATGGTGGAGGTTCAGGTCATGATTAAATTTAATTCGACTGAGTACGAATACGAGGTTCATAGGCGATGAAAAGATTTCAAGGAGAATTGTCAAGGCTGTCGCGAATGAGACTCTAGGGTCAAGTTTAACTATGTCTCCATTCTCGTAGATTGATACATGAAAAAGCGAACCAAAGTGCAATAGGTTGATCAGACCATCATGTACCGGTTCTGATTAGACAATATGTTAGTGGGTGGCCACCCAATAAAATATGTCATGACCAAGCTCAAAAATAGATAAGCTTACAAAACTAAGGCTAATTTAGCAGCACAAGATATAAGGGTGGTAATGATGAAAGGAATTACATAGTCCAAGTTTCTTAACCAACGGGTCTAGTAATCAGATAAGGTACAAGGTTAAGCATCTAAGGAAACAAGCAGAACACCATCACATGTCGGGTCGAAAGAATTGAGTCAAGGCTGGATTTCTAATTGAAATAAGAAGAAATTTAGTATAATGGTAGAGGTTATAGTTTAGCCAGTTGACCAGAAAATCATATCAAGAAAATAGAGTACAAGAAGACGGATTTTAGTGGGACATGATATACCTACACGAAGGTGAGCTCGTCTAGATCTTGCATATAAGATTTATTGGAGGGTAACAGCTAGTATTACATTCCGAATATCAAAGTCACGATAAGGAACGTCAAGGATCTCAATTAGAAAGTGGGAGTTTAAGAGGTGGTAATTAATGCACAAAAATAATGAAGATCGAGTTAGTCATCTGCTTCTGATACTCTTAAGTTCATCTGGTCACAACTTGCCAATCATATCTTTACCTCACCAGTCTCCATATGAAAATTTAACCTTTACTTAAACCCTTACCATAACTACCGTAGGCAATTCCCAATTTCCAAACATTACTCTTGAAGCACAGCCCTCACATCTAGGAATCAACATTAACCATTTATTTAAATTTCCAAGTTCTTTCACCTTGTCTTAAATTTGACCCAAAACCTCTAAATCCCGTTTACGAATTCCTTGAACTTGTTCAAATTGTTCTCCTCGTATTATTTAATTTAAATCTTTAGGCCTTACAAAACTTATCTTTCATCATAAAATCAACTTCCGTATTTTTTTCGACATACACCCTTGAATATTATTCTCCTAAAAATATTTCACAACAATCTCTAAACTTCCATAACTTTGTGTTCTCTCTATCCCTAGTCATTTCCTCGCAACATCTTGTTTAATATCCTTATTAAACACAATTAACTTCTCTTTTCCATTACTAACCTTCTACATAGCCTCAGAGTAAAAGTTTTCCCCAGAATCAATAACCAAGATTTTCTAAGTTCTCAAAACTAGATTGACCTCTGATATCCTCATTAGTTTTGAATACACCTATAAACTATCTCATAACCCCAAAATTTCTCTAAATGTAATTGTTTCCAGATTGGCAGTATACATCTCTTTATTCTATTCGAGACCTTTACCACATTTCTATCTCAAGTTTCCATATGGAACACTCCACATTTGATTTTTCTTAGATCATCATAAAATAACCAGTTACGTCTTCTTTGAGCTACATAATTTATGTCACTTCCTTAGCCTTCCCCATGCAAAAGATACGAAGATTCAAGGATTTCGAAGTACATCTGGTAGGGACGACAAGATATGGGTAATTAATGTAATGAGACAGAGTTTAAGATAAGAGGTAAATAAGAATGTAAAGGAATAATGGCGAGAAAGAATAATGAAGATATGTTCCTTCTCATCGGTTCAAACGAGAGGAACCCATCGAGCTTAAATTCAATAGCAAGGAATGAGGCTGAATCCAAACAAGAGGAAAAGAAATTCCAATTGAAGTTCAAAATGAGTTTCTCAGGGGTCGTCCCAGAAATCTCTCAAAGAATCTTAAATGTGATTGAGTACCTTGGATTTGAAAATATTAATCTAAATACAAAATTAAATCAACAACTACAAAATTTTATCAAAATCATCAACTAATACCAGGATTCAAAGTTCTACAATGAATCCACAAAATCAAATTCAAATCAAGGAAAAAGGTGAATCAAAACAAGGAAAATGAGATTAAATCGGAATTCAAAATAAGATTCTCAAGGGTCATCCTAGGAATCTCTCAAGGAATCCTAACAGTGATTGAGTATCCTCTCATCCTAACATCTTAATTTATATATCCTATAGCAGGCTCGTAGTAGTACAACTAAGTCGTTGCGCTACTATGAAATCGCACTAATGCGAATCTTGACCTGCATGGGCCACCACTAAAAATGTGTCACGACCCGCACCCTAGAGTTAGGGCACGAGAACGTAACAACGTCCAGCCTACGCCGCAGTGTCGGCGGTAGAACGCTATCCTAGGTCTCAATGCATCTAACAGTATAAGACTAAACAATTTATACTCCCCGAATGGGGGTGACATAGCAGAATGTAAACTCAATCACATCTAAGGTAGAGCATAAAGGAAGATAGATAAAACATGAAATCGAAGAGAGATACAACAGATAGAAGTCTAAGTGTCTAAGATACAAACTCAAAATATATCTCAAAACCCAAATACAGTAATCCATAAATACAACTCAAGATGACTGAAAATAAACTATAAGCAAAAACCCTAGCTATCTATGCAACCTCTACTGTCTCCTCTAGGCTAGCAGGCAACCTCCAGGCTATCTGTAAAATTTATTAACAGGTCCAGTCAGGACAGGAGCGAGCACAGTACATCTCAACAGATCATAGCAGGTTAGAAAATATAATCATGCAGTAAAGTAAGATATAGATACTGAAGAATGCAGTATATAAACAGAGAGAGAGAACCGTAATAGAAATATCTACTATAAGTAAAGAGCTACTAGTGACTAGTGATTTAGAGCACAAAGTCGACATGTGAACGGTTTGATTGTACATGACTATACTAAAGAGGCGTACATAGCTATTCTACTTTGGAATTGTTCACATGGCTATTTATACTCCCCCGTACCCCCAACTAATACACAAAGATCCAACCAGGTTATGTTATGATTCTATGTAACAGCTCCCGAAGGGTGGTAAGCCTCCGAAAGATGATAAGCCCCCAAAAGATGATATGCCCCCGAAGGGTGATAAGCCTCCGAAAGGTGATAAGCCCCCAAAGGGTGATATGTCCCCGAAGGGTGATAAGCCTCAGAAAGGTGATAAGCCCCAAAAGGGTGATATGCTCCCGAAGGGTGGTACATAGTAGTCCCACAAATGGGATAAGGATTCAAAGAAGACTCTGTGATCATATGGGTATATGTCACAAGTGATCAAAGAACCAAAGAAGCATATGATACGCTATGTAAGTGAAACACACAGAACATAGAGTACCCGATGCTCCCTGAAGGGATAACATCTCAGGAAGGGATCCATATTGTACTAATTCGTGTGACCAACGTGACAGTATCAAGTAAAGTAATTTAATGCAGGAAAATAACTCTAAGCAGGATATGAAATGATCAGAGAATGTACTCGCCTGATATCTGAATGTCCAAGGTAAAGATACTGTCCGAGAAGAGGTGTCTGGCTCCTAATTATAACAGCACAAGTCACAACATGTCCAGAAGGGTAATATAAAGCACTACAATGCATTCTACATGAATCTAGGTCAAACTAGGCTAAAGTTGACCCTTGGTCAACTCTGGTCAACTGCACTAGTCAAACTAGGTCATGTCCTAACCCAGCAAGTCTTACTAGACCTAACCAAGACTATCCTAGCAAGCACACATCATTACAAGGCTATACAAGCCAACATACACCCAACTCTAAATAGCATGCAATTATTCAATACTCAAATAGGCTAGAATTCACATTGGATATACACTAGGTAATCTATTACTTTAAGCTGTATATGTCTACACATATATACACATGTATATATTGGTATTCAACATTAGGTCTATAATCATGGCATTTCAAATGGTTATATAAACTTATATATTACAACACAATATGCTAACATGTATATAATATACATACATAACTAAGTTAACAATATTCATAAATACTTATTTAAGAGGCTATGTGTGTGTAGGTGAACATGGCAAAGGGGCAAGTGAGGGTTAAAAGGACATACATAGTGTATACATATCAAAGAGTGTCAAAGTGTAAGTGAACAAAGTGTCAAGTGTGATAGTGTCAACATAGTATAAGGGGTACATGAGGTAATATAGGATTTGTGTTAACATAGAACATTACATCTCATTAACTTGTATATTGCATACATTACATCTATTATTATATTACATTCATGTTTTTATTCATTCATCATTCATTTATTCTCTTGCACTACTATATGCACCATACATTACATACTATGGAACCTACATATTCATTACAAGCCATACTTATACATGCTTACATTAGATAGGATACTTACACCTCATACATTATTTATTTAACCATTTACTCATGCTTGCATTCTCTATTTAATTACATAATGTATATACATTAACATGGGATTAAAATCAAATAGAACATTATATTACACACAAGGGTGCACAAAATGCATATGCCGAATAGTAACTCCTACTAATAATCAATACTGTACCATCTCAGCATAAATTAAAATCTAGGATTAAAGTATGTTATATATCTACGTGTTAGCTTTCCGAAACTTCAAACGGATCGCGTTTTCGTTTCCGGAAACTCCCGGAATTGCGAAAACACCGAGAACGCGTTTGTCTTTCGTACAGCTGACACTCAAATAATTCTCCAAAAAGTTACAGAAAGAATTAGGCCTATTAATACATATTTTTAGAAATCTAACTTCAATACGCTTCTTTTAAAAAAAACGAGAGATTAAACCTAGCTTTGAGCTAGAAGTTATGACATTTCTAAGTTAGGACTGAAATTAAAAACGTGGATAAAAATCATGACGGATTTAGGTAGTTTGAGACAAAAGAACACAAGTATATAACATAATATATCAAGAACTCACTCTCTACACTAATATATATATATGAGATACTATAGAACACATCTCCAATACAAAAATATGAGATTAAACATGTAATAATTCATTCATACATAACAACAACACATAGTGTGTCCAAATTTGGGATTTTCCCACATGGACACAACCACAACACAAAGGACACTCCTATGACCTCCAAATGGACACAAAATGGACACAAATGGAGATACAACCATGGGGGTCATTTCTATGGGTTCAAAATAGACCTATATGCATGAGGAAATAAAAAGGAGAAGGGATTTATACCTCCCGGTAGATCGAATCGAAGAAAAGCCTTCCCGGAGCGACACCGACACGTAGAGATTTCAAAAGGACACGAACGACCTCCGAATCCTCCCAAACTTGGGTAGCTTCCTCCTTGGCTAGAATGGAGAAGGAAAGAAGAAGATTTGGTGGTGAAATGGAAGGATTTGGTGGAGAAATTGCTAGAGATTGCTCTCTAGGAATTTGGGGAAGAACAAGAGAGAGAGTGTGGATGAGAATAATGAAATAAACTTGAGCCTATCCTCTCCCAAAGTGGCTGGCCATATGGGGCTATTTGTCCTATTATGGTAAGGTCCAAAATGCCCCTACTAACCTATTCTATGAGTATTAGGTAAGGGCTAATTGGTTGGGGCTAAAATTAGTCATTCTAAAGTCTTTAATCACACTAACCTTATCCATAATAATTAGTCTAATCTCTAACTAAAATATTTCTATCATGTGGACTAAAATTAATATCATGTGGGCCATGCCTAACTAGTGTGTGGGTCCCACTAGAGTCAAACTACCCCCGGGTCTCCGTTTCAAGTCGGATTGAGTTGAAATTCGAACCCGACTCAAATAACCCCAAAATAATATCATAAATAATAAAATAATATCAAAATAATTCAAAGAGGTCAAATGTAAAAAATATTCTTAGGCCAAAAATGACATTAAAATATCATAATCACATGGTTAGGCTCTAGGTCAAACAGTCTCTAGGGTTTCACTAGCAAAACGTCAAAATCACAAGTCATTGATTTAAATAATTTTAAAATAATTTAAAATCACCAAAAATCATATCATGAATTAAATATTATTATTAAAATAATTATAAATACGAAATTTCAAAATTATCCTCATTTGGGAAACTGGGTGCTATACGCTCCGAGATAATCCGCACAATCAGCAGTTGCGGAACGCCAACACCGCGACAGCGCGCGTCTACAATCTTTCCACGTTGCTTGATCCAGAATACAACAATAGTGGAGGTGAGTTTGTTTCTTAAGTTTTGAGGACAAAACTTTTTTTCAGTGGGTTATTATGTATTGCCCCGCTCCTCGCGGTCCACTATGTAATACCTACGGCTTGTTGACTCAGTCTTGAACTGAGTCATTTGGGAAAATCCTTGCCGGTATCGATTGATCATGGATGAAATGCAATGAACCTTTCCAATTGATGGATTGGCTTCTATTGAAATGAATCCAAGAGTTTTGCTGAATGTTTTCTCTCGCTGCTTGGTTTTGTTGAATGCGTTTTCGTGTTGGTTTTTGATGATTGGTTTTCATTGTTCGCTTTCATCGCATTTCGCATTCATTCCGAACCTTGAGAGAAAGAGACGAAGTATGCTAATCAACTGTTGGTGCCAATGTAGGCCGAGTGAATTGTTCGTGAACGGCGCGTGAAGTCCATCATTCTCTCAACTAAGATTCATCTCGGTGAGTTGCTTCAACCGAACAAACATTGATCTGTACGCCTAATAAAAATGATCTCTAGTCTACTCTGTTGCCTTGTCCCAATGATCAACGATACCACATCCACAAAAGATAAGAGAAGATAATTGAATTGAATCAATTGCAAGAATATGTATTGCTACTCTATCTGTTCGATAAGAATGATCATCTGCCTGTCACTAGTATGCCTGAAATATAGACATGTACAGACGAACTTGTATGTGTTGAGATGAATCTGAAGGCACGAAACAAACGTGTCGTATATCTGTGCATAAGTCCAAATGTGTCTCATCTGATAGAACGGCTAGAGCATGCATTTGGTCTCGGACAACTTGTATACAAGGAAATATTTGTCTCTCGGGTGGTATCTGGGGGCACCTGGAACCGCTCGGCCTAGGAGAGATTAGGACCTCCATGTGAAAATGGGAGTCGATCTGAGTCCTTAGCGACGAGCTGAACCAAAGAGTCACATCGGCTAATCATGGGGACAACCCATGGACCAACATGTAGAATAGTGCACCTGCATGACCCGAATGACAACTTCAATATCTGCAAGAATGAACATGAATTACTCGTTATGCAAATTGTGCTAACATGTTTTGTGCAGGGATGATTGTCGGCGTTGGTAAGTTGCTTATGATATATTTCTACTATCATGTTCTTATGAATTGTTAAAAAGAACCTAAACAAGTAGAAAGATCACTAGTAAATGTTAGCTCCACATGTTGATTTAGTGCAGAGATTTACGAGTTCGGCCAAAAGCCGCTCGCCAGTACATGATGTGTGCTGACCCACGTTGTGGGCATCCTTTTCAGAAAGCAAAAGGAGACAGAAAAATTTCAAGTGAGGCACCGAAGCTCGTCTAGCCCAGTAGAGCTGTGGATCGCCTCGAAGCTACTTTTCAATTCCAGTCAAGTTTCAAGTTTCTTTTCCTTCCGAAGGTGTCTTTTATTTCCAGCATATAATAGAGGGATATGATGTATGGGCATTGCGACTATTTTCAAAAGAGAGTTTCAAAGAGAATCATGTAGCCAATATAAGGCACTCTGAGTTTGCAAAGCTTTGTACTTGTATTCCTATCAAGTTTATGAATAAAAGAAAGTATTTCCATTTCAAATCTCTGTGTCCAATATTTGGTTTTCTGCAATAAATGGGTGCGTGCGTGTGTTTTGCTTAACTAATGGGTACGTGCGTGTGTTTTTGCTTGACTAGTTATTTTGTGCAGGTACATGGCCTTGTGCAAGCGCAACTTAGGCTTGCACGGCATCACGCCTTAGCGAGGACGATCGATCCCGCAGGGATCCAGGCAAGACGGACGACCCTAGCGGGATCGGGGCGTGACAATACGGCCAGCCAAAGCTTATGCGGCTAGGAAATAACGGAAGGGGTCATGCGGCCAAGAATGCATATAAGCAAATAAGACAAAAGATAGTGGGACCCTCATTAATGCAAACTTACATTCAAGTAAAAGGGCACGTAGCCACTCAAGTACAGAGGCCTTGTGGCCCAGATTATATATTCTAGCCAAGTGGGACCCAACAATCAATGCAGCAAGGAAGGAAAGTTCACGTGAACCATTTAATTAATTATCCACGTGAAGCAATGATTACATGTATATAATAAGCCATGCCAGTACATGCGGCCTTAATAAATTACAAAGGCCCAAGCAAATATATGTAAGCAAGCTGCTGCTTGCATTAGGCCAAGCATATGCGGCCAAACCTTTCTAAGCATGCAAGCACTGCTTGCAAATGCTAAGGCCATGCACTAAACATTAGCATGCAAAGGCCATTCATTTAATATTGCATGCAGAGGCTTTAATGCATGCAAGGCTTTAATGCCATGCATTATTAAATGCTATTAATAGTATGGAAATGCCTTAAATCCATGCAGCATTTAATGCTTATTACCATAAGCATGGAAATGCTTCATTCCATACGGCTACGAAGAATAGTAGCCATGCGGCTACTATATTCCATGCACAAGCTGCTGCTAGCAAGTGCAAGTACATGCGACTACATATAATTATTGCTAATGCATGCAAACTAAGGAAAAGGCCATGCAAACTAAATGGGGGGGGGGGGGGGAGAGCGTATGCGGCTCATATATGCAAGCTGATACTAGTTTGGTACTAATTAATGCATGCAAGTTGCATGCTGGCCTTGAATTAATTAATGCATGCAAGTTGAATGCTGGCTTGAATTCCTAGGCCATGCGGCTCATGTATTAAATATATGCTTATTCCTTGTAAGCAAATGCCATATGCGGCTCACTCACAACCAATTACAAATGGCCATGGCCATGCGGAGGAAAAATACAAGCCTGCAAGCAATGCTTGTAAAAGCTAAAGCTAAATACATGCATGCATTAAATAAAAGCTAAATGCAAGCAAAAGCTAACTGCATGCATTAAATGCATGCAACCAATTAAAAGGCCAAGTCAATTAAATAATACAATTTAATAAAAAGGCCATGCGGCCAACAATTAATTAATACTCATGCGGCTGGATTTGTCCATGCGGCAGGGAAGAACACTTGCCGCATGAAATAGTCATGTGGTCAAGTACCGTCCTTCTCCTCCAATTTCCGAGAAGAAGAACACCATGAAGCCATGCTTCCAAGCTCCATAATTCCATCATCCAGAGTCCAAATTTGAACTTCCACAGGTCAAAATGGGGCACAATGAAATTCTTTACAACATGGAACCATCAGAACTTGGAAATAACAAGGTCAAACAGATCAAAATCCAAAAAATCCGAAAATACCACAAAGCTAGATCTACAAGAAATTAACTAAAGAAATGAAAAGTGCTAAGTACTAAAGTGGGTTAGAAACACATGAGGAAGACAATGAAATAATAAAAATGGGGGTTCCCCCATGAAGCAAGATGCACTTGCCTAAGCTCTTCACTCTCTCTCAGGTTGGTGAGGAGTAATGGTGGGGAAGAAGAAAGAGTTGATGTGGAGAGAGAAATGGGAGTGGGATATTTAATGAAGGTGGTGGTAGGTGGGAGTGGGTTGGTTCACATAAAATCAAGCAAAACCGAACCAAGCCAACAAACCGAATCGAACCAAGATAAACCCATCAATGAAATGCCAATTAAATCAAGCAGGGAGACATGCAATACGGGTCAAAATACGTACACGTATTCCAAATACGTAATACGAAATCTGGACATTACATATACTGCTGCAATATTATCAAGAAAGAGAATCATGTTTCATCGTATCTTGTGTCTATTGGATCTTCTATTTAAATTTTGCTACATTGACTTGTATTGAGATGTTCTATTGACTTAATTTGTTTCGTTTTGCTATGTACAAGCACAAATCCAGGCTTGTATGACACCACGTCTCAACACGCCTAGTAGATAGATAATATCATATAATTAAATTATTAATTAGGATTTTTTTTTTAATTTTTAATTGTGACGGTTCATTTAGACTAATTTGCTCATTTATACTAATTTTTAATTAGGATTTAAAGTTAGTTTTGGAATTGTTTGACCTTTTTTTTCCCCTTAGTTAGGATATACGTATGATTTAGATTTTTGAGCGTTTTGAAGCCGTTTTATAATAGTAGAGAGAGATATACAGAGGATCATATGAGCCGGAGGAATAAATAAATTACAGATTAGGATTTGGAATGGAAAAAAATTGAAATGCATATTCTATATAATTTAGTTTTCGGTTCAATCAAGTTTCAAAGTTAAAAAATGTCCGAACATAAAAAAGTGAGTTTTCTAAATCCTAAATCGAAAACCCAATCCGTCTAGAAAAAAACCTAACTGAAATCTCATTTTGGTCCGATTTGCTGTTTACAAACTAATAAAAAGCCACCGTTCACGAGACAATTAAGTCATGGATCTGTTCTGCTCATCACACAAGATCCCATAGGAGGCCCACAGGAAAGCCCACAGCCCACTCCATCACGCTTCTAGACTCTTCACCCACTCGAGACCCGACATTTTCTAGGGTTTTCAATCTAGGGTTTTAAGTAGCAAGCGGAGGAGGTGAGAGAGAGATCCATTTTTTTTTTCACCCGCCCCCTCCTCCTTCCGCTACCCCAAAAAAAACACTCATATCTTTCGCGGAGCTACTCGTTCTCCTTTCTAATTGCGGTAACGTTACAAAAGCTTACTTTTTTTCTTGGATTTTTTGTTACTCATTTGGATTTAGGGTTTCTGATCTCCGAATGATTTCTCCAGATGGAGAGGTTGCTGAAGGATGAGGCCACAGAGGAGAAGGGAGAACGAGCAAGAATGGTATGATTTGCTCATTCACTCACTCATTCTCTCTCCTATATTTCACTCACCCACAAATGCTACACGACAGTGTTTTTTGGAGTGCCTGTGTTGCGTCCGATACGCACGGACACGTTACCGACTTTTGGATTGTGTGTGCTTCCAAGCCCCCCTTTCCGTAGACTTCTATTTATAGACTTATAAGAGATCAATTTAGCAGTTAGTGCCATTACTCACTTTATTCGGTGAAATCATATCGAAATTGTTAAATTGATCCTATATAAGTGCTGACTTTATTGTTTCTGCCATAGAAAAGGCAACTGTTTTACCATATAGCCGAAAATTTGTATTTAAGACTGATCAAGAGAATGGTATCGAAGTTAATAAATAAAAGGGATTTTTTTTTTTGTACCCCTTTAAAATGCTAGGATTGCTGGTATACTTTTGCGAAGTTGTTTATTTTTGCAAAGGTACCCTTGTTAGGATCTATGTAGGTTGTGCTATATTTATTGAAGGTTTGAGATCGTTAGCTTGTCTAGAAATCTACCGAGTATCAAGAGAACATCCCGAACAAGCAAAAGTAGTATGAAAATCACCATTCATAATCAATTTTGGCCATGCAGTAGATTATTATAAAAGTTCATACAATTACTAACCTTATTACTTCTCATGGACATTAGTAGATTTTTTTATCCTATATCTGCTGAGTGTATTGCTTATGCCATAGAAAACTTTCCTTAATAGAAGTTAAAATTTGTACGGGAGTGATTAATTTTCAAAATTTGTAAATTTCGTTAATAGAATGGTGTCAATGTAAATAAGAGGAAGAGATTTTTGCATGCATACGATTTACTAATTTTTTGCCTGTATACCGTCAGAAGTTTGTAAGTTTACTAGTTTTTTGCCTGTATAACTGTCAAAAAGTTTGTTTCTTCTTGCAAGAGCACCTTTGTTAGGATCCGTCTGTTATATTTATTGAAGGTTAGAGCTCATTTAACTGGTCTAAAATTTTATGACCGGATATTTTATGAAGAGAACATCAGAAACAAACAAAAACAGTAAAACTAGCAGTAGAAACATACAAAAACAGTAAAACTAGCATCAGAAACAAACCAAGGAAAAAAAAAGAAAACATAAAAAGATTTTACTTCGGCACTGTGAATATTGATAATAGATGGAAGTCCATAGAATATCATAGTTTACTAATAGAAGTTAATTACTGTAATAAATGTACACAGATTCTGACCGCAAGGTTACACTTATGCACAAATGACACAAGTTTTTGAGGTTATACATACAATTAGAACCAAGGTTCTTGGTATCGGTATTGGAACTAGTATCAGACCCTTCCGATGAGTATCGGTGGTTTTATATTGGAGTATCTGATTTTTTTTATCAAAACAAATAAAAGGCTAAATTACAACTTGATACCTTCAACCATCCAAAATGGTCAACTTGATACCCTCAACTTTGATAGGTGCTAACTATATATTAATTTTTATGTTGTTACCCAAAATTTTAAAAAAGATAAAACTATCCCTCCCATTCTAACCTACAACATCCTCTCCACCCTCCTTCTCCGGCACTCCACCCTCCGACCGCCCTACACCTTTGTGACCGCTCCACACACCCGCCCCCGTATCCCCCTGCGAATCCTGCGCCCCCGCTCGCGACCCCATCGCCCTGTGCGGCACCCCGACCTCGCAACCCAGTGCCCCCGCCTCCAGCTGCTACCCCCGCCTGCGACCCCGCCCGTGACCCCGCCGCCTCGCGCAGCTCCGGGCCGGCCCATGCCGCGTCCACTTCCTGCAGTGTGCCCTGCCGCCTTGCGCGGCTTCTGCGACTGCCCCCCTCCGGTGACCCTGCTATCCAACACAACTCTGGGCCGCCCCACGACGCGGGGTGGGGGAGAGGTCGCAGGCGCGATGGGAGGGTGCTTCGCGGGCGGGTGGTCGCTGTCGGGAGGCGGGAAGGGGGGTGTTTGGGTGGTGTGTGGAGGGCAGGGACAATGTTGTCATTTTTCCCCCACGGTATTAAGTTAGCACCTGTCGAAGTTGAGCGTATTAAGTTGAAAAACTGAAATAGTTGAGGGTATCTTGTTGTTATTTAGCCGATTATTAATTAAAATTTAAAAAATTTGGATGGAATATTTTGTACATTTAGGCATAATTTTAAATATTTTATGTGTTGTTTCTTAGTACTTTTGAAATTTAATAGTCAAAAATCTGGTTGATTTACTTGCGATAAACAAATTTATTCACTTATATGTTTTTACAACCTTACCATTCTTTTACACCCTTGTTCATTGCTCTTTTTGCTCAATTTTATTTGCTGAATAGTCTGAGCAAGAGATCCCCAACGACGGTATTATCGGATCGGGATATGTCAAACTGTATCGGTATCGTTTGATACTGCAAACTATGATTAGAACATTATAGACAAGCAAAAATGAGTATTTTGATGGGTGTACATGCAAGAATTACTTCAATATAGAAATGCATTGGCATTTGACTGATGATATGCAAAATTTTCAAATAGCTTTAATTTAAGAGAATGGTAACAATTAAAACGTAAGTTCATAACATATTATTATTGATTGAACCCCTTTATCAAGAATGGGGACGGTTTGAGAATATTTACTTGCCCTTTTGCATTTTATCGGATGTTCTACTAATTCTAATGCTCATTATGCAGTCATCATTTATAGGGGCCATGGCCATTGCTGATTTAGTTAAGACCACCTTGGGACCGAAAGGAATGGTATAACACTATATACCTATCTATCAGAACTTTTTTCCTTATTAGAAAGTTCATTCAAATATATACCACTCGGTGTTCTTAATATAACAATGTGTGGGCAATTGGGATGCAGGATAAAATTTTGCAGTCCACTGGCAGGGGCCGTAATGTTACTGTTACTAACGATGGTGCTACCATCTTAAAGTCTCTTCATATTGATAACCCTGCTGCCAAGGTTCTTGTTGGTATCCTTGATTCTGTTCAGCCCATCAATTTGTTGCTTTTTCAGCTCTTTCCAAGTGATGTTTTTACAAGTTTGAATTATAGTATACTTTGATTTACTCAAAACTATTCTGCAATGTATTTTCATACTGGTGTTCGAATAGAATAGCAGATTGTCTCTCCTTAAATCAGTTGACAGATATATCTAAAGTCCAAGATGATGAAGTTGGTGATGGGACAACTTCTGTGGTTGTTTTGGCTGGAGAACTTTTGAGGGAAGCTGAGAAGTTGATCATGTCAAAGATTCACCCGATGACAATCATAGCTGGTCTGGTCTCACCCTAAGATTGTAGTTGCAATTGGACCTCAATTCCATGTCTTTCAAATTTTAATGAATAATTCCATAAATGCAGCTTTTATGACGTGTGCATTTTGGTAAGCATGGTTGTTAGTTATAAGATGGGTAGAATGTTGGAGGTATTGATGGAGAGTAACAAAGAAATGGTAAATGTATAGACTACCACAAAATAGAAGGTTCCACTAAGGAAGTCGACTAGCTTATTTATGCATTTAGGTTATGATGACACATGCTCTAGATTGGAATAGTTGTTCATGTGAAGGTTAAGTCAAATCTAGATGTTTGAGGGGCGAGTTTGATATGCACGTCATTATAGGTCTGTTATCCAAATTAATTTACACCAAGCTTTGTTGGTTGCGTGCAACTTGACTGATTCTGGTTCTATGTGAATGGCATAGGGTTTAGTGTATAGGCCGGCAAGGTTATTTTTATGCACTTTTTACCTGAAACATATTCAAAAACTTTGATGGCACACCCTTTCCTAAAATTACATATAAAAGAGCTGCTATAAAAAGCAGCAAGTGAAGTTAACTAGGAGATGCTAAGGGAGGACAAACTTTGTACTAAAAAGAAACTGAGTCAAACATATTCTTGATTGAGTTAGACTTTGGTTTCTGTGATGCTTAGTTTTCTTGTGTACTATTACTGATACTTTATTTTTGTTTCGGTCACAAATATAGTAATTTTTGTTGCATTTTGGTCATCATTGGAACTTACATATGTTATCTGACAGGTTATAGGATGGCTTCTGAATGTGCAAGGAATGCATTGTTGCAGAGAGCTTTGGATAATAAACAAGATCCAGGTAGTGATCATTTCCAACCTTAAAAACCTTCTAACCTTGTAAGTCAATAGCATACATGACGAGTTCCATTTTTACAATTTTGTTGTGGGGGATGTGGAAAGCTTCTGTAAGTTCACCATACACAGCAGTTTTGGACGATATTAGAACTTTTAGTCAGACATCTCTTAATGTCATCAGGCACTCCTCCATATTGCTTATGTTCCCAGATTTTGATGCGTGTCATGCATGACTGTATAATGCAGAGAAGTTCAAGTCGGACTTGATGAAGATTGCAAGGACAACTTTGAGTTCAAAAATTCTCTCCCAGGATAAAGAGCACTTTGCTAAATTAGCAGTGGATGCAGTTATGAGGCTTAAGGTAGCAATTTATTTGCACCTTGCATCAATTTCTCCTTTTTATTGTAAACTTCTACTTTAATCTGTTGATGTGATGAATAATCTAGTTACTGATTGGATTATATTGTGTTATTTGAGCAATTTCATGTTGCTAACTATCTTTTGAACATGACGGTTATATTACTTGGGTATTTAATTCTAGATGCAGAAGAGTCGGAGTATCCTATTCCTCCATTTTTAGACTCAGTTCATTTTAAATCCCCTACAAGACCATGAGATGGTTCCTGAACTTATCTTCACATCAGTAATTTGGCTTCACTTGTTGGATTTTCAAGGATAGAGTCGAATGGGTCAAAAAAGGACAGTCCTTTTTTTCAAAAATGTTTTTCCACCTTGCAAATGATGTGTCAATAAGCTTAGCTTCATAATTCCATTGGCTCCTGAATGATGAGCTGAAGGTCAATAACTGAAATACTGTCAAAACAACTAGCATTCATGTCCACAATCCATTGCTGTTAGGACCAGTTATCGTGCCGCAAATTGCCAGTGCTACCATACAAATCAGTCCTTAGCACTCCTGTCTCCACCATCACTACCTCCTGTTGCCTCCATTAAAAAAATGCCTTGCTATTGTGTTTGCCATTGCCATCACTACTATTGTATCACCATCACCATTGTCATTGGCCGTCAATTTGTTATCATTGTCTAGAACCACCTGTACCACTACAAAACAAAGCTTAGTTATTTCATTCTCACTTTAACATATTTTGATCGAAACACTTTTGTTATATCTGTTAAGTATTTCCCTATATATTTATAACCTGATATTTTTGTTTGTCTCCTGTGTATGCTGATATTTTCTACATATCTTTTCTGCTAATGGCAGGGCAGTACAAACTTGGAGTCTATACAAATAATTAAAAAAGCTGGAGGCTCCCTGATGGATTCATTTTTAGATGAAGGGTAAGACCATAGACTTATAAAGTTACTGTGAAATGTTCTTGCTCAAGGTGTCATAGTGGTTCATTCATTTATACTGAGTTTACTATGATTGACTAACCACTGTTCATATTCATCTTGGTGTACTTATCCATTCCTTTTGCCATAATGATAGTTTCTGTATATTTTTTATTTCTATTATTAAGTTTATAACAGATTGTTGTTATATCTCCTTTTTTGCTGGTACAAGAAAGCAATATGCTTGTTTACCCATATCTTTTTTCATTTGCGGATTTTATTGCTCTCAGTGTTTTGATTATGCAAAAATGGATTCAACTTTTTTGGTATGTTAAAGTTTTTTTTATAAACATGCTGTTTTTTCTTATTTATATTAGATCATTCTTTTGATATTGTAGCTGTATCAAGTTAACATTTATAATTTTGTTTTCGGGTTCACGTTCAGCCCATATTTTTATGGGTTTATTGGCATTTAGGTCAAGTAAGAAATATATTATGAAAAAAAGAAGAATCAGTAAACTTCAAAGAATTCGTAAAAACTTAGTTTTATATATATATATATATATATATATATATATATATATATATATATATATATATATATATATAACAAATAACAAAAACTTATAACAAAAACTTATATATATATAACAAAAAACTGCTCTGATATGGTCAAATCCATCTAACTTATTAACTGAAAACAGTCTCGTTTCTGGATTCCAGAAATACGGAAGGAGTGTGTATCTGGTTGAGTGCCTGTGCAGGCCAGTTATATTCTCTCTGTCGTGATACAGGCATTGGGACTGAAACCTTACATGAAGTTTGCATTTAAGGAGGATAGTTTTTACATAGATACTTATGTTTTGTACAATAGGAATATGACATGTGGCTTGCAGATGGATTGTTTGTTTCTATGGTTGCTCTATATAATAGGCAATGTTGTACGGACACGGACACAACACTACATGGTAAAGACAGCGATACAGACATACCACCTATTTTGGTGTGTCAGTATATTTTGGATTGTCCTGGATGTGTTCAGTATGTGTCCGCTGTGTTGTCATATCGCGATACCTATCGTGTATCGGTTTCTTTTATTATCTTATCGTGTATCGTAAGATACATAATATAATTCCATTGACAAATACATTGAAAAATTAATATAACATATTAGGATAAGTTGAACACATTAAGCAACAATAAAGAGGTATCATTAAGCATCTAATAGTGACAAACATATTAGGATAAGTTGAACACATTAAGTAACAATAAAGAGTATCATTAAGCATCTAAGCGACAATCATTATAAAGTTGATAACTAAAGGTGCAGTTGAAACACAAGCTACACAACCGTAATAATTTCTTAGCATCCATAAATTTATCCACTAAACACCATGAAGTCCATAATAGAAACAAGGTCAATAAAACTCCCAAAAGAAAAGGAAAGGAAAAAAAATCCAAGAACACAGGAGAATAAAATCTCAATAAATAGATAAAGAAAAGGTAAATAATTAAAATAGAAGCGAAAAACGTACCGTATCAGATGTATCATATCATAAATGATACAAAACTGTATTGCACAAGTTTCTTGCCATGCGATATACCTATACGATTTGTATTGGAAACCTTTCTTATCGTACGATACACATCATGTGTCGTATGAGATTGACAATACAGTGTCCGACACGACATGGCCCTATTTTGGAGTGTCCATGCACCATACCTCCTAGTTACTAGGCAATAGCCGCAATGTAAATTCTACACTTTTGCCACAAATTAACTTTTATGTATGCTTTCAGATTCTCATTATATCTGTAGATTGCAACATCGTTCGTAAATCTCTTTCGAGTCAAATGGACTCTTACATTGTTGTGTATCTCAAGATGTTTGGATGTATATTATTTTGTTGCAACATCCACGATATTGTGCAGGTTTATTCTTGACAAGAAAATCGGCCTTGGCCAACCTAAACGCATTGAGAATGCCAAGATTTTGGTGGCAAATACTGCTATGGACACCGACAAAGTCAAAATATATGGGGCTCGAGTTCGTGTTGATTCAATGGCGAGGGTAGCACAGATCGAGACGGCTGAAAAGGAGAAAATGAAAGAAAAAGTACAGAAAATTATTGCTCATGGGATTAATTGCTTCGTCAACCGACAACTGATATACAACTTCCCCGAGGAACTTTTTGCAGATGCGGGAATTCTTGCCATTGAGCATGCTGACTTTGACGGGATAGAGCGTCTTGCTTTAGTTACTGGTGGCGAAATTGCATCAACCTTTGATAACCCAGAGTCTGTTAAGCTTGGCCACTGCAAGCTAATTGAGGAAATAATGATTGGCGAGGACAGGTTAATTCGTTTTTCTGGGGTAGAAATGGGCGAGGCATGCACCATAGTTTTAAGAGGAGCAAGGTATATTTCTTTGTGACATTATAGTAACCACTCTTAGATATTCTGTAGTTTCAATTTTCTTTTTTAATGTACTAGATATGTTTCACGTGTCGTACTCATGATTTGTGTTTATTTAATTTTGGTTTTATAAACTTGTCCATACCCTAAGGATCTGTTCGTAGATGCATAGAAATGCACATAAATACATACTATAGACCCTTGATACTGAGGTTGGCCAATCTATTTGAGATGATATGAGTTATATTATAGAATAGTTATATGCATTCTTCAGACTGTTCTTATTAACAACTAATTAATAACACATTTTATGTGTTGTAGCCCTGTTACATGCTCCCCAAAAATTTGGGATTAAAGGCTTTGTTGTTGTAGCCCTTTTACATGCTCAAAGATAAAAGTTTAAAGAAACATCTCACTATACCCCCTTCTGGTGCTTGGATGTACTATCCTACTTATGGAACTACTTGATTGGAAAGATTCACACCTAGGAAGCACGAGTACTCCATCTAGGAAGTCGTTTTCATACCAGGTACTTACCGGGTAATTGTACACCAGGGTACTACACATAAGTACCCATTGTGTTTCTTGTATTTTTCAGTCTTAATTTTGGGTACTTCGTGATTACTTCTTCGGTACTCGTATCATTGTACTGGGTACTCGTACCGGTACCTATGCTTCATAGATTCACACCATTCTGTGTCTTAATGCATCAGTTGCAATGAGTTGCTAGAACCCTCCTGTTTGCTTTCCCTTGCATTTTAGTCTTCTCCCCTGTAGTTAAGCTGCCAGGCCTATGCCCAATTTCAGGTATGCGAGACCTAGGCATTACACCATAAATGTGTAGAATCTGGAGACGAGTCCAGAGATATTCCTCTTAACATTCATCTTCCAATTTTTTTTAAATAAGATATCTTGGCCTCCCACAATCAAACTCCTTGTACATGTGCTGATCTTTTAGCACACCATTCACAACCACTGTTCTAAAAGGCGGTCTAGGTGGCTGCCTAGGCACTAGGTGCCTGGTGCCCTTCTGATGCCCGCCTAGGCGCCCACTGTATGTTTTGGTGTTTTATGGACTTCTTCTGCAATTTTCAGGTTTTTTTTTTGATTTTTTTTGAATCACCTAGATCTAGGCGGCCGCCTAGGCGGGCTAGGCGCTAGGCGGCGGGTGCCCGTTCGACTAGTGCCTAGCGCTTTTCACAACCTTGTTCACATCTCCTTTTGTTATTCTTTTGTATGTTTTCTCAAGTATTCGATTCCAAAAGAAATGAGGGTAGAACACAGCAACTGAAGCAATTTTCCTCTCCTTGTTTTGCTATGTGTAGGGGAGAAAACAAAGTGATGCAGAAATTGTTTGAACGATAACAAAGAATCTAATTTGGTTATCTGCTCAACTTTTCCATTATAGGGTAGGAAATCATTAGGTAAGGGAACCACTAGGTGAGGGACTTTGATAATTTGGATGTAAGTTGTTAGTTTAACTTGGAACTTGGAATGGACTAAAGAGGAAGAGGAGCCTACAATTCCCAGTTTCAATACCTGGGGTTAAGACTTAAGAGGGTTGCAGCGTTTGCCTTTTGATCCTCAAAGACGCAAAATGGAAGTTTTGTATAGAGTTCCAGATGTTTTGGTGTCACATTGTAGTTCTTCCTAGCCAAAGCAAAGGATTCATGTTGGCAAGTAGTTAAAACTTACATCATAGGTTCGAATATATGGTGATTGAAGGTAGTGGAAACACCAGCAACAACATTGAAGCCTTGACCCCAAGTCAGCTGCTTCAATCCTTTTCTTCCATTCAACTCCGTTAAGGGCCATGTCCTCTATAACACTTAACAAAAACCATATCCTTCTTTGTAGCTTCATCCATGTTCCCTCTAGGTCTACACCTAGGCCAAACAACACCTTTAACTACTTTCTTACTGCTCCTTTACTGAATGTATTGATCTTACATTGAAAATTTCAAGCCACCTAAGACGATTTTTTTTTATGTTGACCTCAATTGGTGCCACTTCCAATTTCCCACGATTACACTCCTTTCATATGAGACTTCATTTCAGCTAAACTTGTTTTCTGGACATGTTTCCTAATTGCCCAACACTCCAGTCCATAAAGCATGGCCGGTCTTATAGAATTTTCCTTTCAACTTTAATAGTATTATGGGATCACAAAGTACTTTAGAAATACTCCATTTCAAACAATCTTGTTTTAATTTTATACACAACATTCTCATCAATTCTCCATGGTGATGAATGATTGATCCTCAATACAAGAAACTACAACTCTCTTGCTTCTACTTTCTACTACTTCCATTTCTTCTTTATCCCGTCTTGTGCACCTTACCTTAGATCCTACAGTAGTCTACAAGATTCATGACCTATTAAGACTATAGACCCCAAATTTTTTATACTTTTTTCTAAAACCCTAACTGCTGATTATATTGGTACTGTGAGAATTGAGACATTGACTTTTCTCAGATTGACAATGTATCATTTCAATACAATGTTTGTTAAGAGCAATGTGCAATTCCCTTGGCATCATAGATTTTAATTAATATCTGGTTTGCAGTTATCATGTTCTGGATGAAGCTGAAAGGTCTTTGCATGACGCGCTGTGCGTTCTCTCACAGACCGTGAATGACACTAGAGTACTGCTAGGCGGTGGATGGCCTGAGATGGTTATGGCAAAGAATGTGGATGATCTTGCTCGCAGGACTCCTGGGAAGAAGTCCCACGCCATTGAGGCTTTCTCTCGTGCACTCCAAGCAATACCGACCACCATAGCGGACAATGCTGGTCTGGATAGTGCTGATCTAATTTCACAGCTTCGTGCAGATCATCACAAAGAGAGCTCGAATGCTGGAATTGATGTTATATCTGGCACTGTGAGTAAATGATGGTCATCCTCTCGTGTAATTATGTGATTCACTTTTTTTCTGAAACCCTTTTTTTGGCATGCGGGAACACAGGTTGGGGACATGGAGAAGCTTGGGATCTCAGAGGCGTTCAAGGTTAAGCAAGCTGTGCTTCTATCTGCTACCGAGGCAGCTGAAATGATACTAAGGGTGGATGAGATCATAACATGTGCACCAAGGAAGAGGGAGGACAGGATGTGAGAATCACTCATTACAACTCGGGGGAGATGTTTGTATGTATCACCGAGTCCTTGTTTCTGAACTAAATCATGTTTGATTTCCTTGCTTTGTTTTCGATTTGTTTCACCTGTTTTAATTAGTTTTGATGCTAGGGCCTGGGTTTTTGGGATCAAAAATAACAAAACTACTGCTGTCATGTAAAATTATTAGGATCCATTATTGGCCTTCTATGGAGTGGTAATTAGACAAATGTTTTTTCTGGTACGCTGTTAACTGGTTGATTAATGATGAACTTGAACTTTGTGCTCGCAGAGTATGTTTTGTTTTGTGTATATATCTGTGAAACAAACAAATTAGTGAGATTTGTTGGTTTATATATATTCAATCCATTTGTCTGGAGCTCTTACCAGGGCTAGGGCGGACACTGATGTAAGATTTCAGTATTTATGGATATTCAATCCATTTGTCTAGGGCTCTTACTAGGGCTGGCACTGATGTTAGATTTCAGCATTTATATGACTATATGTTCATAGGTCCTTTGACTGATTTAATGACACGATCCCTTCTGTACACCCCGGTACGGTACGGTGGTACTCAATAATATCGTCTGTTTATTCGGGACCAAAAATTCTAAGAGAAGCGTTGGAGAACAATGAATTGAGTTTGTAGAGAAGAGTTGGAGAACAATGAATTGAGTTTGTGATGAAGATGAATGTGAATTACGACAATATATAGTAGAACTGAATTTGAGATTTGAACTAATTGAACACATGGATATTGTTACGGTTTGTTGGATTTGATCATTAGTGATTCTGTCTCATCATACATTCATAATAAGCAAATTAGGTAGAGAGTGGGTGGGGTGTAGGATGAGCATTATTCGGTTGTTGACCGAAAGCCGAATCTAATAAGAGATTTGGTTCGGATTTTTTTTTTTTTTTGTTCGGTTTCGATTTTGAAAATGCTAATTTTTTTTTATTCAATTTCGGTCCAAATTCGAAAACTGGATAACACATGCAATTATATAATTATCTTAATTTTATGCATGTTTATGATTAAAAATATGTATATTTTTAAAAATAATAATTCTATGTATATATTTTAATGCCCAACTTTGATAATTTAGTAACTAGTTTAACTTTGGGTCCAACTTTGAATACAACAAACGTATACATATGTATAAAAATTGTAATTTTTAGTTATAATTTAACTACATTTTAAACTTTGGATCCCCTTTTAAACAATAAAAGTAGTCCAACCGAACAAATCAATCGATTATCTGTTCGGTTTCGGTTATGACTAATTTCAATCTTGAATTTTTAGAAGTTCGGTTTATTCGGTTTTGGCCATTTCGGTTCGATTGAAATTGAATAAACCGAACGTTCACCCCTATCGGATGTACAGAAGAGACTGTGTCATTAAATCAGCCACGAGGGCGTATTATTTTTTTCATTTATCTGGTAGAAGTTGGAGGGCAGTGGTCCCAATAAACATGCAATGAAGCATGCACAAAATCTCGTGCGTATTGCAGGACATTTAAAAAAAAAAACAGCCAAAAGGACTTATGAACATATAGCCATAACCGAACTCGAGTGGCTCATGTGGTAACCGATGAGGTATAAAATCACGACTGGGTGACGGAAGATCAGATCAAGATCGAGCCACGAGGGCGTATTTTCTTCCATTTATTTGGTAGAAGTTAGGGACAGTGGGCCAAACAGATGTATAATACAATATGTATAAAATTTCGTACGTATCATCGGACATCTAAAAAAGACATATAGCCATATAACTAGTGAAATCTCACCTCAGTGCCATCCATAAAATGAAAGACTAAAGAGGTAAAAAAAAGAGTAATAAAAAAGTCAGGAAGAGCAAAAATGTTCAACGAGAATTATAATTTAGAATCATAATCATTACATAGAATTTATAAGCAATTTTTTTTTTAGATATCCTTTTTTTAAGTTGGGCCGTAGTTCAAAGTCACCTAGCCGTCTAAAAAAAATTTTGAACCCGAGACCTGAGGTCAGACGCCCTCCGTACTACCATTAGGCTAGTTGAAACATAAATAGGCTAATTCATCAATCTATAAATTAGGCCATTATTCGATAGGATCTGTAAAATAATAGAATAAAGAAACAGTACATAGAAGAAAACTGAAATAAATGGGGGAGCTACCTGTCGACCTTATGTGTCGTGGGTCCGCCAGTCAACAATTTTATGATATCAAGTAAGCTTCTGACAGGTTTCCCAATATTAGGTATAGTCACTTGAAATTGAATAGGAAATCTTTATTCAAATTATTTCCACATCAAACGTTAGGGATTTCTCTAGTTGAGAGAGAAGATACTCTCGATGCTATGTCGAAATCTAAAAAATAATGGGACGGATCCTGAAGGTACAGGCACGCCTACATTTTCGCATGAAAGACGTGTGAAAAGAATAATACTTTTGGAGATGCATCTAAAATTGCTTGAGATGCTGTTCTCATCTCATCAAAAAATATGTTTTCTTCAAATGGTGGACACTCCAAATTATATAATATATATATATATATATATATATATATATATATATTATATATATATATATTATATATATATGAGAAGAGATATTGTACCAAACTTATGGCAATCTATCATGTGGTATAAATCATTCCATAAAGGTTGCCACGTCAGCATGCTTTATAACCACACGATTGAAATAAATGTGTGGTTAAGATTGTTTGGTGCAATAATTGATGCAATAAGTTTGGTACAATATCCCTTCCCATAATATATATATATATATATATATTGAAAGAAGGTAATTGTGGCGAACGTCATCAGGAATCGATCTCTTGACCACTCGACCATATACATCTCTGTTAACCACTAGGCTACCCTATGTTACGTTACTTGAATTTACATTGGACGGATGAGATTAAAAGGTGGTGGGGCCTACACCTTTTAATCTCATTCTTTTAATTCAAATCTAAGGCCTCGTTGAGTTCGCAGAATGGAAGGAAAAAGAAAATCAATTCCTAGTAATTTCCTTTCCTTTGAGAAATTTTATTTTTCATTGATTTTCTTTTTCGATGTTTGGAAATGCCAAGAAATTTGGAAAGAAAAGTTATTACTTCAATGTGGAAAAGTGATTCCTTGCTTAGATGGATGAAATCACTTTCCCTCCTAATTTTTCTTCCATTGGAAATCACTTTCCTTTCCTCATCAATTCCTTTGACACCCAAACATAAAAAGTAATCACTTTCCTTTTCCAATCCGGTGATTCCGCGAACCAAAATGCCCAAGTGATGCAACATAGGAATATGAAACCAAAAAATGTTAAAAAAGTTAAGTATAAATATATTATAAAAATCAACAATTTCTAGGAATTGAACTAAATTAACAAACAAAAATAACTCTCACACTAACCACTCGAGTTAGAATTATTTATATAAATCATATTAGATAGTTAAATATTTAATTAATTTTTTTTAAAGAATTAATGGACTATTTAGGAAGTTGTTTAGTTATTTTTTATTTTTTTTAATTTATTTAAATGGATGATGACGATACACTTTTGAGCCGTTTTCATACACACACACATATATATACTAGTAAATGCACGTGCTTTGCACGTATGATACATATAATAAGAATAGTATCCAATTTTTTTTAGTAATATCCAATTACAGTCAAATTTCTCTTCTAACTCATGTGGTTAAGGTGTGATGTATTTTTCTTGCTTGGGTTCGATTTTCCGTGTTGAATATATATATAAATTTTAAAAAAATTCAACAATTTTTTATATAATTTTTTTTTTAAAATAAAATGGACGATGATATAATTACGACTTATACGGTTCACTTTTGAGCCATTTTGAAGCATCATTATATAGTACTAGTAAGCGGCTGTTTGGATAGATGTAACTCTTTGAAAGTGTGAAAGTGACACTTACATCATGATGAGTTGCAGGTCACTTGCAGCAAGTGACACTTTCCAAAATGTGTTTGGATATAGTACTTTTTGTCTGTTGCAAGTGGAAGAAAAATGGATTTGGTGTTTGGATGATTGTTGAAAGTGGAGAAAAAAAACAGTTTGATTGTTTGAATGGTTGTTGAAAGTGGATGTTGGTAACCCATAATTAAATTAAATACTATAATTCAATGAAAAAAATGTTAACTATCATAATTAAATTGATATCACTAATAATTAATCACTTATTTACTTTTTTATTATAACTAATTAGTTAACTTAAGTAATAATAATTATTATTACTACTAATACTAATTTTTAAGTTATAATTATTTAATTATTAAGAATACTTAAGTATTAAGAATACTAATCGTCACATATTTCTTTTCCTACAGCACCTTTCTTCTCCATCCCCTCTTTTTCCCCAAAGAAAACAACATGTTCCCATTCTCTTCAACCTCCGCTCCGTCTACTCCACCTCGTCTCCGACTCCTCCGACTACGTCAAGCGCTCGCCTATGCTCCTCCTTCATCTTCTCCCCGACAACGCCGCAACAGCGGCATCGCTTCCACGGCACCTCGAACTCCAGTTCTTCTTTGCCAAGAGCTGCATGGAGGAGCACGACAGCTCGACGTCGGCGCTGGTGGTGGTGGCTCCTCCTCCATCTCCTCTAAGATGAGGCCGCAACAGCGGCAGCGCTTCCACAGCGCCTCGAGGTCCAAATCTTCTTTGTCATGGGCTACGTGGAGGAGCACGGCAGGTCGACATCGGCGCTGGTGGTGGTAGTGGCGGTTGCCTCGTCACAGCGACATCAACAACAGTGCCGGTAGAAAAACAACTTCAGCCCACATTCGTTCGAAAAAAATGAAAGTGAAATGGACAATTATGCTACCAAAAGTCACCCGACAGGAACTGCAAGTTCCTATTTGGATGAGTTTCTGTCGACAGTTCACTGAAGAACCAAACACTGAAACTCCCTACCAGTTTCTTCCAGTTTCACACTTTTGGTTGAGTTTCACCCAACCAAATAGGCCATAAATGCACGTGCTTTGCACGTATAATAACGTATAATAAGAATATTATCAAATTATAGTCAAATATCACTACTAACTCATGTGGTTAGTTAGGTGGAAGATATTATTCTTGTTTGGCTGAGTTCAATTTTCCACCCCTCTTCATGTGAAAATTTCAAACTTCTCCTCTTCTACTTAAAATACACGTAATTCCTTAACCCTATATCTATATGATTTTTTTTTGATTTCTTTGTTATATTCGAACTTGAGAATGACTTGCTGGCCTGCTCGAGGTTTCCTAACCCTATATGAAAATTTCTGATTTCTTTGTAATATTCGAACATGAGAATGACTTGCTGGCGGTGCTTTAGGGAGACGTGTACTGTTCCTCAAAAGATGGGAGCCAGGGGGTGGTCGAGCGAGATCTTCTTGCACCAGTTTTATTTTGGATCCAGCTTCCTAAACTTCTGTTAGTGCTATGGAACGATGCTATACTTCGTAAGCTTGCTAGTTTTATAGGTGTTCCGATCAAGATGGACACTAATACAACGAACAAGTCGAGGCTCGCTTTTGCTCACATCTAGGTTGAGGTGGCTGTAGCCTGTGCAGTCACTATGGACACTTAAAAAAAATTAGACAAAATTACAACTTAATACCCTCAACTATTCCATATTTTCAACTTAATACCCAAACTTTGATAGGCATCAACTTGATACCCTCTTTCCAAACGGTGTTAATTAAGTTAAAAAATGACAAAAATACCCTTTAAAAAATCTTCCCCCCTCTCCCGGCACCCCCCCTCTTCCTCCGGCGCCGACAACCGGAGAGGGGGCTTCGGAGCCACAACAGCAGCGGCTGCTGGAGACGCGAGCAGCGGGTGGGCGGGGCGGCTGTGGAGGTGGGGACGGCTGAGCGCGCGGCGAGCCCGGCGGCGAGCAGCAGCGGTGGCTGAGCGCGCGACGAGCCCGACGGCGAGCAGCAGCGGAGGCGCGAGGGCGGAGCAGCGGCGGGGGCATGATCAAGGGGGCGGGGGGAGGGTTGCTGCGCGCGTGCGTTGGGCGGCGACGGAGGTAGGGTCGGGGTTGGGTCGGCTGAGCTTGGGGGGTGGGGGTGGGGGGTGGGGGGGGAGCAACCCTACGACGGAGACGACGTGCAGCCCTACGACGAAGGCGACGTGGGGAGAGGGGGGTGTCCGATGGGGGGGGCTGGTGGAGGTGAGGGTGAGGGTGAGGGGAGGGGTAGTTTAGGAATTAGTGTTATTTTATTATTATTATTATATTATTATTATTATTATTATTATTATTATCATTATTTAACGTTGAAACTGACGGTTAGGGTGACGGAGGGTACAAATTTGAAAATATTAGCTGAAAGAGGATATTAAGTTAGTACCTATCAAAGTTTAGTGTTAAGTTAGTACCTATCAAAGTTTAGCGTATTAAGTTGAAAATGTAGAATAGTTGAGGGTATCAAGTTATAATTTAGCCAAAAATTTATAACGGCCAAAAAAATGTTATAAATAACTTGTTATAACAAGTTTTAGTAAGCGCCAAAGTATTGTAAATACTAATGTTTAAATGTTCCTAAAACATTACAAATGATATATATATATATATATATATATATATATATATATATATATATATATATATATATAATATATATATATATATATATATATATGTGCGCCAAGCTCTTGCAATATGCAACGCATGGGTGACGCTCGAGGGCCCGCAGTAGCAAAGCTACCGTTGACGGGCTCTCCCCCTGAAAAAAAAATTAATTTTAAAAATATATATATATGTGTGCCAAGCTCTTGCAATAGTGCAACGCATGGGTGACGCTCGAGGGCCCGCAGTAGCAAAGCTACCGTTGACGGGCTCTCCCCCTGAAAAAAAATTAATTTAATATCATTGTGAGCAATAAGACACATATATATATATATATATATATATATATATATATATATATATATATATATATATAATATATATAATTATATATAAATTTTTTTCTCGAAGCGGTTATAAAAGCGATGCCATATATAACACAACTTTTAAGGTGTTATAAATATGATGCACATATATAACACTTATTTCCAAAGCGTTATAAATGTGATGTACATATATATACATTTATTTTCAAAGCGTTATAAAAAATAATAATCAAGTAGTTTCCAATACTGTTCAATTTTAATAGATTTACTCTAACTCAGATATATTCAAAATATCAATTAAAAACTCTTAAAGCATTCATTTTGAATTAAGTATATCATTCAATCCATATTCATTTAATCCAGTCACAAAAATAAATACTACCACCATCTTACATTTTTCCAAAATAGATCCAAATACATACTAAAATTGAGATATTAAACTAAATCTCATACACTCTAAAAATTTTATGGACTACTAAAAAAGAAACTATATTAAGTGCTTGTCATGCTTCAATTTTCAACATCACCCACAAAACTGTCAACAACACTCTCAAAACTGTCAAGCAAATCCCCGAAAAAGAACATCAAACAACCATGATATAATGTAGACTGTCAGCAGAACCCCCCTCGACAGCTTGCCCATGCTGCAGACCGTCGGAGACGCCGGAGCGTCGTCGACCCCCACCCGCGGTCTGTGCACAGGCACTTCTTTCTACCCGACTTCGCGGATACTTTTCTAGTCCTACTCTTGATCGACTTTCCATTCAATTGATTCATTAAAACCACAACATAACCATCTATAAATCATGTTAAATATATTTGTATTAACTGTCCAGAATTACTGAGAAATCGATGCCAAAAACCTCAAAAATTGCTTAAATGTTCGAAAATAGATGTTCTTGTCAATCTGCTTGTAAGCAAGAAAGAACACTACAAAAATTCATCGATTTAGCGACGGCTATATCCGTCAAAATTCGTCGGTAAATGTAATTACGGACGGATGGTCGACGGATATTGGTTAAAAAAGGTCGTTGGGAAAAGCCTCGTCGCTAACTGCAATACGTCGGCAAGTAGTCGCCCAGCGACGAATTAGCGACGGACTGCCGTCAACCATACTCGTACAGTTTGCGATGACTCACCGACGGATTTTCGTCAAATCACGTATCAGAAGAAGTAATGACGTATCACTTACCGACGGACAAATCTGTCGCTACTTGGTCGGTAAATGCGTATCAGAGAGTTTTTGATACGCAAAATCCGTCGCCAATTAGTCGCGAATGGTCGCTATGTTTTGACGGAGCTGCGACGGAATATCGACGGAATATCCGTCGATACGGTTCTGTGAATTATTCATATTTCCAGAACATTAGCGACGGATAATCCGTCGTTACTTCCGTCGTGCGTCGTCGCTAGACCGTCGCCAATCGTTCGACATTATAGCGACGGATTATCCGTCGCCAATTGTCATGACCCGCACCCAGTGAAAGGGCACGAGAAGAAGTACGTCCAGCCTACACCGCATGTCGGTGGTAGAACGCTGTCCTGGGTCACAATATCTAACATAGTCTAGAATATGCTCCGAATGGAGAATAAAATAATAAGTAACTCAATCACAACAACTAAGATGGAATAGAAGAATAAATCTCAAGAGAGTCACAGATATAAATAAAAGTCTAGGTGTAAACCACCAGAACAAATCTCAAGTACAACTCATAATGTCTCAAATAAAGACAATAAAATACTAAGTCTCAGCTAGACTATAGGCAAGTCCTCAGCAACTGCTGGATCCTCCTGAGGGTCAACGTCACCAGTGTCATCTAAGCCAGTGCCATAATAAGTAGGGCAGAATTCTTCATCATCACCTGTAAAATTTTCAACATGCCCAATTAGGACGAAACGAGCACTTATCTCTCACAACAGTTCATATCAGGATTGGACATATAAAGCAAGCTATAGAAAACTATACATGAACACTGTAAAGAAAATCAACATGAGAGAGAATATCGAAACTAGATATGACTATGATAAATAAGAAATGTAACTATCTACGTGATTTGTAAATTGGTTATGTAAACAGGTTGGGTTGCACATGGATAACTATGGAGTTGTACATGGATACCAACTGGGATAATGATCACATAATCAATACACAAGGATCAAGACATAATATGTTATTGCACATGGATAACAACTACTTTATACATGGAGCTTATATGGTCATGAGTGTACATGAATAACATATGAGTGTACATGGATAAATATGAATACATGGAGTACATGATGAACACGATAAAGTACATGAACATGATATACTCGATGTATCCGAGGGAATAACATCGCATGAAAAGATCCATAGGGTACTAATCCGTGTGAACATCGTGTCAGCATCAAGTATACTAATCTATAACAAAAGAACATATCCAAACAAGTATGAAAAGATCAGAGAATGTACTCGTCTGGCAAACTGAACTGCTGATGATGAAGTGTAGCTAAACTGGGGCAATATAAACCTATTTAAAGTATACACATGTCACAACCAAGTCTAAAATATCAAAAGAAATAGCTACAATGCAAGACTACATGCTTCTAGGTCCCTTTTGGTCAAAGTCAACCCTTGGTCAACTCTGGTCAAACCTGGTCAATGCTGGTCAAACCTGGTCAAACATTAGTCAACTAGTCCGTCTACTAATTTTTAGGCCATACACAAAATTCTAGGTCATTCAGAGTTCGTTTGAGTCGATTTGGATCAAGTTTGACCCAAAGTTGACTTTTGTCAACTTTGTCAACTTGTCGGCCAATTCGACTAAACTGGGCTCAAAATGACAAACCAAATCTGTCCTAGGACTCCTATGGTTACAACCACAACTATGATCTACTCTAAGATGGGTTCTCAAGCATACTAACTATACACATATAGGTATATATACATACACATGTATTTACAATACAAGCCTACCCTTATTTCTAACAAATGGTTGTGTGTGTGTGATACCTGTAGGTTACTGAAGTGAGTCAAAACTGAGATTAAAAACATCAAAACTCAACCATGGTATGCCTCATTTTAATATACTCTTATACATAGAAACAAAATAGGAAAACTATGTATATATCCATACATATGCTCATTTGGAAGAAATGACACATGGTTTGAAATAGTTCTAATGAATCAAAATCTGGGATTAATTCCCCACGACCCATTCTCAACATATATGCATGCAATGGGGTTCAACGGAGTCTTACTTATATATATATAATTACATATATACATAGCTACAAAGAAATGCACATATGCTCATAATTGATAGAAAATATATGGAATAAATCCAAGAGTTGGTTCTCACAAGTCCAAAACCTCATATACATACTAAAAACTCAGATTTTATAAGTTAAATTCCTGGAAAACAAAATATCATAATTAAACTCAAATTTGCATTTAAAGGAAAAACCTATTTTTCACACAACGACCCAAAATGAGATATACACAAAATGAATTTGCGAAACTGCATACACGTTGGTCTCAACCCACGTGATGCGCTCGGGTACTCCCGGGTCCGAAATCGTGTCCGTGTCGTGTCCACAGAACGCGTATCGAAAACCCGATACCGTGTGTCAATGTGCACGTATGCGTGTGTTCTCGCTCGATTGAGCGTCGCACACACAACGAGAAGCCCCGTGCTCGTGCACGTAGCTAGGGGGTCCTGGGGTAGGTCTAGGACACGGCAACATGGTGACACATTGCGCCGAGGCGACGCACGTAGCCCCGCACACACGCGCGACCTGCTGCGCGCGCGCGCGCGCGTGCCCTCGTGCGCGCGGTTCGGCACTCATGGCTCGCTCGTCGGGCCACGCCACGACTCGGGGTTGGTCCCTCGGGTAGTCTAGGTATAGGTCGACGCATCCCATGTCCTGGAACGGGTCCTTGTCACGTCGAGAGCGCGTACGAAGTCCGTTTCAGCGACAAAAATCAGCCTGAGTACACAGTACAGCTGAACGATGCACGTCAGATTTCTCCGCGCTCGCTCAACGAGAAGCCATAAAATTTTAGGAGCATGGGGGCAGAGGTTGCCCCCACATGCTCAAGAAATTTCAAGCAAAAATAAGGTCTGTGCATCAAGATACAACACGCTGACGGCAGGGCATGCACGGCCTCGTGCACGGGATCCGTGCACGTACGTCCGATGCCCGAAACGCCGCTGAAAAGTCATCGATTTCAAATTCGTCTTCACAAAAGTTTCTAAGAATGATATTATATAAACATCCATGAAGACAGAATCGAAAAACATCAACTTTCTATCCTAAGCGGCATTTCGTCGAACACGTGCCGTAAAGGACCGACACGTGTCCGATACCGCTACCAAACGAACTCGAAACGTAACCAAACTTTATGGGCAAGTCTAGGGCACTTATATGGATGCAAAAATGAAAGAAATTCCAGAATAACTATGGTAGAAAAGGGTTTACCTATTGAGTGTCGAAAACTCAATAAACTGAGTCCCTCGGTCGTCGTGTCAGTCGATTCCCCTCAAGCAATTGCCTCCGCCTCCTCGTTAGCAATGATCCAGCAGATCCTCCTCTCCTAGACGAGTGCAACAGAGTTCGTTTGGGGAGAAACGGACTCTGGATGAAGGGAATAGAATTTTTAGGAGGAGATCTACTAGGGTTCACTTGTGGAGGCTAAACTTCACAAATGAAAAGAGAGGGGAGGGTGTACTGCTGTAGGCGGCCAGGATGGCGGTCTCTAGGGTTAGGGTTTCACTTGGGCCAACTCTCTCTTAAGTAAGAATAAGGCCGAAGTCAAAAAGGCTAAAAAGGCTTACATGCAAAAGGCTTAAAAATCAATTAAAAGCCTTCTAAATTGGATCCAAGCCCTAAATGAATTCTAATAAGTAAAAAAAATAATTTCTAAGACATGGTTAGGCTCCTATACAATGTCCACTAAGGTTAAACCAGTTGCTAGCACAACACAAGTCAAAATATCTAGAAAATCACAAAATGGCCATAATGGCTAAAATGACTAAAAGACCCTTTCTATGAAAAAGTGGATGCTACAAGTCTACCCCCCTTAAAATAATTTGTCCTCGAAATTGAAGACAAACTGCATGATTAAGAAAGGACAAAATCATACCTCAAGACTGGAAAAGATAGGGGTATCGTTCGCGCATCTCATCCTCTCTCTCCCAGGTGGACTCTCCTGGAGAGTGATGCCACCAAGCTGCGCGAACTAAGGGTATCGACTGGTTCCGCAACACCTTCTCCCGTCGATCCAGAATCTCCACAGGCTGCTCTGATAACTGAGAGTAGGGCCCACCTCAATCTCGGAATGGTCCAGTACATGGCTAGGATCTGCCACATACCGTCTCAACTGCGATACGTGAAATACATTATGGACACCCGCTAAGGAAGGGGGCAAGTCTAATCTGTATGACACATCACCAACCCTTCCGCTGATAACGAAAGGTCCAACGTAGCGTGGGCTAAGCTTCCTTCCTCCACCGAAACGAATAGTGCCTCGAGTCGGTAAAATCCTCACGAATACCATATCTCCAACCTAGTACAAGCATGGTCTCAATTAACTAAAAATAATCACATAATCAACAAAAATCCCAACAACAAAATTCTAATCCTAAGTCTAAGCTATACCTCAAACTGCAAAGGTCTCCGGTGGCTATCGGTCCAATGTCGCTGTTCTGCGCCACGCGAAGTCGATCCCTGATGAGCTTTACCTTCTCAGCTGCGTCAACAACCATCTCAAGTCCCAATAAAGCTCGCTCTCCAATATCATCCCAAGTGTAATGCCTATTGTTCGTATTACGTATTTTGGTATACGTATACGTATTTTGACTCGTATTGCATGACACCCTGCTTGATTTATTCTAGCATTTTATTGATTGGTTTATTCTTAGGTTGGTTCGGGTTGGCTTGGTTTGCTTGGTTCATCATGAACCAAAGGTGAACCCTCCTACCTACCACCACCATCCCCATTTATTAACCCAACACTCTTCTCTCTCCTCATTCACTCTTCTTCTTCCTCACCATTACTCTCCACCTACACCCAAGAGCCATAGGCAAGTGCAACTTGCTTCTTGAGGGATCTTAATTTTTATTGTTCCATTCTCTTTTTACATGATTATAAGCCTCTTTAGAACTTGGAGTTTTTAATTTTGATGGATAGATTCTTCTAGATCTACTTTATAACTTCTAGTTCATGGAGTTTCCTTGGTTTTGATCTACCAAAACTTGTTATTTTTGAAAACTAATAGTTCCATGAGCAAGAGCATGAAATTTCGTGTGAATTTGGTTTTTGATTCACCTCATTTCGAGTTAAAATGAAGTTTTTATGGCCAAAATAAGTTTTCTGGATTTTTCATGTTGGCTGAGTGAAATTTTACGCTAGGACCCTGGAATTGCGTATTTTACGCTGGATTGTATCCAGAATGTAAGATTTTACGCTAGGGACCCTGGAATTGCGTATTTTACGCTGGATTGTATCCAGAATGTAAGATTTTACGCTAGGGACCCTGGAATTGCGTATTTTACGCTGGATTATATCCACAATGTAAGATTTTACGTTAGGGACCCTAAAATTGCGTATTTTACGCTGGATATCATCCAGAATGTAAGGTTTTTCGCAGGAAACCCTGAAATTTGTGTATTTTACGCTGGATGGTACCCAGAATGTGAAATTTTACGCAGGGAACCCTGAAATTGCGTATTTTATGCTGGATGGTACCCAGAATGTAAAATTTTACGCTGGAACCCTCCCCTTTTACATATTTTATGCAAAATTAAATTTTTGGCATAAAAAGTGGACAGAATGACTGTTTTTGCCAAGTTTACCTATTTTCTAGCTAGAATTTCGAAAAACTTAAAACATGAAAGTTTTAGATCTTTGTCTTACCTTTCCGAATATCTGGAGCACCTCAAATTGAGTTCGTATGTGGAAGTTATGCCTCGTCTCCCTGCGTCGCATGATTCTTCCACAACTCTTGCACCCTGTTTATATTTAGTTATTCCATACACGCTTATACCAGATTAATGTTAATTTTAAATAATGCCATGACATGATAGTGACCCGTCGTGGTGCACTCTTGACAGTAAATTTGACATGATATATATTCGAATGCTATTGCGATGGCTAGCATGTCATGGCAGAATTGAATGGCCTGGACACCGTGGGTGATTGTGTTTGTACAAAATGAACCGATAATGTTTGTATCATGTATAGGAACAGGGATCCCTGATTACCACGGTCAGGGATACCTACAATAATTGACTAAGGCTAATAAACTAGAATAATTCAGTAGACATGAAAAGATTTCCAGCTACAGGCAATCCCGTTATCTGGGCGCATTAAGTGGACTTGTAGCCTACCGATGAGTAGGGCACATTTCCAGCACACAGTCACGTGTTGCATTCTTCGAACGGACAATTCGACCCGGATAACCGGATGGTCTGCAGGGCTTATGGCTGTTGGGATAATCTCATTGCATCTTGCTAGTAACTAGGCCTGTGATAACCCTAGTTAGTTAAAAGTATCAAGCCGTACTCTTGATTGGCCGTGATTGATTGGATGGAGTTTATCCCAGCTTAGCATTGTTCCAATCCTGTACAAGATTGTGACATGACATGATTAATTGTGCTTGCCTTAACAATAACGATCGGGGGTCCAGTTCTGTTCAGGCGAAGGGTTACAACCCCGGTCCTTGTTTGGTTTAAGGGTTGTAACCTGGCTCCCGGAGCAGAGCAGTTTTGTGTCTCTTCGTTTATTGTCTTATTGCACCCCATGCCATGCTCGTCATGTTGTACGTTACTTCAACGACATGATTAATTATTTATATTGGCCTTAACAATAAAGATCAGGGGTCCAGTTCTGTTCAGGCGAAGGGTTACAACCCCGGTCCTTGTTTGGTTTAAGGGTTGTAACCTGGCTTCCGGAGCAGTTCGAGTCCTCTCTTCGTTTATTGTCTTTTTACCTTACCAATAGTATTTGAGACGGGTTTCTATTCAGGTGAAGGGCTGCAACCTCGGTCCTTGTTTGGTTTAAGGGTTGCAGTCTGGCTGCTTGAATGGTTTCTTCGTACTCAATTTATTATTGTTATCTCTATTATTATTATCAATTTCTTTTACAAGCTTTCTTTAATTATTCACTTGCGATATGCTGGTTTTAGTTCCTAAGTGAAGCCTCCTTTGTGGCACTTGCTCTTTCTGGGGTTTGACCCAGCTGGTTTTGTGTGGCCAGATATCGGAGCAGCACCAGAGGATCCACCTGTCTTCCAGCCAGATGGTGACCACCAGGCGTAACCCTGGCAACGAGTGGGTTTCTTTTTGTCCTCCCACTTTATCGTAAAATTATTCTTTTGAGGCGTTTAGCCGACGAGCACGTGTTAGCTCGATTGCAGCTTTACTTACTGTCTGCCTACGGGCTGTAACATGATTGACAGATCCTAGGGTTGATCCTGTATGACTGAACTCTTGCTAGTCTTGACATTCTGTACGACTAGCTTCATGATCATCCAATATGTAATGTATGGGACGCCTTGCTATTATATATTTGGTGCTCTGACATCTTGTAACTATTATTACTTGCTTGTGATTGAGACAATAGGATTGTTCATGACCATAGGAGACTGATGGATTGTAGTTAAACCCTCATATATCTAGACAGGCCGTGACCGTATAGCGAGGTGGGTTGCACTTCAATATACGTAGCTGGCTATGTACGCCCTCGCTCTCCAGTATTCTGGTTATGGGGCGTTACATGATTTTAGTGGTAGCCCATGCAGGTCTTGTAAATCAAGATGTGTGATGGTTTACCGAATAGATGTCTCAATCAGCACTCGCCCTTGATCTCTGCCCATATCTTCTAATCCCTGAGATTCTTGACCTGGTCACATGTTTGTATCGTTGATCTGTCCTGGTCCTTCCTTATTGTTCTCTATGTCGTCTTCTTCAGCGGCATTGTTCATGGACCTGCCGATCAGCAAGACGGAGTACCTCCCGTGGACCAGCCGCAATCTGGAGATCGAGCCCAACATTCAGGAGTAGCCTCCAGAGTCATGCCTACTGGAGGAGAGCCACCAGTTCAGCCCGTCCACCCTGCAGAGCCTGATGATGGCACTTTGGTGGGTCTCATCAGGTCACTATTAGCCTCCCAGGAACGTCGGGGAGATGCCTTGTACCAGGCGGTGGCAGACGCTTTGACCAGAGGAGGTCATCAGGGTAATAGCGCGGCCAACAGCTTCAAGCGCTTGAACCCTCCCTTCTTCGACGGCAGTGAAGATGCGATCGCTGCAGATGCTTGGCTTCAGGACACGGAGGTGATTCTAGAAGCAGTCAGGACCCCAGAAGCAGAGAAGGTGGCCGTAGTGCGCCTGCAGTTACTAGATCTTGCCCGCAGCTGGTGGACAGTGCAGGCCGATGGTTTAGTGGCCCCTATTCATGGGCAGTATTCAGGGAGAGATTCCAGACCAAGTATTTTGATGCTGTAGCTCGCTACGATCTACAGACGAGGTTCACCAATCTGAAGCAGATGGGCAGGATGGTCGACGGATATGCGGCCGAGTTTTCGAGACTTAGTCGGTTTGCTCCCACCTTGGTAGCAACCAAGTTCGATAGAGCCCAGCGGTTCCAGCAGGGGCTTCACCTAGAAATTTTGTTGGTAGTGGAGCAGTTTGAGCATCAGACCTTTGATGCAGTACTGAGGGCAGCTATGAGGCATGAGTATACCTCCCAGAGGATCGTGGATAGGACCGGAGGTCGAAAGCGATCCCACAGCCAGATGAATCAATCGTCAGCCCCAGCCCCGGCAGCCAGGGCTTTGACCATTGGAGCTCCGAGGCGGGCGACCTCAGTGACATCGGTTCAGCATTCCACCCCCGACGCACCCTCAGTAGCAGAAGCAGAAGCAGCCTTCCGCAGTGGGATGTTGACACTGCGGGAAGCCGGGGTTCGTGGTATCAGAGTGTCGCAGAGCACAGGGTTTGTGCTTGGTTTGTGGTGCCCCAGACCATAGGGTTGGGAACTGCCCGAACATGGGGAGTTCATCGGCCTTCTCTAGTCCTTCAGTTAGAGGACCAGCACCAGTCCAGCAGCAGCAGCAGCTGCAGTACCCATTCCCGAGGCCATTGCCAACGTAGGCCCAGGCATTCCAGCAGCAGAGACCACAGCAGTATGCCCAAGCCCAAGCCCTGATCCAGAGCAGGCAGAGGAATTTTCAGCAGAGGGAACCCGCACCCAGAGGACATGGTCAAGTGCTGGCCTTGACCATGGGAGAGGAAGGAATAGCACCCGGTGAGGTAGTGGCAGGTAATATTCTCGTCAACACCTTTCCAGCTTCAGTATTATTTGATTATGGTGCCTCGCATTCATTTATATCTGCACGATTCGCGACAACGGATAGGATTGAAACCCGAGTCATTATCAGTAAGGCTCAATATACTTACTGGTAACGATCTTGTGGGAGTAGATAGAGTATTTTTCCTCGTGTCGGGTCGTAGTTAGCGGTAGAGAGTTTCCCGCTAGGTTAATAGAATTCCCGATGGCCAATTATGATGTGGTCTTAGGGATGGATTGGTTGAGGGACCAGTATGCCAGGATAGATTGCCGTATTGGCAGGGTTGCTTTTAGCATCCCAGGCGAGCCACATTTGTCTTCTCCCGAGGCGAAGTTGAACCTTCTTCTCCCGTATTGCGGATGGCAGTAGCAGCAGTGCAGTTACCCCGGATCGTCGAGGAGTTTCCAAATATTTTCCCAGAAGAGATTCCAGGAATGCCGCCAGAGCGAGAGATCGAGTTTACCATAGACTTGATCCCCGGGACCGTACCTGTGTCAGAGAGAGTCTACAGGATGGCGCCGTCAGAATTGGAGATATTGTATAAATGATTGAAGAACTCAGGACCAAGGGATTCATTCGTGCTAGTGGATCGCCTTGGGGAGCCCCGATACTTCTTGTGAAAAAGTAGGATGGTACGTCCAGATTTTGTGTTGACTATCGTACCTTGAACTCAGTAACAATTAAGAACAGATATCCTCTCCCAAGGATAGATGACTTGGTTGATCAACTCAGAGGAGCAGCAGTATTCTCGAAGATAGATTTGCGATCAGGGTACCACCAGATTAGAGTCAGAGAGCAGGACATCCCGAAGACGACATTCTGATCTAGATACGGATATTGGGAGTTCCTTGTTATGCCATTTGGAGCAACCAATGCGCCGGCTGTATTCATGGACCTCATGAATCGCATCTTCATGCCTTATTTGGATCAGTTCGTGATTGTGTTCATAGGCGACATCCTGGTCTATAGCAAGAATGAAGCGGAGCATGAGCAGCATCTCAGAGTTGTCCTCCAGATTCTCCGAGAGCACCAGTTGTATGCCAAGTTAGTAAACACGAGTTCTAGCTCGATCGCATTTCGTACTTAGGTCATATCATTACCAGAGGAGGAGTAGAAGTGGATCTCCAGAAGATCGTGGCTATCGAAACGTGGCCAGTGCCCAGCACAGTTGTAGAAGTTCGCAGTTTTCTTGGATTGGCCGGCTACTACCGGCGATTTGTTTCGGACTTTGCTCGGATTTCAGCACCACTAACGCAGTTAACCCGCAAGGATGTACAGTTTGCCTGGACATCAGAATGTCAGGATTCTTTTGAGAAGTTGAAGCGAGGCTTGATGACGGCACCCGTTCTCACACTTCCAGATGGGATCGGAGGATTCTCAGTGTATTGTGATGCTTCAGGCCGAGGTTTAGGATGCTTGTGCGTACGCTTTTGATATTTTATCAGATATTATATGACCATTTTATATCCTTACGCCTTTTGTCCCGAGCATGATATGAGCACTAATGTAACCCCGGAGAACAAAGTGTTCCTACCTGATACATGTACCTGAATGTTCCAGTTCTTGTTCATGCTCGACAAATGACTCGTAACTCTACGTGGCGTATTTGCAATGATGCATTACACTAAGGAGGGTAGCACATGTTGACATACTGATTGACATAGATCCTCCTTGGGGTACTCGTACTAAAGTACGACTTTAGGAGGATAATCATGCAGGCCACAGCATGTGAGTCCAAGATTTCACCTAGGGTTAAATTAGGCAACTAAATGTACTAGATGCATGGGGAGGGCAAAATCCCAAGATCGTGTTACACCAGCCGCCTTGAGATATTGTCTTGACGTGCCGGCTGGTCTCCACGGATACTGTGTCATCCGCAACGAGCGGATGACTGTATCCGATTAATTCCTGCTATATATTATATGTTTTGGCAAGGTGGCCTTAAGAGGGACCTGTGCTCAATCATACCTGTCTACGCGAACCCCTGGGTTGGCTAGCCTTGCTGGAAAGATACGATCTGAGGATTTCTACATAACATGATGCGAGGATAACCTCGTCCCACTAGAAACTCGTAGACTTGATTGGCCGAGAAAACGACTTGCTTGTATCCTATTACCTTCCGTAAATAACTGAGGGAAGCGGACTGTCATGGTACGTGATCCAACCCATGTTCTTGTTTGATTGTTGGGTTGGTTATCGTACTATGACAGGCTGTGGACCGAAGTTATGAACGGAAGACTTATTCTGGTTGTGAAGTGCTACTTCTGTGTATGACTGAGGAACATGGTCTATCATGGTACATGGTCCAACCCATGTTCTTGTTTGATTGTTGGGTTGGTTATTGTGCTGCGATAGGCTATCGACCGAAGTCACGATCAGGAGATTTTATTGCTTATACCTTTTAACTTATGTGAATGTTATAGAGTACGACACGTCCCGACTCCATGCGGCACCTTTTGTCCTTGTTTGGTTGTAAGGGTGCCATATGGGTTCGAAGATGTTGTGCTACCCTATAATAGTAGCATCAGTATTACTATTATCAATCATTCTATTAACTGGGTTTTTAATCTTAACTCTTGTGCCCCTTTGGCGGTACTTGCTATTCGGGGCTGACCCCGCTGGTTTTGTTTGGCCAGATCTCGTAGCAGAGCCGGAGGATACGATCTTCCTCCCTGACATCCATGGTGCATACTAGGAGCATGGCGGTTCGGGGACTCGAGTGGGTTTCTTCTCCACCACTCCTGCTTATACTTTTGCGGCGTTTAGCCACCGGCACCTGTTAGCCGGATTACTTGATATTTTGTGTCAGTACAGAATTGTAAATAAACAGACTGCAGCTGTGTATAATTTTGTACTCCTGACTCTCTGAGATAGCTAAATTATAAAGCTAGTCTCTCATGACCATTTTGATGAAGCGTCGGGGACGCCTTACTGCTTTATCTTTAATGTTCATTTAATTGCTGATGTGATTTAATTGATTGAGACATAGAACTCTGTGGGACCATAGGAGACTTGATTGTAGCATGTACCCCCTAGTCTCTCGACAGCCACGATCGCCGTATGACGTTACGTACCTCATATGGAGTAGCTGGCCTAGTCCGTCTCCGTATTTCGGTACTGGGGCGTGACAGTTTTGATGCAGCATGGAAAGGTAATAGCTTATGCGTCACGACAACTTCGTGATCATGAGAGGAATTACCCAACCTATGACTTGGAGCTGGCAGCCGTGGTGTTTGCGCTAAAGCTTTGGAGACACTACTTGTATGGAGATAGGGTAGAGATTTTCACCGATCACAAGAGCCTGAAGTATGTGTTCACTCAGAAGGATCTTAACATGCGTCAGAGGAGATGGCTAGAGCTGCTTGTGGATTATGATGTCAACCTGTAATACCATCCTGGAAAGGCCAACGTTGTTGCAGATGCATTAAGCAGGAGAGCCGAAGTTTACTTTCTGACAGCGCAACCAGAATTGTTAGAAGATCTTCAGAAGATGGGTATAGAAGTTGTCCTTCCTACCAGCATGGCATTGATGGCCAGTATGCAAGTTCAGTCCAGTATAATTGAGAGAATCAAGATAGCTCAGTCCTCCGATTCTAAGCTTCAGCGGCTTAGGACAGAATGTGTAGCAGGGCGAAGACCAGAATTATGCATTCATGAGGACGGTACACTTCGACATGATAAGCGTCTTTGTGTACCCAGTGGAGATATCAGACAGGAAGTCATGACCGAAGCTCACAGTTCTCAGTATTCGATTTATTCCGGTGGTACGAAGATGTACCGAGATATCCGTCAGCACTTTTGGTGGAATGGCATGAAGAGGGAGATAGCCCGGTTTGTCTCTCGATGTTTTGTTTGCCAACAAGTTAAAGCTAAACATTAGAGGCCGGCTGGACTACTTCAGCCCTTGCCAATTCCAGAATGGAAGTGGGAGCATATAACAATAGATTTCGTGACTGGATTACCTAGATCCCCAGCTGGTCGAGATGCTATTTCGGTTATAGTTGACCGGCTCACGAAGGTGGCCCACTTTCTTTCGTTTAGAGTTGGTCAGTCGACGGCTCAGCTGGCAGAGATGTACCTCAGGCAGGTAGTCAGGATGCATGGAGTACCAGTCAGTATCACCTCGGACAGAGATTCGAGATTTACGTCGCACTTTTGGCGTAGTCTAGGGGTGAGCGTCGGTATAATCGGTCGATATTTGGTTAGATTTTTCGATATTTTTAGAATCGGTATTTAAAAAATTAATACCAATATCGTACCATTTAGAATCGATTTTTTTCGGTTTCGGTTAAATCGGTATTCGGTCGGTTTTTGTTCGGTATCGTTATTTTACCATTTAACATTTGATCAATCAACACACTTAATATGAATCTCTTAACCTAGAAAAATATTTTTTTACTTTTTTTGGAAGCATTAAATTTCAAAGCCAAGCCTCTACCAAACAAGCAATTAATCAAATTTATTAGAATAATTTTTTTTGAGGGTGTCCACTTCTTAATGGTGCTTGGAGGCATGCCTCCAAGGGGGCTCGAACCCGCGCCACTGCGCCGGGGTACTCCACCGTTCCCAACGGGCTACGGCCACTGGGACATTTATTAGAATAATATGTAACAAGTCGCAAACACCTAAAAAGAGCTTAAAAGATCAAACACAATCACTAAGTTTAATTCTTAGTATAAGTTTAACTACACTAAAATTTATTTCAAAATTATATGAAAACACAAAAATATAAGCTCAAAAGACCAAAACTCAATTCTTAGCATTCTTAACATAACTTCAAGTCCACCAAAATCCATTCTAAGTTCTAACAAACTAATTTCCAACTAAAACAAAGATAAAAATGAAAAAGAGTAATATAAAATTAATCACGAACAACATTCTAACGAAAAAAATGTATATATATATATATAATCGGTTCGGTTCGGTATATTCGGTATGGTATTACATTCAAACCGTTACCACTACGATTATACCATATTTTAATCGGTTCGGTAATTCAGTATCGGTACATAATTTTGGTTCGGTTTTTCGGGATATTTTTAATCGGTATTCGGTCGATTTTTCGGTAGCGGTCGGTATTTGCTCCCCCCTAGCGTAGTCTGCTAAAGAGTTTAGGAACTCGCCTCCAGTTTAGCTCAGCATATCACCCACAGACAGATGGCCAGTCAGAACGCAAGATCCAGACTCTCGAAGATATGTTGAGATCATGTACATTCGACTTCGGCGGTTCGTGGGAAGATCACCTGCACCTGGTGGAGTTTTCTTACAACAGTAGTTTCTAAGCCAGTATCCAGATGACACCATTCGAGGCACTGTATGGTAGGAAGTGCAGATCCCCGCTAGCATGGGACGATGTTGGAGAAAGGCAGATGCTTGGTCCCGAGTTGATCACTCAAACAGTTGAGGTGGTCAGGAGAGTTAGAGATCATCTTCGCGTTGCATAAGATCGTCAGCGCCATTGGGCCGATTCTCATCGGCGTCCCCTTGAATTTTCTGTCGGCGACCATGTATTCCTGAGGATCTCGCCTAACCGTGGCGTCATTCGTTTCGGCGTACGAGGAAAGCTTAGTCCTAGGTATATAGGGCCGTTCGATATTCTGGAGCGAGTAGGAGATGTGTCCTATCGTCTCGCTCTTCCGCCGTCTCTGAGTGAGGTGCATGACGTGTTCCATGTATCCCAACTGCGACGATATATCCCGGACCCGAGCCATATCCTGGATCATTCGGAATTGGTTGTTGGTACCAACCTTTCGTATGAGGAGAGGCCCGTGTCCATATTGGATCGGAGAGAGAAGATACTCAAGAACAAGACTATCAAGTTAGTCCGAGTTGCTTGGGGTCATCACTCTTTGGGTGAGTCAACGTGGAAGCGTGAGGATGATATCCGATCACGATATCCCAACCTGTTTGACTCGTGAGTTATAATATCTTTCTTATGCCTCATGCCTTCGATTCCTTGCTTGCATAAATAATTGCTTGATTGCTTGACTAGTATAGCTTGCATGTGATTATTATAGCTTGTCCTTGCATCTCTAGCCTCTTGATTAAATTCCGAGGATAAAATTCTTTTAAGGTGGGGAGAGTTGTAATGCCTATTTTTCGTATTACGTATTTTGGTATACGTATACGTATTTTGACTCGTATTGCATGACACCCTGCTTGATTTATTCTAGCATTTCATTGATTGGTTTATTCTTAGGTTGGTTCGGGTTGGCTTGGTTTGCTTGGTTTATCATGAACCAAAGGTGAACCCTCCTACCTACCACCACCATCCTCATTTATTAACCCAACACTCTTTCTCTCTCCTCATTCACTCTTCTTCTTCCTCACCATTACTCTCCACCTACACCCAAGAGCCATAGGCAAGTGCAACTTGCTTCTTGAGGGATCTTAAATTTTATTGTTCCATTCTCTTCTTTACATGATTATAAGCCTCTTTAGAACTTGGAGTTTTTAATTTTGATGGATAGATTCTTCTAGATCTACTTTATAACTTTTAGTTCATGGAGTTTTCTTGGTTTTGATCTACCAAACTTGTTATTTTCGAAAACTAATAGTTCCATGAGCAAGAGCACGAAATTTCGTGTGAATTTGGATTTTGATTCACCTCATTTCGAGTTAAAATGAAGTTTTTATGGCCAAAACAAGTTTTCTGGATTTTTCATGTCGGCTGAGTAAAATTTTATGCTAGGGACCCTGGAATTGCGTATTTTACGCTGGATTGTATCCAGAATGTAAGATTTTACGCTAGGGACCCTGAAATTGCATATTTTACGCTGGATTGTATCCAGAATGTAAGATTTTACGATAGGGACCCTAAAATTGCGTATTTTATGCTGGATATCATTCAGAATGTAAGATTTTACGCAGGGAACCCTAAAATTTGCGTATTTTACGCTGGATGGTACCCAGAATGTAAAATTTTACGTATGGAACCCTGAAATTGCGTATTTTATGCTGGATGGTACCCAGAATGTAAAATTTTACGCTGAAAACCCTCCCCTTTTACATATTTTACGCAGAATTGAATTTTTGGCATAAAAAGTGCACAGAATGACTGTTTTTGCCAAGTTTAGCTATTTTCTAGCTAGAATTTCGAAAAACTTAAAACATGAAAGTTTTAGATCTTTGTCTTACCTTTCCGAATATCTCTGGAGCACCTTAAATTGAGTTCGTATGTGGAAGTTATGCCTCGTCTCCCTGCGCCGCAAGATTCTTCCACAACTCTTGTACCATGTTTATATTTAGTTATTGCATACACGCTTATACCATATTAATGTTAATTTTAAATAATGACATGACATGATAGTGACCCGTCGTGGCGCACTCTTGACAATAAATTTGACATGATATATATCTCGAATGCTGTTGCGACGGCTAGCATGTCATGGCAGAATTGAATGGCCTGGACACCGTGGGTGATTGTGTTTGTACAAAATGAACCGATAATGTTTGCATCATGTATAGGACAGGGATCCCTGATTACCACGGTCAGGGATACCTACAGTAATTGACTAAGGCTAATAAACTAGAATAATTCAGTAGACATGAAGAGATTCCCAGCTACAGGCAATCCCGTTATCTGGGCGCATTAAGTGGACTTGTAGCCTACCGATGAGTAGGGCACATTTCCAGCACACAGTCACGTATTGCATTCTTCGAACGAACAATTCGACCCGGATAACCGGATGGTCTGCAGGGCTTGTGGCTGTTGGAATAATCTCATTGCATCTTGCTAGTAACTAGGCCTGTGATAACCCTAGTTAGTTAAAAGTATCAAACCGTACTCTTGATTGGCCGTGATTGATTGGATGGAGTTTATCCCAGCTTAGCATTGTTCCAATCCTGTACAAGATTGTGACATGACATGATTAATTTTGCTTGCCTTAACAATAACGATCGGGGGTCCAGTTCTGTTCAGGCGAAGGGTTACAACCCCGGTCCTTGTTTGGTTTAAGGGTTATAACCTGGCTCCCGGAGCAGTTCTGTGTCTTCTCTTCGTTTATTGTCTTATTGCACCCTATGCCATGCTCGTCATATTGTACGTTACTTCAACGACATGATTAATTATTTATATTGGCCTTAACAATAAAGATCAGGGGTCCAGTTCTGTTCAGGCGAAGGGTTACAACTCCGGTCCTTGTTTGGTTTAAGGGTTGTAACCTGGCTCCCGGAGCAGTTCTGAGTCCTCTCTTCGTTTATTTCTTGTTACCTTACCAATAGTATTTGAGACGGGTTTCTATTCAGGTGAAGGGCTGCAACCTCGGTCCTTGTTTGGTTTAAGGGTTGCAGTCTGGCTGCTTGAATGGTTTCTTCGTACTGAATTTATTATTGTTATCTCTATTATTATTATCAGTTTCTTTTACAAGCTTTCTTTAATTATTTACTTACGATATGCTGGTTTTAGTTCCTAAGTGAAGCCTCCTTTGTGGCACTTGCTCTTTCTGGGGTTTGACTCAGCTGGTTTTGTGTGGCCAGATATCGGAGCAGCACCAGAGCATCCACCTGTCTTCCAGCCAGATGGTGACCACCAGGCGTAACCCTGGCAACGAGTGGATTTCTTTTTGTCCTCCCACTTTATCGTAAAATTATTCTTTTGAGGCGTTTAGCCGACGAGCACGTGTTAGCTCGATTGCACCTTTACTTACTGTCTGCCTATGGGCTGTAACATGATTGACAGATCCTAGGGTTGATCATGTATGACTGAACTCTTGATAGTCTTGATATTTTGTACGACTAGCTTCATGATCATCCAATATGTAATGTATGGGACGCCTTGCTATTATATATTTGGTGCTCTGACATCTTGTAACTATTATTACTTACTTGTGATTGAGACAATAGGCTTGTTCATGACCATAGGAGACTGATGGATTGTAGTTAAACCCTCATATATCTAGACAGCCGTGACCGTATAGCAAGATGGGTTGCACTTCAATATACGTAGCTGGCTATGTACGCCCCCGCTCTCCAGTATTCTGGTTATGGGGCGTTACACCAAGACAAGGAAGTACGACATCTACGCCCGTACAACGCCTCGAATGGTGACATACCAATGCTGGCCTGGTAACTGTTGTTGTATGCAAACTCTACCAAGTGCAGGTGATCCTCCCATGATCCTCCAAAATCCAGAACACAAGTCCGCAGCATGTCCTCGAGAGTCTGAATAGTCCTCTCCAGCTGTCCGTCCGTCTGAGGGTGGTATATTCTGCCTTTTCATTAGGATTGGTTCTTGTTTGTATATCTTTATTCTATATTCTATTGAACTCCTATTTTGTAGCTGCCGCACAGCTCCTTATTTATGTGGGAGCCATAAATGTCTTAATTATATTTGCTGTTATGTTCATGAATGGTTCAGAATATTCCAATAATTCCTATCTTTGGACCGTTGGAGATGGGGTTACTTCACTGGTTTGTACAAGTATTTTTTTTCCACTAATTCTTACTATCTCGGATACGTCCTGGTACGGAATTATTTGGACTACAAAATCAAACCAGATTATCGAACAGGACCTTGTAAGTAACGTTCAACAAATTGGAATTCATTTATCAACAGATTTTTATCTTCCGTTTGAATTTATTTCTATAATTCTTTTAGTTTCTTTGATAGGTGCAATTACTATGGCCCGTCAATAATAAATACTTAGGATTCAGAATTCCCAAAATTCTTAGAATTATATATTCTAAAATGAAAAAGGTTAAGGGTTTTATTTTAGTTAAATCTAATGCCAATACCCTCTTTTTTCTGTAATTGCCCGATTCAACCTCTGATCAAAAAGATAGACCTTGGTTCTATTTCATCTCTTCAACAAGTTTAGTAATGAGCATAACGGCCCTATTGTTCCGATGGAAAGAAGAACCTGTAATTAGCTTTTCGGGAAATTTCCAAACGAACAATTTCAACGAAATCTTTCAATTTCTTATTTTACTATGTTCAACTCTATGTATTCCTCTATCCGTAGAGTACATTGAATGTACAGAAATGGCTATAACAGAGTTTCTGTTATTCGTATTAACAGCTACTCTAGGAGGAATGTTTTTATGTGGTGCTAACGATTTAATAACTATCTTTGTAGCTCCAGAATATTTCAGTTTATGTTCCTACCTATTATCTGGATATACCAAGAGAGATGTACGGTCTAATGAGGCTACTACGAAATATTTACTTATGGGTGGGGCAAGCTCTTCTATTCTGGTTCATCAAGGGCTTACAATAAGCCGATAATCCGACTCCCAAGCATCCGAGATGCGAAAAGAAAAAAGCACCTTTCCCTAAATTTGAAGTAGACAGGGATAAGGACAAGAGGCTCGCTACCGAGCTCGATGCTTTGAATAGGACCCACGGGGTCAGATGCAGCAAAGAAAGAGGGCTTCGCTTCTCTCCTTTCAGTCGAGTGCTTTTATTTCATAACCTTCACTCTTCTTCTCTCATTCACTCGGGAAAGACGTACCTCTGGTGTACCAGTTATCGTGCCCACGGTAAACGCTGGGTAGCCAAGTGCGGAACGGATAACTGCTGAAAGCATCTAAGTAGTAAGCCCACCCCAAGATGAGTGCTCTCCTATTCCGACTTCCCCAGAGCCTCCGGTAGCACAGCCGAGACAGCGACGGGTTCTCTGCCCCTACGGGGATGGAGCGACAGAAGTATTGAGAATCCAAGATAAGGTCACGGCGAGACGAGCCGTTTATCATTACGATAGGTGTCAAGTGGTCGGGTTCTTCTCCTACCAGTATCGAATAGAACATGCTGAAAAAAATCTTCTTCATGTAAAACTAAAACCTGCTCAATTTAGATCGGGAAAATCGTACGGATTTTATGAAACCATGTGCTATGGCTCGAATCCGTAGTCAATCCTATTTCCGATAGGAGCAGTTGACAATGGAATCCCATTTTTTCCATTATTTGACTATCCATAATAGTGCGAAAAGAAGGCCTGGCTCCAAGTTATTCAGGAATAGTGGCGTTGAGTTTCTCGACCCTTTGCCTCTGGTGCCATTATTCCTACTTCTGCAGCTATCGGTTTGCATTTTTACCCGATATGGGAAGCAGCATCTGTTGATGAGTGGTTATACAATGGTGGTCCTTATGAGCTAATTGTTCTACACTTCTTACTTGGTGTAGCTTGTTACATGGGTCGTGAATGGGAACTTAGTTTCCGTCTGGGTATGCGCCCTTAGATTGCTGTTGCATATTCAGCTCCAGTTGCAGCTGCTACATTAAGAAAAAATCTGAGTTCAAAAAAAAATTTCTATTGAATTTGTTATTAATTGGAGATAATAATTTTCTCTTAATTGGAATCTTACTTTACTTATCCTCTTTTACTTCTTTTACTTACTTCTTTTACTATAGTATCTATAAGTACAGTATTTATAAGTATTTATATATCTAGCCCTGCGCAAATATGATCCAGACGCATATATGATATATCATATATGTCATATATGTGTGGACATATGTGTACGTATCAGGAACGAAGAAAAGGCGGATATGGTCGAATGGTAAAATTTCTCCTTGCCAAGGAGAAGATGCGGGTTCGATTCCCGCTATCCGCCCGTGGGAAAGTAAAGTAATGTACTATGATCAAAAATTCGGCGTATAGTTTATTATGATAGTATTACTATAGTAACTACTATAGTATAGTAAGTATACTAGTTCTATCTTACCCTTTCTTTGCCCCCACAGTACTGAATTTGAGCTGAGTGCCCAAACTAGTCTGCAGACTCGGCCAGAAATGAGAAGTAAAGCAACTATCCTGATCCGAGACAATGCTCACCGGAACTCCGTGTATCCTGACAATCTGTCGCATATACAACTCCGCTAGCTTCTCAGTAGACGTCCCCACTTTGAATGGTAAAAAGTAGGCCGATTTGGTCAACCTGTCCACGATGACCCAAACCGCATCTTTCTCTCCTGGTGAACGCAGCAATCCAGAAACAAAATCCATCGTGATGTGCTCCCACTTCCATTCCGGAATGGACAATGGCTGCAACAGTCCTCCTAGCCTCTGCCTCTCTGCCTTAACCTACTGACAGACTAGACACCTGGATACGAAGCGTGCTACCTTCCGCTTCATCCCATACCACCATACATGCTCTTTCAAATCTCTATACATCTTGTTGGCACCTGGATGCATAGTGTACTGAGAGCGATGGGCCTCCTGCATGACCTGCTCCCGAAGCTCTCCGCTAGGCACACAGTCTGGAATCTCGCCTCAAGGTGCCGTCCTCTGTAATGACGAACTCCTCATCCGCTAATCCTGCTCGAATCTGCTCTCGGATACGTCGCAGAGTAACATCGTTGAACTGAGCTGACTTGATCCTCTCCATCAAGTTTGACTGAATCTGAAGGCCCTACTTCTGCATCTGAACTCCTGGCACGATCACCTCGATCCCCAAGCTCTCCAAATATGCCAATAAGTGACTATCCATCGTCAAGCACATAGCTACCGGATACCTACTCAAGGCATCGACAACCACGTTGGCCTTCCCTGGATGGTACTATAATGAAATGTCGAAGTCCTTCATCAACTCCAACCATCTGCACTGCCTCATGTTGAGCTCTTTTTGTGTAAACACATACTTCAAGCTCTTATGGTCTGTGAAGATCTCTACACGCTCTCTGTATAGATAGTGCTTCCACAGCTCTAGAGCAAATATAACTGCCACCAACTCCAAATCATGGGTAGGATAGTTCTTCTTGTCACGACCCGCACCCTTATGAGGGGCACGAGCGCGTGGGTACGTCCAGCCTACGCCGCAGTATCGGCGGTAGAACGCTGTATATAACGTCTGCAAATACCTATGACTAACAGTTAAAATGTACCTGTACAGTATATACTCTCCGAATGGAGGTGACATAGCAATACAGTCTCAATCACAGAATAAAACTAAGGTAGATAGCTCAGAAGGAAAGACATATGATAGATGAAAGAGTAATAAGTCTACAGTCTAATTCAAGCCCAGATATATACAACATCACAGGGTATCAAAATAGAATATAGAAACTACAGTCTGATAAGCTAGCTGGATCGCAGTCCAGTCAAACCTAGCTAACCTACACTACTCTGGAAGTACAAAATCTAGTGGCTCTACTATAAGGCCACGGTCCAAAGCTACTCCATCTAACTCGAGCCCATAATAGGTCGAGCAGTCCGTATCAGAATCATCTGTAATATATCATAACGGTATCCTGTCAGGAAAATGAGCAAGTACAAACACTAACAACAGTTCCATGTGAATTGACAAGTTCTATAAGAGACAGTATAATGAACTATGAGACAAAGATATATGAAGACTTGGGAACCATTCGGAAGCCGAGTTACAACCCTTAAACCAAACAAGGACCAGGATTGTAACTCTTATCCCGAGCAGAACTTAGTCTCCAATCAAGGTACAATATAAAGGCATGTAGAGCATGTGAGTAACTGTATATCATGTATGGTGAGAAAGTACTGAATATAGAACAGAACAGAATATATGACAAGAAAAGTAAATATAAACTGTGCCTCGAATATTATAGCCTAATGTGATCGGTATGGGTCAAGAATCAGGCTTCCAGCCGACCGGCTACAAGTACGTGGACTCGGCCCGGCCGGGATGGTAAGCTATGGAGCAAGTAGTAGCACAGGTCAGGCTATACCCATCGTAAGGTGAGGGTATAGCTATGATACAAGTAGTAACTCAAGGTGGGCATTGATCACACTATCTATAATATTTTCCATTCCCCGAATAGTATACGGATCCGGACATAGCACGTTATGACGCGGGATTCCCAAAGAGGGGAGCAAGTCCTCTTCAGAAATCGGCGTCAATACAAGTACAAGAATCAAGACCAAGCAAGTACAAGTATCCCAAGAAATCCAAGAATGACATCTCATGACAGGAATCCGACAATACTAGTCCGTGAACTATCGTGTCTGAGAATCAAGTAAGACACTACGACTGAATCGGATATAGCAAGTATCAAGACAATAAAAACTATCAGTGAATGTACTCGCCTACTGTCCTGAGCTGTATGGTTTATCAATGCTCAGAGCGGTATCAGAAGACCTAAATATGAGATACTGTAAGTTAATTTAGGTTTAAACAAGTTTATGAATGATTTACAATGAATGATATACAATCTAGGTCAAACTAGGTCTCAATGAGTCACACTAAGTCCTGTCAAGTCAATCTAGGTCAAATCAGGTTATATCAAGTCAATCTAAGCCTAACCAAGTCAATCCTAGGTCATACCAGTCATCGCGGGTCAAAACAAGTCGAAGGAAGTCAAACGGGGTCAAGAGTTGGCCTACAGTTGACTTTTGGTCAACTGGTCAACCTTGGTCAACTCTGGTCAACTCTAGGTCAACCATGGTCAACCCTAGGTCAATGGTGACTAATAGTTGACTTTTGGTCAACTACACAAGTCTAATGGAAATTGGGACTAATTTGGGTAAAGTGTTCACCCATAGTTGACTTTCGGTCCAAAAAGTCAACTCTGGTCAACCGGGGCCAAGACTAGGTCTAGGCGACTATTTCTAACTATTACCAACCTCTACAACCTATATCCAAGTCCATCTTGGGCTTGGAAACTCATATCTTGGCCGTAGGCCAATATCCTATTTTACCCTTAAAAAGGGTAAAATTCTAGCTTCGGCAACTATCAAGTTAGCCTACCTACGCTTGGTATTTTGACCCGAGCTCCCTACGGTAGTAAGGTACTAGCCTATACATATATTACCTACCAAGATACCTAAGTAAAATGGACATCTAGTCCATGTTACGGCCCATTACCGGTATCTTGAATATTTCAAGATACGGAATGGTATGGCGCGATACCGGCGCCCTACAACCCCGATTTCCACCTGGGAGCCTACCCGCAAAATCTAAATCACGTACTCTTGCCCCACGCCAAGTTTCAACTCAATCCGATACTCCGAGCTCCGTTTCGCCCTCTAACTCGGTTTTCCCCTATTTCTATTCTAGCTTTCTTCCTATTCTTCCAACTTCTTCCAATCTTTCCTTCTAACTTCTAATTCTTTCCTAACTTCTCATTCCATAATCTTCTTCTACTCTTCTCTACGATTCTAACCATATATAATACATATATATATATATATATATATATATATATATATATATATATATATATATATATATATATATATATATATATATATATATATATATATAGGTAAAAGGGGGGGGGGGGGGGGTTTCAGCCCTGGCAGCAGCCAGGTCTGCTGCTGCTGCTGCTACTGCAGCACTGCTGCTGTGGCTGCTGTTCTTATTCTTCTTTTTTATCTTCTTCTCTTCTTCCTATATATATAATATATATATATATATATATATATATATATATATATATATATATATATATATATATATATATATATATATATATATATAAAATATATATATATATATATATATATATATATATATATATATATATATATATATATATATATATATATATATATATATAAAACTAGATATCTATCTATATATCTATCTAGATATCTATCTATCCCTCTAAATATATATATAACACACACACATCCATATACACACATCCATATATATATAAATACACTCATATCTATATATATATATAAATACACTCGCACAACTATATATATATATATATACATATCCATATGTATATATATATAAACACACACACACACACACACACACACACACACACACACACACACACACACACACATTCTCACCACTCTCACAACATGACACTAATCCTCACACAACACAACACATCAAAATATATACACACACAAGAATATACATGTATATATATATATGTATATATATATAATATATCTATCTTGATATCTATCTATCCCTCTAAATATATATATAACACACACACATCCATATACACACATCCATATATATATAAATACACTCATATCTATATATATCTATATATATATATATATATATATATATATATATATATATATATATATATATATATATATATATATATACATACATATCCATATGTATATATATATATAAACACACACACACACACACACACACACACACACACACACACACACACACACATTCTCACCGCTCTCACAACATGACACTAATCCTCACACAACACAACACATCAAAATATATACACACACAAGAATATACATGTATATATATATATATATATATATATATATATATATATATATATATATATATATATATATATACCACTCTCTAAGGATTAAATCCTAATAAATCATCAACCTATTTTTCTAGAAAAAAACCTACAAATTGTGGGCAAATGGTAGAGAATCTTCTCTCTCCATTTATTGTGAATGAACTATATGCAAAAGAGAATTAAATGAAGAAATTAAAGTATACCTAGATTAGTTGGTTGGAGGAAGAAGAATGCTTGAGAAGAAATTTAATTTGGAAGAGAGAGAGAGAGTGTTGCTTGGTGGTGAAGGAAAGAGAGAGGGTGGGGGGGGGGGCTATAGGTGGCCGGCCAAGCATGGCATGGGTGTGGGTGAGGGGCACTTGTAATTACAAGTTTGCCCCTCCCTAAGCCTAATGCAAATAAATTTCAAATTAGGTTTAGGAAGTTGCTAAAAATAAATAAAAATCATAATTAAACTAAATCACTCATGGGGGACTAGTCCAAACTCTTAAACCCTAAAGTTTAGTGTGGTGGGCCATGGTTAGCTAACAGGCTAATTACAGCTCAATTCGAAATTCACCGGGGTCCCGAATTAACTCGAAATGCGATAAAATTCGAACCCGACTCCTATAATAATTAAATAATAATATTCATGAAATAAAATTTCCAAAAATATTATAAAATGGAAAATTACCATTTTACCCCTAACTGGGAAAAGTGAGGGTGACACTTCTCATGCGGACGTAACTGCCTGGATGCATAGGCAATCACCTTTCCATGCTGCTGCAAGACACAACTCAAACCCTTCCCTGAGGCGTCACTGTAGATAGTGAACCCGCCTGATCCTGATGGCAATGTCAAAATCGGGGCTGTCGTCAGTCACTTCTTCAGCTTATCAAAAGCAACCTGATACTCCTCTGACCAGACAAACTCTGCGTCCTTCCGGGTCAGCCTAGTCAATGGCTCTGCAATTCGGGAGAAATCCTGAACAAACCTCCTGTAGTATCCTGCCAATCCCAGAAAGCTCCTGATCTCTGCGACTGAACTCGGTGCTGTCCATGCCTCAACTGCTCTGATCTTATTCGGGTCGACTGAGATCCCATCTTCGGTCACCACACGACCGAGGAAATCAACTCGATCCAAGAAGAACTCACACTTTGAGAGCTTGCCGTAAAGCTCCTCCTTCCTGAGAGTCTCCAGAACCACTCTGATCAAATGCTCCTCATGCTCCTCCGGTGTCTTCGAATCCACCAAAATGTCATCGATGAATACCACCATGAACTTGTCCAAGTACTGGTGGAACACCTTGTTCATCAAGTTCATGAACACCGTCGGGGCGTTACTTAACCCAAATGACATTACCATGAACTCAAACTGTCCACACAGAGTCCTGAAAGCTGTCTTCGGAATATCCTCCTTCTTCACATTCACATGATGATAGCCTGACCTCAGATCAATTTTGGAGAATACCTTCGCTCCGCTCAACTGATCAAACAGGTCATCGATCCTCAGCAGCAGGTACTTGTTCTTGATCGTGAGGCTGTTGAGTGCCCTGTAGTCGATACACATCCGTACCGACCCATCCTTCTTCGGTACAAAGAGTACTGGCGCACCCCACGGTGAAGAACTCGATCGGATGAAGCCCTTGTCCTACAATTCATCCACCTGCTTCTTCAACTCCACAAGCTCACTGTTGTTCACTCTATAGACATGCTGAGATATCGGCTCTGCGTCGGGTACCAAGTCTATAGATAACTCCACATCCCTGTCCGGAGGCAACCCTGGCAACTCCTCCGGAAACACATCCATAAATTCGGCTATCAGTGGATGTGGCACGCTCTGCTCCTCCGTCGAAACTCCGCAGAAAACTTTGCTGCTCTGCTCTGACTCTCGTCTGGTGAACTCGAACTCTAGCTCTCCTGGCATGCTGAAAAGAACTCTACCCCCGCGACAATCTATACTGGCATGGTGCCTGCTCAACCAATCCATACCGAGTAAAATATCGTAGTTCGGTAATGGGATTACGAGCAGACTCACATCCAGTTCTCGACCTCCCAAAACTACTCTTCGATCCTTGCAAACATCACGGACGAGAATAATACCACCCCCAGTCGTGATCTTGCAAGTCCTAGGCAAAGGTTTAGAAGAAAGCTGGTGTCTAACGACAAATGATACAGACACAAAGCTATGGAAAGCACCCGAATCAAATAATGCGAATGCGGAAAAAGAGTCGATAAGAACAGAACCTGCTATCAGATCGCCTACTGCCTCGGTATCCTCCGCTGCCATGGCAAAAGCTCACCCCTGCTGACCTCCTCTAGTCTGCTGCTGGTGCTGGACAAACTTCTGCTGCTGGGTCAACAATGGTCTCCTCTGCTGCTCCACTGGAGCCTTGGTTCCTGCTCCCGGTCCTTTACGCCCGAAAGCCTCAGGACACACCCTCAACAGATGCTCCGATGTACCGCAAAGTAGGCACTTGCCTAGCCTCTTCCTGCACTCATTCCACCTATGCCCTGGCTTCTTGCAGAAGTCACAAATGGTGGCCTGCTGCTGTCTCGGTGCCTGCTGACCCTGTCTCTGTTGTGCCTGCTGGAACGGCCTATGCTGCTGCTGGAAAGGCCTCTGCTGATGCTGCTGCTAAAAATGGGGCTTCTTGGCCGGTCCTCCACTGCCACCGGCTGCATGTGAATTACTACCTCGCTTCTGCTTCAGCTCCAGATCATCATCTGCTGCCATAGCTCCATCAAAATCTCCTCAAATGTAGCATTCCTGTTGCTCTTGGTTAAGGACTTGACTTCCTTAACCAAGCCCTTCCTGAATCTCCTAGCCTTTGCTGTCTCGCTAAGGCCCTCCACAAATCTGCCCAGGTGACAGAACTCCTTGGCGTACTCCTCTACTGTCTAGTTTTCCTGAACCAGGTTCTCAAACTGCGTCTCCAACGCGCCAAGTGCAGTGTCGGGAAAAAACTTCTCCTTGAAAAGCTTCTTAAAAGCCTCCCAAGTTTGCCCCATAGTACCAACCCAGGGGTCGGTCTGGTACCAAGTGTGGGCAAGGTCCTGTATCATGCTGCCCGCTGTTTCCACCTGGAGTCTGGCCGGTATCTCTGCGAGACGAAAAATTTCCTCTATGTGCTCGATCCAGTCATTCGCGTAAAGGATACCCTCCGTACCCTTGAAGTCTCGCAGCCTCATCTTCTGGAAATCCTGAATACCTGGAGTCCTCGGCTTGTATGGCTGGATCTGCCCTTCTTGGGGTTGGGCAGCCACCTTCTCCACTGCCACCATCGCTAACTGGTGGGCATTATCAATGCCCTGCCTCATGTCCTCTGCCTGGCGTCGCTGCGTCTCCATCATCTGCTGCATGAAGGTGAAACACTGCGCCACATCAACTGTCCCCTGGGACGGTGGTGGTAGCATCCCCTGAACTCCTGGGGTAGTCCTCGAAACCGGTGGAGGAGCACCCCCAAAAGTTGCAGACGGGCCCACCTGAGCTGTAACAAGAGGCACTGTGGTCCCTGGGTCCTGCTGAGTCGGACGAGAAGTAGCAGACCTCTCAGTAGTATCCCTAAGACCAGAGCGCTGTGATCGTGTCTCCACCATCCTGAAGACAGATCAAACAAGGAATCAATTAGTAAAAAAGAAGCAAAATCATCAAAGGAGGACAGTTGTTTTCAAAAGGAGACAATTAACAGCAAGAATTTGATAAGAGTTTTCCTAATGTGATTGAATACCTTAACTTATATCTTATATCCTACTGCAGGCTGTAATGATACTCTAGTTCGAGTACCACTACGAAATCACACTAGTTGTGATTGGACCTGCATGGGCCACCACTAAAAACGTGTCACGATCTGCACCCAGTGAAAGGGTACGAAAAGTAAAGTACGTCCAACCTACGCCGCAGTGTCGACGGTAGAACGATGTCCTGGGTCACAATATCTAACACAGTCTAGAATATGCTCCGAATGGAGAATAAAATAATAAGTAACTCAATCACAACAATTAAGATGGAATAGAAGAATAAATCTCAAGAGAGTCACAGATATAAATAAAAGTCTAGGTGTAAACCACCAGAACAAATCTCAAGTACAACTCATAATGTCTCAAATAAAGACAATAAAATACTAAGTCTCAGCTAGACTATGGGCAAGTCCTCAGCGACTGCTGGATCCTCCTGAGGGTCCACGTCACCAGTGTCATCTAAGCCAGTGCCATAATAAGTAGGGAAGAACTCTTCATCATCACCTGTAAAATTTTCAACATCCCTAATTAGGACGAAACGAGCAGATATCTCTCATAACAGTTCATATCAGGATTGGACATATAAAGCAAACTATAGAAAACTATACATGAAACGCTGTAAAGAAAATCAACAGGAGAGAGAATATCGAAACTAGATATGACTATGATAAATAGAGAAATGTAACTATCTACGTGACTTAGAGCATAAATTGGTTATGTAAACAGGTTAGGTTGCACATGGATAAACTATGGAGTTGCACATGGATACCTACTGGGAATAATGATCACATAACCAACTACACTCTCCCTGCCCCCAATCAATACACAAGGATCAAGACATGATATGTTATTGCACATGGATAACAACTACTTTATACATGGAGCTCATATGGTCATGAGTGTACATGAATAACATATGAGTGTACATAGATAAATATGAATACATGGAGTACATGATGAACACGATAAAGTACATGAACATGATATACTCGATGTATCTGAGGGAATAACATAGCATGAAAAGATCCATATGATACTAATCCGTGTGAACATCGTGTCAGCATCAAGTATACTAGTCTATAACAAGAGAACATATCCAAACAAGTATGAAAAGATCAGAGAATGTACTCGCCTGACAAACTGAACTGCTGATGATGAAGTGTAGCTAAACTGGGGCAATATAAACCTATTTAAAGTATACACATGTCACAACCAAGTCTAAAATATCAAAAGAAATAGCTACAATGCAAGACTACATGGTTCTAGGTCCTTTTTGGTCAAAGTCAACCCTTGGTCAACTCTGGTCAAACCTGGTCAATGCTGGTCAAACCTGGTCAAACATTGGTCAACTAGTCCGTCTACTAATTTTTAGGTCATACACAAAATTCTAGGTCATTCGGAGTTCGTTTGAGTCGATTTGGATCAAGTTTGACCCAAAGTTGACTTTTGTCAACTTGTCGGCCAATTTAACTAAACTGGGCTCAAAATGACAAATCAAATCTGTCCTAGGACTCCTATGGTTACAACCACAACTATGATCTACTCTAAGATGGTTTCTCAAGCATACTAACTATACACATATAGGTATATATACATACACATGTATTTACAACACAAGCCTACCCTTATTTCTAACAAATGGTTGTGTGTGTGTGTGTGATACCTGTAGGTTACTGAAGTGAGTCAAAATTGAGATTATAAACATCAAAACTCAACCATGTTATGCCTCATTTTAATATACACTTATATACATATAAAAAAATATAAACAAAATAGGAAAACTATGTATATATCCATACATATGCTCATTTGGAAGAAATGACACATGGTTTGAAATAGTTCTAATGAATCAAAATCTGGGATTAATTTCCATCGACCCATTCTCAACATATATGCTTGCAATGGGCTTCAACGGAGTCTTACTTAAAATATATATATATATATATATATATATATATATATATATATATATATATATATATATATATATATATATAATTACATATATACATAGCTACAAAGAAAAGCACATATGCTCATAATTGATAGAAAAATATGGAATAAATCCAAGAGTTGGTTCTCACAAGTCCAAAACCTCATATACATACTAAAAACTCAGATTTTATAAGTTAAATTCCTGCAAAACAAAATATCATAATTAAACTCAAATTTGCATTTAAAGGAAAAATCCATTTTTCACACAACGACCCAAAAAGATATACACAAAATGAACCCGCGAAACTGGGCATACACGTTGGTCTCAACCCACGTGATGCGATCGGGTACTCCCGGGTCCAAAATCGTGTCCGTGTCGTGTCCACAGAACGCGTATCGGAACACCCGATACCGCGTGTCAACGTGCACGTAGGCGTGCGTTCTCGCTCGATTGAGCGCCGCACACACAACGAGAAGCCTCGTGCTCGTTGTAATGCCCCGCTCCGCACGGTGCATTACGCTGAGACATTGACTCAGCGAGTCGCGTTGACCGAAAGAAATGTATCGATGCGAATCGATACGAGAGTTACGTTGTCCCGAGCAACGCATCGAACTAAGTCGATGCGAAGAGTTTCCTTGTCCCGAAGAATATATCGAGTGAATCGATGCGAAGCGCCGCGTTGCCCCGAAGGATGAGTGCGTTGAATCGGCTCGAAGATTCTAAGAAATCGAATCGACCAAGGCACAAGTCCGAATCGATGCAGTATTGATTTTAGTTGGTTTCGTGTGCAGGTTATACTTTGACGGAAAAATATTAGAGGTCGATCTTTTACAATATTTAGTAAGGGGTCCGCGAAATCAAATCGTCGCCTTGCGACGGGCTGAGACTTGGGCACACTAAGGCAAATCGGACGTGTGATTCAATGAAGCACGAAGTGCTCGAATGGCTAAGTCAGGAGAGTGGCCGTGCAACAAAGTTATGAAATCGAGCCGCATCGGCTCGGCGAAACGACGAAGGCGTATCGACTCAAGGTGGGAGGATTGACTTCTTTTTACTCCTTCATTCGATAAGTCAAATATATCATTGTATGCTAAGTTAACCTATCGACGCCACGGGCGTGGTCCGATCGGAGATAAATCATAGTATGAGTCGAACACTAAGTTAGAACAATTGAAATGAAACGTGCATCAAATGCACGAGTCACTACGGAATATTGAATATCGCAAAGGCGAGCGCCTCGGTGCACAAGCCGTAAGAAAATGGGATAACTATACTTGGCGAGTGCCTTAGTGCACGAACCATACCGTGCCTTTGCTGCACGAGTTAGACGGCTAGAACATTGAAAGATAATAGGCGAGCGCCCTAGTACGCAAGCCCCCGAACATTGAATGCTAAGTTATAGAACATGAAAGTACGATCGAAACGTGCCTACGTGCACGGGATAATAAAATATGGCTTTGTTGCGAAAGAATACAGTTGTGGCATGAATGTGACGGAACTGTCGGATATGACATAATGTCTCGAAAGGTGTTCGAGACCTTCGGGTCATTCGGTTGACGAGCATTGAGTTGAGGCATAATGCCATTGAACATTGAAACGAAGTATGAAACATGAGAACATAGAAAGTTAACGGAAGAAATACGAGATGATAAAGTCTGAGTCTTGGACTCAAGGCTATGCCTAGTTGTTTGAATGATAGTGCGTTGCATGGTCGAATGGAATGGACTTGAGATAATTGCGATGATATCTTCCGTGCACGGAACGATCCCTCCGAACGGGCGCGCTGGGGCACCGGGACCGTTCGGCCTAGGAGGGATGTAATCTTTGATAGGCGTACATCTGCGAAGTCCGATTAGCACTCGGTCGTAAATGTGAAAAGCCGCAAATGATGGTAGGCACGCGGTAAGTTTCGGTTGTTGGGATAGCAACCCAACCCGTGAAATGCCGGGCTACCCAAACACGAGAGAGAAAAGAAGGAGAGAAAAGAAAGTTAGGAAAAATAAAAGAGAAACTCCTTTAGTCCATTCCGGCGCGGATACGCCCACGACCTTCATATAGTTAAGAAACGATGGGTTAAAAGTGTAGGCACATATGTGTCCCGCACGCATAGATCCTGCTTAGAGATGCACATATAACATGATAGGGAAGGAATGCGGCGTATTCATCTTGCGTCGGTGCAAGGGCGAGTGCGTCGACTTGGTAAGAAGTCGCGCCACGAATCAAACACGAGATTGCTTGTTTGCTTGCCTATTCAATTTGATAACATGCTGCTATGCTAACATGCTTTACGTTTCGAAGATGCCATGAAATTGACCCTAAGGAGAACATAGCAAGATCATAAGCTAAGTTGCATGATTCAACGTAAATATTAAAATGTCGGTTTGAAAAGAAGATCTTTGCTTCAGTACATGCGAGGACGAACGTACTGATCCCCCACCAGCTTCATGCAGGGTGCAGGGAATGGATGGCTCGCGGCGAAGCGTTGCTTGAACGTGTTGAGGCTTGGAATGCGGAAGCGCATTGAAGCGTACAATCGTATTGACGCTCGGACTACGCAACTGGATTGATATGGCCGAGACATAGAAGGCATGATGTATGGAACGGTGAAATCCTTTGTGGGCAAGAGAGAACCTGAGTGTTGTAGCCAATCTGGCATATATTGTTAGGCTATCGAAAGCCTTTATTATCTCAGTTTCGGATATCAATAAAGAGAATTGTTTCGTATACTCTGTTTTCCATTCGTTGTTAAATCGAATCAAAAGATAACCATTTGAGAACTTGTCATCTTGCCTTGCACGAGCGTAACTCCAGGCTCGTGCGGCATCACGCACCCTGCGAGGACGATGATTCGGGTGATTTTGGGTCAGGGCGTGACACTCGTGCACGTAGATAGGGGGTCCTGTAGGTCTAGGACACGCAACACGACGACACATCATGCCGAGGCGACGCACGCAGCCCCGCACACACGTACGGCCTGCTGTGCATGAGCGCGGTTCGGTACTCGTGGCTCGCTCGCCGGGCCACGCCACGACTCGGGGTTGGTCCCTCGGGTAGTCTAGGTATAGGTCGACGTGCCCCAGGTCCTGGAACGGGTCCTCGTCGCGTCGAGAGAGCGTACGAAGTCCGTTTCAGCGAGAAAAATTAGCCCGAGTGCATAGTGCGGCTGAACGATGCACGTCGAATTTCTCCGCGCTCGCTTAAGAAGCCGTAAAATTTTAGGAGCATGGGAGTTGAGGTTGCCCCCACGTGCTCAAGGAATTTTAGGCAAAAATAAGGTCTATGCATCGAGATACAACACGCTGACGGCAGGGCATGCACGGCCTCGTGCACGGGACCAGTGCATGTGCGCCCGATACCCGAAACGTCGCTGAAAAGTCATCGATTTCAAATCCGTCTTCACAAAAGTTTCTAAGAATGATATTTTCTAAACATCCATGAAGACAGAATCGAAAAACAACAACTTTCTATCCTAAGCGGCATTTCGTCGAACACGTGCCATAAAGGACCGACACGTGTCCGATACCGCTAACTCGAAACGTATCCAATTATGGGCAAGTCTAGATCACCTATATGGATGCAAAAATGAAAGAAATTCCAGAATAACTATGGTAGAAAAGGGTTTACCTATTGAGTGTCAAAAACTCAATAAACTGAGTCCCTCGGTCGTCATGTCGGTCGATTCCCCTCAAGCAATTGCCTCCGCCTCCTCGTTAGCAATGCTCCAGTAGATCCTCCTCTCCTAGACGAATGCAACGGAGTTCATTTGGGGAGAAACGGACTCCGGATGAAGGAAATGGAATTTTTGGAGGAGGAAATCTACTATGGTTCACTTGTGGAGGCTAAACTTCACAAATGAAAAGAGAGGGGAGGATGTACTGCTGTGGGCGGCCAGGATGGGGGTCTCTAGGTTTAGAGTTTTACTTGGGCCAACTCTCTCTTAAGTAAGAATAAGGCCCAAGTCAAAAAGGCTAAAAAGGCTTACATGCAAAAGGCTTAAAAATTAGTTAAAAGCCTTCTAAATTGGATCCAAGCCCTAAATAAATTCTAATAAGTAAAAAAAAAAATTTCTAAGACATGGTTAGGCTCCTATACAATTTCTACTAAGGTTAAACCAGTTGCTAGCACAACACAAGTCAAAATATCTAGAAAATCACAAAATGGCCAAAATGGCTAAAATGACTAAAATACCCTTTCTATGAAAAAGTGGATGCTACACCAATGTTTTACCGACAACTAGCGATGGTATACCGACGTAATATCCGTCGGTCCTATCCTGTGAATTTTTCATAATTCCAGAACCTTGACGACGGATAGTCCGTCGGTGTTTAGTCGCACATTCGTCGCTAACTGGGAATCTCTCAGTTAGCGACGGATATTCTTTCCACAATTGGTCGCTAGTCCGTCGGTATCTGGAAAATTTTTGAAAAAAATAGCATAAACTGGGCATTCCCAATATACACAATAACAAATATACAAAATACACAAATAATCCCAAGCAATTTCAATATACACAATTTTAATATACAAAATGCACAAACAATTCCAACACACAAATAAACACACAAATAATCCCAAGCATTCAAATTGTTCACACAAATATTCAATATTTACAAACAAAATAATCCCAAAAATACAACCATCAACGACGAGGGCTGCGATCGTCCGCTGGTGGTGGTACTCCCTGCTGCGACCGTCTCATATACTCCTCCACCAAGTACGACGGCAATGCCTCCAAGACATGGCTTGGAAGTTGGTACAGCTGCTCTGGCGTCATCATGTCAAGGAGGGCCGTCAAAGTAGGAGGCGGTACGATAGGGGCAGTAGGGTCAAAAGAAAGATGCTCGGAGGAAGAAGGACCGGGAGCACTAGAAGGACCGGCAGAACCAGTAGAATGACGCAGGTACGTGGACAACTGCGTCCGAATCTTCGACACCGCCTCGTTCAGATGCGCAAGCTGGGACCTCACATCATCGTCTGCCGGGGCCGCGAGAGGAGGCGGGGGAGGTGGAAATCTCAGAGTCGTCGAGTGCAAATTAGCCAGGGAGTCGACTCCGTACACACGTCCTTTCCTATAGCCGCCGACGGTATCTACGAATAAGTTGTCGTAGCGAGTGGCCGTAGAAGAGGGCGTCCCGACGGACGTCATTCCATCGACATCCTCAGTAGCAGATGGCTGAATCCGACTAAGGGCCTCACGATACGCAGCCTAACAAATGAATGTGTTTATTATACTATAAGTTTACCTAAGTTATAATCTAAATCCTATGTTCCCCTAAGTTATAGTCTGAATCCTAAGTTTACCTAATAAGTTATTTTCTGAATCCTAAGTTTACCTAAGTTATTGTCTGAATACTTATAATTCTAACATAAATCTCATAAACGTAAGTACTTACATCCGTCGCCTTGGCCCTTTCGTCGACAAAGCTCCCGTCCTTCTGCATCTTGTGGACATGCTGGAATACATCGTACATGGTGACCGAGTCAGCAGGTTTTCCCTCCTTCAATGCCTGTTGGGTTTGCATACAAAATATTTGTAGAATTTAATTAATTAAATATATTAATAGTACCGAATTAGATAGTGAATGAATTTGCGGTATCTCACCAGATCTGCAAGCGTCGCTGCGTGGGGCTTTGATCCTCCCGTATGTAGTCCCGCGGCTCGTCGGTTCACTTTCCCTTTTTTCGATTTCTCCTTGAAGACAGGAGCATCCATCTTCTCCAAGATTTGCTCATAGTAGTCCTGTCGGATCCTCTCCTTCTTCGAATGTGCCGTTCGAAGGTCATAAACCGCATCCCAGATCTTCTTCCCGACGGCGCTTCTATAGGTCCTGCGGATCGCCTCCCCGCGATGGAGGGCCACCAAAAGGTCCTCTGACATACAAATTTAATTATCATGATATTAAAAAAATAGTTGATTAAAGAGTAATTAATAATTAATCACAAGATATATATATATACCCTCATCTCGTCGAGCCAGCGGTACTGCAAGTTTAGGGGCACCTCAGAAAAATTGAGGTAGGGGCCATGGTAGTTAGCTCAGATAATCTGCCCTAGAAGCCTGGTAGCATCCCACAGAAAAAACCTATAAAGAAGCAACGACTGGATTATTAACTTGAATAAATGAAAAAAATCTATTAAATTAACTTAAATTTACTTACGCTTCACCCGCGGGCCATAGCTCTCGTCGAAACTCGTCCATCGGCCTCTCTGGTGGCGTCGGAGGATCCGCGACTCCGCGTATGTACTCGCCAGTCATCGAATGTAACTGAATGTGGGGGTACTCCGGGGCCCACTGTCGCTTAGTCGCTGGTGGATCTACTGGTGGATCCGCTGGCGGAACAGATCCGCTAGCGGATGGAGACCCCATCGACGAATGTATCGATAGCCCCTGGGTAAATCGATGGCGGGATGAGTTTGTGCCCGGGGTACTCTCCGGGTCGGGCTTGCTAGATGGGGACACCGTCCGGGAAGGCTGAATGCGACCACGACCACAGCACCAGCATGACCCGCACCACCAGCACAACGAGTGCTAGCCATCAGCAGGGTGACGAGTGACGCCGTGAATACAAGAACAACTATGAGTGCTATCTGCAACAAGAATATGCAGAAGTTTAAACTGAATTCATATAAGTTAGTTATAAGTGCTTTTATGAGGTTAAACTAAAATCATGTAATTGAAAGTGTTTTTAATATATAATGATATTTAATCTAATCATCGTCTTCGTCCTCGTCCTCAGCCTCGTCCTCATCCTCATCCTCATCCTCATCCCCATCCTCATCCTCATCATCGACTTCATCTGTATCCTCATCCTCATCAAGTTCTTCTTCTTCTTCTTCTTCTTTTTTTTCTTTACTACCAAAATTTGTCGAGTTAGCGACGGCCAGATCCGTCGCCCGTCCGACGGGAATTTGTATTAGCGACCGATCACTGACAGGTCTTGGCCAAAATAATCCGTCGGCAATCAGCTCATCGCTAATAAAGGTCCGTCGCTACGTAGTCGTCAAGCGACGGAATAGCGACGGCATTTCGACTTCACAATACGAAGCATTAGTGACTACTTTCCGACGGACTTTCGTCCATTTCAAGTATTAAATACTGAACTGTGTAGACAATAGCGATGTAATGGTCCGTCGGTAAACTGTCGTAATAGCGTATCAGAGTGTATCATTCCGTCGCTATTCCGTCGATCGCCGTCGATAACAAAGGACGGATTAGCGACGGCAAACTGACGGATTATCCGTCGACCATGTTCTGGAAATGCTTGGCATTTCCAGAACCATGGGGACGGATTAGCCGTCGCTACTCCGTCGCTACGCCGTCGACAGAGCGACTGATTAGTGGCTGATTATCCGTCGCCATAATTCTGGAAATGTCCAACATTTCTAGAACCTTGTCGACGGAGTGTCCGTCGCTACGCCGTCGAGAGAGCGACTGATTAGTGGCTGATTATCTGTCGCCTTGGCGACGAATTTTCTGTCGCTATGCCGTCGAACTATATACCACCAGAACCATGTCGATGGATATTCCGTCGACTACCCGTCGCTACCTGGAAACAGTTTCAAATCTCCAGTTGGCGACGGAAATTTCGTCAAAAATTAGTCAGAAACTGGAAATATCCGTCGCTAACCGGTCACTAGTCCGTCGCTAACTGAGATTTTTTGGAAAAAAATTACAGCACTTTTCCTGTTCACAAAAATATGCATAAACCAAACCAATATATAATGCACACCAATTATCCAACAATCACATAGACCAAATATATAATGCACACCAATTATCCAAGAATCACATAGACCAAATATGCACATACGAATTTAATGCACACGAATTATCCAAGAATCACATAGACCAAACCAAATTAATAGAAAATAGACATCAATTATCCTAAAGAGTAACCTAATATCCGTCGTTATAATCCGATTATAGCACAATTAATCCAAAATTGCCACAAATATTCCAAATTTTCTTAATTATAATATTTTAAGAAGGAGGAGGAGTTTGATTGCCGGGTGGTGGTAATCCCTGCTGTGACCGACGAATATACTCATCCACTAGGTACGGCAGTAAGCCGTCGTAGACACTGCTCGGAAGTCGGCGTAGCTGCTCTGGCAACATGAGATCCAGGAGTGCCGTCACAGTCGGAGGCGGTACCAAAGGGGCATCAGGGTTGAAAGAAAGATGACCCACGAAAGAAGGACCGACACCATCAGTCAACGGACCAGTAGAAGACGGATCGACACCATCAGCAGACGGACCGGCAGCAGCAGACGGAGGCAGAAAGTACGTGGCAAATTGCTCCCGTAAGGACGACACCGCCTCGTACAGCTGCGTAAGCTGCGACCTAACATCATCGTCTGCCGGGGCCACGGGAGGAGCCGGTGTCGGTGGAAATCTCTGCGTCGCCATGTGCAACGGCCCTAGGGAGCCGAGTCCGTACAGGAGCCCTTTCTTAAAGCCGCCGACGGTATCTACGAACAAGTCGTTGTGAGCGGCCAAAGAAGAGGGCGTCCGGACGGGCGTCGTTTCACCGACATCCTCGGTGTCAGTTAACTGAGCTCGACTAAGGGCCTCACGATACGCAGCCTATCAAATGAATGTGTTTATATTATAAGATTTACTAAGTTGTAATCTAAATCCTATGTTTCACTAAGTTAAGTGTGAATCCTAAGTTTACCTAAGTTATAGTCCGAATACTTTTAATTCTAACGTAAATCTCATAAACATAAGTACTTACATCAGTCTCCTTGGCTCTCTCGTCGACGAAGCTCCCGTCCTTCCGTCTTTTGTGCGTATGCTGGAACACGTCGTGCATGGTGACCAATTCTGGCGCCCTTCCTTCCTTCACCGCCCGTTGGGCCTGCATACGAAATTTCCGTAGAACTTAATTAACTCTGTACAATAATAATACCTAATTCGATAGTGAAATGAATTTACGGTATCTCACCAGATCTGCAAGCGTCGCTACGTGGGACCTTGATCCCCCCCGTATGAAGTCCCGCGGCCTGTCGGTTCGCCTTCGCCTTCTCCGATTTCTCCTTGTACGCAGGAGTATCCATCATACCTAAGAGGTTCTCATAATACTCCTGCCGGATCCAATTCGGCCTCGTATGCCCTATTTTCAGGTCATGAATCATATCCCGTATCTTCTTCAAGGCAGCGCTTCTGTAGGTCCTGCGGATCGCGTTCTCGCGATGGGGGGAGGGGCCACCAGTACGTCGTCTAACATAGAAATTCAATTATCACATAATTTAAAAATAGTTGATTAAAGAGTAACTAATAATTAATCAGAAGATATAGATATATACCCTCAACTCGTCTAGCCAGACGTACTTTACGTTTGGGGGCACCGACGAAAAGTTGAGGTAGGGACCATAGAAGTTAGCCCTGATAATTTCTCCAAGAGCCCTGGCAACATTAAACGGAAAAAATCTACAAAGAAGAAACGACGGGATTATTAACTTGAATAAATAAAAAAAAATTTAATAAATTATCTTAAATTTACTTACGAGGTCCCCGCGGGCCATAGCTCTCGTCGGAACTCGCCTCTCGGCCTCTCTGGTGCCGTCGGAGGATCCGCGGGTCCGCGCATGTACTCCCCAGTAACCGGATGGAACCGAGTATGGGAGTACTCCGGGGCCCACTTTGCAGTAACTGGGAGATCCACTGGTGGATCCGCTGCTGGTGATTCTGATAGCGGAACGGATCCGCTAGCAGATCCGGACTCATGCCTCGATGAAGTGGTCGATCGACGGTGAGATGCGTCTGTGCCCGGGGTACTCTCCGGGTCGGGGTCGCTCGATGGGGTCACAACCCGGGAATTTTGAATGCGACCACGACCACCAGCACCACTACGACCACGACCACGACCACGACCACCACCACCACCACCACCACCACCACGACCACCACCAGCACCACGACCACGGCCAGCCATCATGACCTGTAAATAGAACACATAAACATAATTAACAATATAAAAGTGTAAATGAATATAAAATTCTAAACTAAAATATACATACCACCAGTAGGAAGACGAGTGCCGCCGCGACGAAAAAGACTAGGAGTGCCATCTGCAATAAGTAAATAATCGAATGAAAAAAATATGAATTCACGTAATTGCTTTTATGAGGTCAAACTTAATTCACGTAATTGGAAGTGTTTTTAATATACAACAATATTTAACCTAATCATCGTCTTCGTTCTCATCCTCGGCCTCGTCTTCATCATCCTCATCCTCATCCTCATCCTCATCTTCATCGTCGATTTCATCTGTATCCTCATCCCCATCAAATTCTTCTTCTTCTTTTTCTTCTTTTTCTTCTTCTTCTTCTTCTTCTTCTTCTTCTTCTGCCTCAATATTTGGGACAAGATGCCTCTTTCTCCCCAGGTTGACAGCTAAGTCTTGTGTATCAACCTCTTTCTCCCCTCTATTTTCCTCAACAATATCTTCAACATCCATTGTATCTAAGTGTTGTCCCAAGTATTAGGACTTTTCGATCTGGTCCTCTTGGTATGCTGGGTCTCCAACGTTGAAAGTATTTCTAGATTTAATCTTGCATACTGCCTACCAGTCAAATCGATCTCTACGACGCCTTGGATAGCTTGTATAGTAGACTTGAACAGCCTGATTTGCTATCGCAAATGTATCGGACCCTCTATACCTCATGCGATGATTTATATCGACAAATCCAAATTGTTTATCGATTCTCCAACCAATATTTGGTGTCGTATCGAACCACTCACATTTGAACATCACAATATGCATATCATATGGGCCAGTATATTGTAAATCAACAATATCTCGAAGCACTCAATAATAGTCAAAGTCCGGCTCGTCGTCATAGATGGTGCCTCTTATGCAAACACCGAAATCCTTGGTACTGATGTCGTCATTGATAAATTCGACATTTATAGCATTCTGAGTTGACTTAAACCTGAAGCCATTAACGATATAGCCTGGCCAAGTCTTTATTTGCTTTTTCGGTCCCAATGCCAGATAACGAACACTCTCATGAGTGAGTGTTGTTTCAGGCAATAAAACCTGTAAACAAATATTTATAATTTAAATGTTTTAGATTATATATTTATAATCTCAATTATAATCACAGTTACTTACGTATTTGCGAAACTATGACGGAAATGTACAATCAACCTCTCTTTGAAGTCCCTTATCGGTAATATCGGGTGTCCTTATTTTGACTTCATCTCTAAATACACTATTAGAGAAAATAAGAATATATAAGTGTAGTCACTTACTTCATCAAATTCGAGATTATAACGAGTGCAAGTGTACTGACTTACTTCTCTAAATCTCTCACTTCTTGTAAGTCACAGTTTAACAAGACATATCGGTGAGCGGCATCATACTCGTCGTCTGTCAACCACCGTCTTTTACTAGCCCCAACAGGCTTGCCCCTTACATTGAATATTCCTCCATCCTCAACGTCCTCGTCATTCCTTTGAGGTCTATTTCGATTTGTCTTAACATGAGTATCGAAATAAATGGAACAGAAGTTTGACACCTCTTCGATAAGATATGCTTCGCATATCGAAGCCTCTATATGAGCCTTGTTGCCAACTTTCTTCTTTAGATGGTGTAGGTATCTAGAGAGACAAATTATCTTGAGAATTAAGAAATAATTTTAAAACCCACTGAAATTCAACTTAAATTATATCGATTTTTATGTACCTTTCAAATGGGTACATCCATCGATAATGAACAGATGCACCGACACGGGCTTCGTATGCTAGATGAATCGGTAGATGCTCCATGCTGTCGAAGAAGCCAGGAGGAAATATTTTCTCCAACTTGCAAATTGTTAAGATAATCTTCTCCTCAAGTTCAACCATGTGTTGCACAGTCAACTTAGTTGAACAAATATCCCTAAAAAATATTGATAGTTCGGCCAACGGAACCCATACAACAGAAGGCAACAACTCTTTCAAAGCAATGGACAGTAATCTTTCCATAAACACGTGGCAGTCATGACTCTTCATTCCGTTAGCTTGCGTTCATTGAGATCAAAGCATCTAGACAAATTCGACACATAGCCGTCGGGAAATCTTAAAGTAGATACCCACTTGTAGATTATTAATCTATCTTCCTTGCTCAATGTGTATTGTGCTATCGGCTTACTTAATTGTCCAGCAGCTCCCCTTTGTATCAAGTTCAGATAAGGACGCTTGCATATCTCGGCAATGTCTTGTCTTGCTTTAGGATTGTCTTTCGTCTTTCCTTTAATGTCCATGACGGTATTGAAGACATTATCGAACACATTCTTTTCGATATGCATAACATCAAGATTATGCCTTATAAGATTATCTTTCCAATAAGGCAAGTCCCAGAAGATACTCCGTTTGGTCCAGTTATGGGTTTGTCCGAACCCATCGACACGATTGTTCGATGGATCTTCCATTACAGTGGGCAAGTCCTTTACATCTTCCCAAATATCGTATCCCGACAATCTGGCAGGCGGATGAGAAAATTCTTGTTTTCCAGCTCTGAACGCGTCCTTGTTCTTTCTCCAAGGATGACTCGCGAACAGAAATTGACGATGACAATCAAAGAAAGAAGTTTTTCCTCCATGCTTAAGGCAGAACGCCTTACTATTGTGCATGCATATCGGACAAGACAGGGTGCCGTGAGTACTACATCCCGACAGCATACCGTATGCGGGAAAATTATTGATTGTCCACATCAGTGAAGCTCTCATCTGAAAGTTCTATTTCCTGAAAATATCATAGGTCGTGATACCGATCTCCCACAGCTGTTTCAGCTCATCCACCAACGGCTGTAAATATATATCGATATTCTTCGTCAGATTTTTGGGACCCGGTATGATAGCTGTCAAGAACATATAAGGAGTCTTCATACACATCCATGGTGGCAGATTGTAAGGGGTCAGAATGACCGGCCAGCAGGAGTATTGAGATCCCGACTGCCCGAAAGGGGCGAAGCCATCAGAACATAGCCCCATGCGTACATTTCTAGACTCTGCAGCAAAATTTGGATGGCAAAAATCGAAATATTTCTACGCCTCTCCATCCGAAGGATGTGACAATTCTCCATCGTCCTTTGTGCGTTCTTCGTTGTGCCACATCATGTGTTCTGCTGTATTCTGAGACATATACATCCTCTGCAAGCGCTTCGTGATCGACAAGTAATGCATATACTTGTAAGGACGTCGTTTTCTAGTTGACTTTCCTTTTCTCCTGACTGGCTTGTAACGATCCGCATTACAGAAGCTGCAACTTTCTACATCCTCGTTCTCCTTGTAGTACAACATGCATCCGTTGCGACAATAATCTATCTTGTCGTACCCCAGTCCCAGTTGTCGGACCATCATCTTCGACTTGTAAAAGTTTTTTGGAAGCTCTTTTGATTCCTTCGGTAACACCTCCTTCATTAGTTGTGTAATTCGATCATAGCAAGTTTGTGGCAAGTTAAAATTGGACTTTATGTTCAACAACCGCATCGTCACTGACAGTACGAAATGTGGCTCACAACCAGGATATAAAGAAGTTTCAGCATCCTGAAACATATCATAGAACTCCTTCGCCTCGGGATTAGGATCCTCTGGATCAAAATTAGGCCCTGCCGCGTCGTACACCATATCTCGTGCAAGGTTCTTCACGTCTCCATAATCAATAGAGCATTCGTCGTCATCGACGACAAAATCCGTTGCAGCATTATCATCAAAAGCATAAGTAGCAGCATTCGCAATCTATCTTTCCGTATATAGTTCACCTTGCGATGACCACAGGCCGTAATCACGTACGAAACCCTTCCGGGTCAAATGATCTCTTACACTCACCACTTCTTCGTAACATCTATTGCGACAATTACGACATGGACACTTGATTTTGTTACCGTCCATAAACTGAGCTTTGCTCATGGCATACTTAAGAAACACTTCCACGCCTGCCTAAAAATTGTCACTCACACCTATTCTGCTCTCGTTTTGTCGTTTGTACATCCATGTACGATCAACGAAATAACGATCCATCACAGATTGGATGTAAAAATCTGTATAGTAAGACAAACTAAACAGAATTAGTATATAATCATGTAACTGGTAGATCTGCTGGTATTCTAGCTCGAGAAGAGAAAAATCTAAGTACAGTTGTTATTAATAGTTCGATACCGATAGTTCGATACCGATACCGATACCGATAGTTCGATACCGATACCGATACCGATAGTGCGATACCGATAGTTCGATACCGATACCGATAGTCCGATAGTTCGATACCGATACCGATACTGATAGTCCGATACCGATTCTTCGATAGTCCACTAAGTCGAAATGATTCCTCTTAAGCATCGAGCATGTTATACACGGTTCAACTTGACGAGTCGGTAAATATTTTTGTGGTGTTGTATGCTTGCAGCAGCAAATCAAGTTTTAGAGTCATTATAGGTCAATTAATCAAACTGAGTCAATCTATCTATTTCTAAATTGCAAGAGTCCACTTCTAGGATATGGGAGCTATATCCTAAATATCTAGGCTAAAATTAACTTGGTTAGGATACTAGAGTGTCCTTACTATCTAGCAAGCACTACCTTAGTCTAGTTACACTAGCATTAATTACCTATAATTCCTACCATGTCTACACTCACACATTATACCCCAAGCCGTTCTGCATGTTAATAGGCATGGTAGGCCTGCCTTCATTCCTCACTCTCTAAAGCACACATACACACATATATGTATATCACAGTTAGATGTATAGATATATACATCTATATAGAAGCACACAACTGATACACTCTAAGGGTCGGTTTTCCAGAAAAAACTTCACTTATTCAGTGACTTATGCAGATGAAGAACTCGCACTGTCCTTGACACAGTGAACATATACACCATGAACCCAAACTCCATATTCACATTTACTAATCCAAACACCACCAAACTAATGGATAACACCCAATATGGATAACACATTATTTAGCCAATATATAAACTCAGATGAATTTGAGAAACAAAGCCCCCCGCCGCCCCCGACCAAAGCCCGCCGCTCCCGCTGCCCCTACGACACCGAGAGAGAGAGAAAGAGAGATCGAAAGAGAGAGAGAGAGGGGATTACCTTCGGGAGAGGGAGAGGAGAGGACGTCGACGTCGATCACCGAAGCCGCGGGAGAGAGAGAGAGAGAGAGAGAGAGAGGAGAGAGAGAGAGTGAATTTGGGGGGAATGCGAAAAGTTCCCCCCGCCGTTTCAATTTAAGTCTGGAACGTATATTTAGCGACGGACTAGCGACGGACTTTAATCCGTCGCCCGTTAGTCGCTATTTTCGAAACTTGCCGACTGAATATCTGTCGCTACGTAGTCGAAGAATTATCCCGCCAATTCTCCACACAATTCCCGCCAAATAATCGACTGCATATCGACGGCTGACTATCCTTCGCTATATCTCCGACTCCCTAGCGACGGATGTGCGACCTTTCCTCCCCCTAAAAATAAAATAAAAATGTAACGGCTTGTCGTCGGTAATCCGTCGGTTAGTTGCCACAAAGCCGTCGCGAACGCCGACGAAAAATTTCCGTCGCTAATTTTCGGTCGCTAATTTACTGTATTTTGGTAGTGCTTCTTCTTCTTCATCCTCATCCTCAATAGTTGGGACAAGACGTCTCTTTATTTCCTGGTTGACAGCTAAGTCTTGTGTATCAACCTCTTCCTTCCCTCTATTTTTCTCAACAATATTTTCAACATCCATGTATCCGAATGTTGTACCAAGTATTGATACTTTTCGATCTGGTCCTCTTGGTATGCTGGATCTCCAACGTTGAATGTATTTCTAGATTTAATCTTGCATACTGTCCACCAGTCAAATCGATCTCTACGACGCCTTGGGTAGCTTGTATAGTAGACTTGAACAGTCTGACTTGCTATCGCAAACGTGTCGGACCCACTATACCTCCTGCGATGATTTATATCAACGAATCCAAATTGTTTATCGATTCTCCAAACAATATTTGGTGTCGTATCAAACCACTCACATTTGAACATCACAATATACATATCATATGGGACACTATATTGTAAATCTATAATATTCCGAAGCACTCCATAATAGTCAAAGTCTGGCTCGTTGTCATAGATGGTGCCTCTTATGCAAACACCAGAATCCTTGGTACTGAAGCCGTTATTGAGAAATTTGTCATTTATAGCATTCTGAGTTGCCTTAAACTTGAAGCCATTAACGACATAGCCTGGTGTCACGACCCGCACCCTTATGAGGGGCACGAGTACGTGGGTACGTCCAGCCTACGCCGCAGTATCGGCGGTAGAACGCTGTATATAACGTCTGTAAATACTACGACTAACAGTATAAAGGTACCTGTACAGTATATACACTCCGAGTGGAGGTGACATAACAATACAGTCTCAATCACAGAATAAAACTAAGGTAGATAGCTCAGAAGGAAAGACATGTGATAGATGAAAATAGAAATAAGTCCAGTGTCCAATACAAGCCCAGATATATACAACATGACAGGGTCTCAAAATATAACATAAAAGCTGCAGCCTGATAATACTAGCTGGATCGCAGTCCAGTCAAACCTAGCTAATCTATACTACTCTGGGAGTACAAAGTCTAGTGGCTCTACTATAAGGCCACGGTCCTGGACTACTCCATCTAACTCGAGCCCATAATAGGTCAAGCAGTCCGCCTCAGAATCATCTGTAATATATCATAACGGTATCCTGTCAGGAAAATGAGCAAGTAGAAGCACTAACAGCAGTTCCATGTGAATTGACAAATTCTATAAGAGACAGTATAATGAACTACAAGACAAAGATATATGAAAACTTGGGAACCGTTCGGAAGATGAGTTACAACCCTTAAACCAAACAAGGATCGGGGTTGTAACTCTTCTCCCGAACAGAACTTAGTCTCAAATCAAGGTACAATGTAAAGGCATGTAGAGCAAGTGAGTAATTGTATATCATGGCATGGTAAGAAATTACTGAATATAGAACAGAGCAGGATATACGATAAGATAAAGTAAATATAAAATATGACTTGAATTATTAGAGCGATATGTGATCGGCTTGGGATATGTGACAGGACAGGCAATCCACTTGGCCCGGCAATCCGCGGTGACCTCAACGGAAAGTCATGCCGGCCAACCTGGATAACGAGCACAAGGCAAAAGGATCTCGCTACACCCTTCGTGAGGGGAGAGTGGCGTGAGCACAAGAATAGTGACAGGGTGGCTTGGATCACATAGCCCCTAATAATTCCCTATCCCCGAATAGTATAATGGATCTGGACATGACACGTCATGGCACGTGATTCCGTAAGAGGGTAGCAAATATCCTTAGAAATCGGTGTCTATACAAGTACAGGGAATAAGACAAGAAGTATACCAATATATCCAAAAATTCAGGAACAACATCTCATGCCGTGATCCAACATGTACTAGTCCGTAAACTATCGTGACTGAGAATCAAGTAAGACACTACGACTGAATCGGATATAGCAAATATCAAGACAATAAAAACTATCAGTGAATATACTCGCCTGCTGTCCTGAGCTATAGGGTATATCAATGCTCAGAGCGGTAATCAGAAACCTAAAGATGAGATAATGTATGTTAATTTAGGTTTAAACAAGTTTAAGAATAATTCACAATGAATGATATAAAATCTAGGTCAAACTAGGTCTCACTGAGTCACACTAAGTCCTGTCAAGTCAATCTAGGTCAAATCAAGTTATATCAAGTCAATCTAAGTCAGACCAAGTCAACTCTAGGTCATACTAGTCATCGCAGGTCAAAACAAGTCGAAGAAAGTCAAACGGGGTCAAGAGTTGGCCTACAGTTGATTTTTGGTCAACTGGTCAACCCTGGTCAACTCTGGTCAACTCTAGATCAACCCTAGGTCAAACTAGTCAAATGTTGACCAACAGTTGACTTCTGGTCAACTGGTTAACCCTGGTTTGGATTTGGTCAAATGAAGACAAAGTGTTGACTCACGGTTGACTTTTGGGTAAAAAGTCAACTCTAGGTCAATCGAGCCAAAATCGGTTCAAATATGACATTTGTAGGGTGTACCTAACAAGTCACCAAAGTTTCAAGTCAATCCGAATACCCGAACCCCGTATTTTGAATTTACCCGATTACCCCTTAAAACATTTACCATTAACCATTCTAACTCGACGCCAAGTGGCCTTCCCTTAGGAACTTCACTCCGGGCTTTCTAGGGTAGTAGGGTACTAGCCTATACAACCATTACCTACCAAGGTTCCTAGGGTAAGTGGACATCCAGTCCATCTTACGGTCCGTATCGCCCGTTTACCCGTTATCTTGAATATTTCAAGATACGAAATGGTACGGTACGATACCATCTCCCTAATCCCACACGCAACCTCGATATCCAACTAGGATCCTACCCGCAAACTCTATTTCACATTTGCTAAGTCTCCTCCAAGTTTCGACGCGTTCCGAATCACGGAACTCAAATTCCCCCTTTCACTAATTTCCGACTCATTCACACACTCCCTCTAAACTCACTCTACACACACACTCATAGGACAAATTGGGGGATTATTTTGGAAGTATATAAGGGGGTATATATGTATATATACATGGGTATATATATGTATATATATATATATAGGTATATATGTATATACATGGAGGGGTTTTTAGGGGGGGTTTATAGGCTAAAAAGGGGGGTCCCTAGGTGCTACTGCTGCTGCTAAGTTGCTGCTACTGCTGCTGGGATTACTGCTACTGCTGCTGCAGCTTAGTGCTGCTGCTGGGCTGATTTGGGGGGGGGGGGGGGCAGCAGCCCCCTTGCCCCCTCCCCCCCCACAGCTGTTGCTGCCACTTCTTTTCCACCTTCTCTTCCTCTCATCTCACCCTCTAAATCTCTCTCAATTCCTCTCTAAAATCTCTATATTTCTTCTATAATTCTCCCTCTATAACTCTCTAATATATATCACTCACTTACCAATTCTCATTCCATTTCGCCTCTCTATATATGTAAATACACACACTCACACATACATATCTACATATATACATACATATACACACACATACATATCTATATAAAAAATATATATATATATATATGCATATATATATACACTCACAAACACATATAATATATATATATGGACACACACACACTTACACACAATACACACTTTCATGACACCACTACCACTCTCCTCTACACACACACAAATACATACACACACATATATATATATATATATATATATATATATATATATATATATATATATATATATATATATATACCTCTCTAAAAAGGGTAAAACCATAATAAAATCCCTAAACTAGGTTTTAAGGAAACCTATAAAAGCTATGGTCAACTTGTAGAGAATGGTCTCCTATATATTTATTGTGAAGGAATAAATGTAAATGAGAATTTATGAGGGTTTAAAGAGTATGAAAGAATGAAATGAAGAGTGGATTCCTATGTGTGGATTCCTTGAAGAAGGAGGAGTTAGAAAGAATGAAATGAAGAGAGAGAGAGAGATGACTTAGTAATGAAGGAAAGAGAGGGGGAGGGGATGGCCTATATGTGGCCGGCCATGGGGGAAGGGTTTGGGGCACTTGTTATTTACAAGTTTGCCCCTCCCTTGCTTACATGCTAAGTTAAATCCAATTTTGGGTTTTGGGATTAGCTAAAATTAAATAAAAATTATAATTAAGCTTAACAACTCATATGGGATTAGTCCAAACTCCTAAACCTAAAAGTTAAATATGGTGGGCCATGGCTAATTAACATGCTAATCACAACTCAAGTCGAAATTCCTCGGAGTCCCGAATCAAGTCGGAATGCGATAAAATTCGAACCCGACTCCTATAATAATTAAATATTAATATTCATGAAATAAAATTCCCAAAAATATTATAAAATAGAAAATTACCATTTTACCCCTAACTTGGAAAAGTGAGGGTGACACCTGGCCAAGTCTTTGCATGCTTCTTCGGTCCCAATGCCAAATAACGAATACTATCATTTGTGAGTGTTGTTTCAGGCAATAAAACTTGTAAACAAATATTGATAATTTAAATATTTTAGATGCATATATTTTAATGGTAGCCACATAAATTATTATCTCAGTTACTTACGTATTTGCAAAATCAGGACGGAAAGGTACAATCAACCTCTCTTTGAAGTCCTTCATCGATAATATCGGGTGTCCTCATTTGGACTTCATCTCTAAATACACTGTTAGAGAGTAAGAATAAGTGTAGTCAGTTACTTCACCAAATTAGAGACTATAACGAGTGTAAATGTAGTCACTTACTTCTCCAAATCTCTCACTTCTTGTATGTCACAATTTAACAAGATATATCGGAGAGCGGCATCATACTCATCGTCAGTCAACCATCGTTTCTTACTAGCCCCAATAGGCTTGCCCCTTACATTGAATATACCTCCATCCTCAACGTCTTCGTCATTCCTTTGAGGTCTATTTCGATTTGTCTTAACATGAGTATCAAAATAAATGGAGCAGAAGTTTGATACCTCCCCAATAAGATATGCTTCGCATATCGAAGCCTCTATATGAGCCTTGTTGCCAACTTTCTTCTTTAAGTGGTGTAGGTATCTAGAGAGAGAAATTATTGTTGTAGTTAAAAATAAAATTCAACTTAAATTATATCGATTTTTATGTACCTCTCATATGGGTACATCCATCGAAAATGAACAGGTGCACCGACACGGACTTCGTATGCTAGATGAATCGGTAGATGCTCCATGCTGTCGAAGAAGCCCGAAGAAAATATTTTCTCTAACTTGCAAATTGTTAAGACAATCTTCTCCTCAAGTTCAACCATGTGTTGCACCGTCAACTTAGTTGAACAGATATCCCAGAAGAATGTAGATAGCTCGGCCAACGGAACCCATACAGAAGAAGGCAACAACTCTCTCAACGCAATGGGCAGTAATCTTTCCATAAACACATGGCAGTCATGACTCTTCATTCCCGTTAGCTTGCGTTCATTAAGATCAACGCATCTAAAACAATTCGATACATAGCCGTCGAAAAATCTTAAAGTAGATATCCACTTGCAGATTATTATCTATCTTCCTTGCTCAATGTGTATTGTGCTACCGGCTTAGTTAATTGTCCACCAGCTCCCCTTTGTATCAAGTTCAGATGAGGACGCTTGCATATCTCGGCAATGTCTTGTCTTGCTTTTGGATTGTCCTTCGTCTTTCCTTTAATATCCATGACGGTATTGAAGACATTATCGAACGCATTCTTTTCGATATGCATGACATCAAGATTATGTCTTATAAGATTATCTTTCCAATAAGGCAAGTCTCAGAAGATACTCCGCTTGGTCCAGTTATGGCTTTGTCCGGACCCCTCGACACAATTGATCGATGGATCTTCAATTACGGAGGGCAAGTTCTTTACATCATCCCAAATATCGTATCCCGATAATCTGGCTGGCGAATAAGAAAATTCTTGTTTTCCAGCTCTGAACGCGTCCTTGTTCTTTCTCCAATGATGACTCGCGGGCAAAAATTGACGGTGACAGTCAAAGAAAGAAGTTTTTCCTCCATGCTCAAGGCGAAACGCCTTACTATTTTCCATGCATATCGAACAAGACATCCTGTCGTGAGTACTGCATCCCGACAGCATACCGTATGCTGGAAAATCATTTATTGTCCACATCAGTGAAGCTCTCATCTGAAAGTTCTATTTTCTGGAAATATCATAGGTCGCGACGCCGATCTCCCACAGCTGTTTAAGCTCATCCACCAACTAATGTAAATATATATCGATGTTCTTCGTCAGATTTTTGGGACCCGATATGATAGCTGTCAAGAACATATAAGGAGTCTTCATACACATCCATGGTGGCAGATTATAAGGGATAAGAATGACCGGCCAGCAGGAGTATTGAGATACCGATTGTCCGAAAGGGGCGAAGCCATCAGAACATAGCGCCAACCGTACATTTCTAGGCTCTGCAGCAAAATCTGGATGACACAAGTCAAAATATTTCCACGCCTCTCCGTCCGAAGGATGTGACAATTCTTCATCGTCCTTTGTACGTTCTTCGTTGTGACATGTCATGTGTTCAGCTGTATTCAGAGACATTTACATCCTCTGCAAGCGCTTCGTGATCGACAAGTAATGCATATACTTGTAAGGACGTCGTTTTCTAGTTGACTTTCTTTTTTCTTTACTGGCTTGTAACGATCCGTATTACAGAAGCTGCAACTTTCTATGTCCTCCTTCTCTTTGTAGTTCAACATGCAACCGTTGCGACAATAATCTATCTTATCGTACCCCAGTCCCAGTTTTTGGACCATCATCTTTGACTTGTAGAAGTTTTTTGGGAGCTCTTTTGATTCCTTCGGTAAGATCTCTCTCGCTAGTTGTGTAATCCGATCATAGCAAACTTGTGGCAAGTTAAAATCAGACTTTATGCTCAACAACCGCATCGTCACTGACAGTACGGAATGAGTATCACAACCAAGATATAGAGGAGTATCTGCATCCTGAAACATATCATAGAACTCCTTCGCCTCGGGATTAGGATCCTCCGGATCAAAATTAGGCCCTGCCGTATCATACACCATATTTCGTGCAAGATTCTGCAGGTCTCCATAATCAACAGAGCATCCTTCGTCTTCGATGACAAAATCCGTTGCAGCATTATCATTAAAAGCATAAGTAGCAGCATTCGTAACTTGTCTTTCCGCATATAGTTTACCTTGCGATGACCACATGTCATAATCATGTACGAAACCCTTACGAGTCAAATGATCTCTCACAGTCACCACTTCTTTGTAACGTCTATTGCGATAATTACGACATGGACACTTGATTTTGGTATCGTCCATGTACTGAGCTTTGCTCACGGTATACTTAAGAAATACTTTCACGCCTGCCTGAAAATTGCCACTCACACCTATTCTGCTCTCGTGTTATCGTTTGTACATCCATGTATGATCAAAGAAGTAACGATCCATCGCAGATTGGAGGTAAAAATCTGTATCATAAGACTAACAGAATTACTATGTAATCATGTACTCACCAATAACCGGATGTAACTGGAGTCCTTGGGCCTATTGTGCAGTAATTGGTGGATCCGCTGGTATAGGCCGAATGTACTTAGTATCGACCGTATTAGATTAGTATCGGTCTATCAGTTTGGTATAGGACGTATCAGATTGGTATTGGCCTTAACAAATTGGTATCGTCCTATCCGATATGTACATGTATCGGCCGTATAGCTATGATTCATATTGGTCTTATCGATTTGGTATTGGTCATATCCGATAGGTATCGGCCGTGTCGGATTAGTATCGACCGTTTCGGATTAGTATTGTGAAAGGTTTAGTAACAATTGTACTTGAATTTCTCTCTTCTCGAGCTAGAATACCATTGTAAGAGAGTCACCAGATCGTGATTGGCCAGTTACAGTAACATACATGTTTGTTTTTCCATCAGGAAAAGCGATATTGAAAAGAAAGCATATATGTTCTGTAACTGGCCAGCTACGCTCTCGTGACTCTCTTGCAATGATAATCTAGCTCAAGAAGAGATAAATCCAAGTACAGTTGTTATTAAACCTTCCACCATACTAATTTGATACTGCCGATACTAATCCGATATGTCGATACCTATCGGATATGGCCGATACCGAATCGATAAGGCCAATACGAATCCTAGCTATACGGCCGATACATATCAGATAGGACGATACCAATTCGCTAAGACCAATACCAACCGATACGGCCTATACCCAACCGATAGACCGATACTAATCCGATACGGTCAATAATTATAAGTACCTACGGTCGAGGAGGTTGATTCGCTGGTACATCCATGTACGATCAACGAAGTAACGATCCATTTCAATTTGGATGTAAAAATCTGTATCGTAAGACAAACTAAACATAATTAGTTCGATACCGATACCGATACCGATTCCGATACTCAACGAAATAGTCCGATACTGATACCGATACCGATACAGATTGGTGGTGGGACGAGCCATAATCCGCTGATTTGGTTTTGGTTTTGGTTTTGGTTTCGGTTTCGGTTTTGAACATACTAAATTTTAAAAATTCTGTTTGGTTTCGGATTTGAATATACTAAATTCGGTTCGGGTTCGGTTTCGGTTTCGATTTTCAATATACTAAATTTACTTATTCGGTTTCGGTTTCGGTTTTCAATATACTAAATTTACTTATTCGGTTTCGGTTTTGAATATACTAAATTCGGTTCGGTTTCGGTTTTGAATATACTAAATTCGGTTCGGTTTCGGTTTTCAATATACTAAATTTACTTATTCAGTTTCGGTTTTGAATATACTAAATTCGGTTCGGTTTCGGTTCTGAATATACTAAATTCGGTTCGGTTTCGGTTTTCAATATACTAAATTTACTTATTCGGTTTCGGTTTCGGTCCAAAGTTTATATATACTCCTCTCTCTATATATATATGTGTGTGTGTGTGTGTGTGTGTGTGTGTGTGTGTGTGTGTGTGTGTGTGTGTGTGTGTGTGTGTGTGTGTGTATTCCGTCGCTAAAATACCGTCGCCAATTAACTGTATTTTGGTAGTGGGATGGTAATTATTGAGTAAGATCAACTTTGTTGCGTAGCACTGTTATATTTATGAACACATACATGCTCATGATAGGTTAACTAATCCTAGGACAAGTAGAAAGACCACATATATTTTCTTGCACTCACTTAATCAACGTGTTGGTTTGGTTGACTTGGCGAGAGTCCATTCACTAGTGCACGACAATGTACTAATTTCCCACCAAATTTTCTCAGGTCCGAAGTTTGCTTGGACGTGCTGAGACGTTGAGGCTCGGTTGGCAACTTGTCGCAGATCAACTTTTGAATTTTTTCTGTATATAGATGGCATAATATATGGAACATCATTGCATTGCATAATTTTTGAGTTGTAAGTCTTCTGGCATGCTTCATGGTATTAAGAGAGAGTGTGTGTTTGTAATCAAATTGTTCTTTGGCTTCAAGTCGTTGTAATTCTACTCTAATATCAATAAAAAGATTAATTTTTGTATACCGACTTTCTATTTATTTTGCTGTAATGACTTTAATTTTTGAGATTGCTTCCGTAGTTCGCATTTTGGTGTTTGCCTTGCACAAGTACAATTTAGGCTTGTTCGATATCACGTCCGGTGGCTACTTTAGGTCATGCGGGATCGGGACGTGACAAATGGTGGCGTGGTCGGACTCGAGCAAAACGAAAAAAAAGTGGAGACGATGATGGCGATGGAGTTGGAGACTAGTAGAGACGATGGTTTTCTAGGAAGGAGGAAAGTGAGAAGCAGTTAGGAGAAAATTGAGAAATGCAATCATGATGATAGGCATGATGGTGATGGTGCTCGAGGTTGTGGGGAGGAAGCTCGATCTGAATGGAGGAGGAAGGAATAGTGATGGTGGTTTCCATGGTGAGTTGGAGGAAGGAGGGTAGCTGCTACTCCCTTTCCAAATGATTGGAGAGGAGAGAGAAGAAAAAGAAAAAAAAGTAATTGCAATAATTTTTATTGTTATAGTTAAGGTATTAAGTGGTGGATTTTTTTTTGTCATTTCATATTTTTCGTCAACTCTGTTAGGATATCGAGTTGTCTAATTCTATATGAGGTATTTAGATGTATATTATAAAAGTACAGTTGAAAAACAAGAATATTTGAGAGGGTATGTTAAAGTTAGGCCTAGTGTTTAATTAGTCATAGTTTAAGTTCCGCACATAATTTGGAATACATTTATGAATCAAGAATATGTATGGACCCTCCTTGTAGGTATGTAGATACAAAGCATGTTTTAGGTGAAGGATTCATGGAATAATTCATCAAAACGGCCTAGAAAGGGGGATGGGCCGTGTCTGTTGGTGAACCTTTTAGACTTGGTTACAATTTTTTTTTTTCCCAAAGGGATGCCATGTGCCACATACGTGTGTTAGCTTTGTAGAAAGAGATCGAGCCCAACTCCTCATATTGTCCCGCTAATTAAATCAGATTTATGGGCAGACCCACTGCAATAATGTACACTTGTCAGCCACTTCCTGAAGAAACCAAGTTTGACGCGTAGCGTTGAACTCCTGCATCTTTCATGTTGATCATGAGTTGATTTGTTCTTCCAATTATGCTATTTAATTCCCAAAATATTTAGATTATACTATCTCCTATCATGTGGTATCTAACATGACAGTTTACATAATAGCTGTGATATGACAAATTTTAATCCAAAAAATAAATTTTTTTTTTTTTAAATACTAATTTTAATTTTAATATTAAGATTAATTTTAATATTAATTATCATGTTAATTTAATATTAATATTAATATTAATATTTTAATGCTAAATCGTGTCATGTCAACGACAATATCATATGTCACATAATGAGAGATGACATCATCTAAATATTTTGAAATCCAAATAGCAATTTTGTTTTTTATTCTGTACTAAGAGCATCTCCAACCCTATTGTGACTTTGGAAAAAAGTTGTTGCCACATAGGAATGATAAAATTTTATTCAAAAGTTCTTCTCCAATGCAATTGTCAAATCAATTGTGAAGCTTATGTGGCAAAATTAAAAAAGACAATTCATTCATCCACTCCCACAGCCACAAGTGCAAGTCAGCGAGGCGTCTCTCAAATAGTGACGTGGAGGTTTCGCTGCCACGCGTCCCTGTAGAAAGAGTGGGACCTCCAGTCCACTATAACCGCCCTAGGAAACCGGATACGTTACAGTCCACCCTCAGGTTCAGTTGAACTTCAGATGCCTCTCTTTATATAAGCATTCCTCACTCACGATCCCTTCTCATCTTCAGCAGCAAGCTCTCATTTGTCGCTTGATAGTTGTTGATTCCTCTCTCTCTCTCTCTCTCTCTCTCACTCTCTCTCTCCTGCATTGAATTTATATCAATCAGCAGCACTTGCTAGCTACTCCATTGCATGTAACTAATATATATATAGATCACAGCAGCTATAAGTAGAATATACACTACTTACTTTGAACATATAGCTAGAAAGCTAATTAAATTGGTAGTGAAATGGGCACCGGAGGTGAGGTCCTGATCCCTGCGAGCGGGCTGGAGTGCGCTCACCGTGTGCCCGTCCCGCCGAGTCGGCCGTTCCTCGAGACGTTCCGGGCGAACCTGAAGGAGACCTTCTTCCCGGACGACCCGCTCCGGCAGTGGAGGCACGAGACGGCGGCTTCCAGAAGGTTCCTGCTGGCTCTGCAGTACGTGCTGCCCATACTCCAGTGGGCCCCATCCTACACCTTTCAGCTCTTCAAGTCTGACCTCGTTGCCGGCATCACCATAGCTAGCCTTGCCATCCCACAGGGGATCAGCTACGCTAAGCTAGCCAACCTCCCTGCTATCCTAGGCCTCTGTAAGTCACACACACACACATACACTCACTCACTCTCTCTCTCACATATATATATATATATATATATATATATATATATATATATATATATATATATATATATATATATATATAATTTAAATTTATTATTATTTTTATAATGTTCGACGTAATGTACGAAATTTTATACGCGCGCGCTGTATTGCATATTATTTGGACAAACTATTTTCAATTTTATGCACACATCCACACATGGGCAGAGCTACCTGGGGATGGGCTCCCCCTTCCTAATTTTTATTTTATTTTTTCTCATGTTTTTTTAATATATATATATATATATATATATATATATATATATATATATATATATATATATATATATATATATATACACACACACACGACTGTTTCCATAGTCAGTCCACCCCCAACCTAATCTAGTCCACCATAATTCAGAATTCTAGCTCCGCTCCTGCACCTACACCTTCCATTTACTATTCATAATTCTTTTTTTTTAATTTAATTACCTCCGCTTCATACATATTAGAAATTGTTATTTGTATTTACTTTTCCATTATTTAATACTAAATGGAGGTAATGTTAATAAAATTGAAAGTGGGAGAGAATCAGAATTATGATAAATGGGAAGGGTAAGTACAAATAATAATATCTTAATTTACCTCCTTCAAAATTTTTTTATCTATAATTATTTTGCATACATAATAAAAAAAATTGTTCAAAATTTAAGCATATCGCCTCATAAATGCTCATTTTTCATCTAGGTAAATAAGATGGGTTGGGAGTAGAAAATCATGTCGTGAACCGGCTCAATTCTATATATATATATATATATATATATATATATATATATATATATATATATATATATATATATATATTTATTTTTTTTATTTTTTTTGCGATGCACGTGGGAAACCTTCAAAAGCTATATATATTTATCCTCTGCTTCAACAACTGTAGCACACTGTAGCTATTATACATGGCCACGGCCATTCTCAATATCCAGAATAAATTATGATTAGTAGAATAAACTTTGTAAAACTGTCACTAAAGATGACAGACTAAAAGTGTAAATCTGATTTAGCAGAAAATGTAACTGAACTACATGCCATATATAGTATATATTACTATTATTGTGAACTTTTAAATTTTAAAATGATTTCTTTAGATTATGGTGGAATATTGGTAATTAAAGGTGATGCCAGCTGCCTAGTGAGGTTATTATTTTATTGTATGTAATGTGTAGATTCGAGCTTTGTGCCACCTCTGGTGTATGCGATGATGGGGAGCTCGAAAGATCTGGCAGTGGGGACGGTGGCGGTGCCGTCGCTGCTGCTGGCGTCGATGCTGTCCAGGGAAGTCTCTGCCATCCAACAGCCAGCACTCTACTTACATCTTGCTTTCACAGCCGCTTTCTTTGCCGGGGTCTTGCAGATGGCATTGGGTCTCTTGAGGTCCATCCACTATTCTTAATTATAACCTTTCTAATTCTTCATGCATGCTTATTTTTTAGTCATATATATATATTTTTTTTTTTGAAGCAAAGGTAATTATTTTCGGAATCACTCCCACTGGGATTTGAACTCCTGACCACTCGGGCCGCATGCATCTCTCTTAACCACTAGGCTAGAGGTCATTTGCTTATATATATATATATATATATATATATATATATATATATATATATATATATAAAATACTGCATGCGGTCCAAGTGGTCGGGAGTTCGAGCCTCAGTAAAGACGAGTTCGTCACAATTACCCATTGCTTCAAAATATATATATATATATATAAATACTATTTTGACCGTCCGCGAGACTGGTCTGCGTTGGTCTGTGTCTACGTGACGGTCAGTCGTTGCTCTATGCTAACGTGGACCCACCCTGATCCGAGGCGATCAAAATAGTAGCTCCGAATATAAATACATACAATAGTGTTTTATTTCATGCATGGTAAAATGAAGTTCCTCAATCTTCTTACATAAATAACACTAGTTCGGAAATGCAATTTGACCTGTAGTCCTTGGATCTGTGTCCATTCAATATATATATAACCGTGTCTCCGTGGTAGCGGTCCATTGGCCCTCCTGTTAGAACCGAAACTCACCATTCTTAAAATCCGGATCGCATGGACTGCGGGCCAGTGGCGGTCACGCAAACGGTCCAAATAGCAGCTCCCTCGTCAGTTCCATCTGGGTTTCGTTGTAACGATCGATGATCAACAAGACTCCGATGGCAACTAAAATCTAACAAAGATCGTAGATTGACATCTATCTAGATAACCCAAATTTCTTTCGGACGTGCTACATTGTCCGCGGACTTGGACTGCAATCCTGGTCCGCGGGCCACGTGTCGCCTTCCGATTGACCGGAGACGGATGGAACCGGAAGTTAGTAGGGGACAATCGTTTGGCGACACGTGACATACGAACTAGAACTACGGTCCAAGCCTGCGGGCAAAAAAGCATTTTCGAATTGCTTTTTACCATTTTTAAACGCATATGGTAGGTGCATGAGTGGATGAAAGTTGGTAAGACGACATAGAGTAAACAAGCCGGTCTCTCTCTCTCTCTCTCTCTCTCTCTCATGTTGATAGCATGGGCCATTAGGTTGGAAACTGATGGTAGTTACCTTTTTCTTTACTTTTGGAGAAATGGTTCGATGTGGTTGAATCCAGGGGAGGTTACAATTAAGTTTCAAAAGGAAAAAAAAAAAAAAAGTGGAACGAGCAAACCTTGCCTCAACTTTGCTTACGTTCTGAGGAGCACTAAGTCTAAAAGGTCTAGAAAAGTAGAAATAATTGAATTAGTATGGGACCAGAGGAACAGGGTCAACGCATGTCTTATACTATCAACGTTCCTTTTTATAAGAAAAGTTGGCTAAAGAGAGGAGAAACTTGTAAAAGTTTATTAGTCTTGAAGTCCAAAATTTTGGATTTTTCATTTATGATACCAAGTCATATGTAGTATAGTTGCTACAATTTATGAAATAATATTTTTTATTTTTTATTTATTTAGGGACGAGCGTTCTTTTTATTCGATTTCAACCCAATCGAAATATTCAAAACCGAATTTCTAAAAACCCATAACCGAAATCGAATCGATATTCGATTCGGTATATTTTTTTTGTTCGGTTGAACAATTTTTATTATTGAATGGGATGGACCCAAAATTTGGATTGTAGTTAGACTATAAAAATATATATTTTTATATATACGCCGCCCATTGTATTTTAAAGTTGAGCTCAAATTTTGACTAGTTGTTAAATACAAAATTTGACTTAAAAACATATGCATAGAATTGTCGATTCCAAAACATAAACAAAAATATACAAATTTTTAATAACAAAATATGTATAAAATTGAGGGTATTTATATAATTGTATAAGTTTTATTCGGTTTTGGACCGAAACCAAAAGTCGAAGCCAAAGATGAATAATAAATTTTAGCATTTTTTAAATCGAAACTGAACATTTTTCTTTTCTTTTCTAAACCGAACCAAATCTTTTATTCGGTTCGGTGGATTCGGTTCGGTTCGATACTCGGTCCAAAACATAATAATGCTCACCCAATTTTATTTACATTAGATATACAAGTAATGTTTCAAATTCATATGGACCCAGTATTACTCTATTAGGGTAGAAGAGTTCCTCTAAGCTGTCTGATTCACCATCAAACCCTACAATTGAATATCTCAACTCATACCCAATTTATTCCTTCTATATATTGAGATAAAAATTGAGTTATATATATATATATATATATATATATATATATAGAGAGAGAGAGAGAGAGAGAGAGAGAGAGAGAGAGAGAGAGAGAGAGAGAGAGGTCGGGCACGTGTCGCATGTGCAACGCATATTTGTAATTCGATGACAAATTTTCTAAAATATGCACCACACCATACATGTGCAAATTTTTTTTTCATTAGAAATGTTGATATATACATAATTGGTTAATTTGCAATTCAAATTTAGTAAGAAAGAACTAAACAAATATATAATTTACCCCAAAAAAAAAACAAATGCCAAGACAATCTTAAAAAAATAATGATATAACAACCCATCCGTAGTGGCCAAGAAATAAGTAAATAGAAAGAGGTTGTATGAAATTAAATGTAGTGACAATAATTAAATAATGTCCAATTTTTTAGAATGTCATATTAGGATTTGATCATAATTTTCTTTTGAAGGTGTAAAACAGAAATTAAAGAACCAATAACAACTCTTACCTAAAACAATTGTAAAAATTAAAGCATAACTTGGTCGGTTGTCAAGCCAAAATATATTTAAATATTATACTTATTTATTATATTCTTTTTTATAAATTAAAATTTGAAAATTAAAATTTAATTCGGTCGGTCCTCATATTAGGATTTGCTCCACAATTTTTTTAAAAGGTGATTAAGTTGAATAATTTCAAATCTTTCACTTAAAATATCTACATAGGTTTAAATAGTAGGATTTATTAATTTTTATATTTTTGATAAATTTTGATAACATTTGATATGAAATCTAGACTACAATATTAAATTATGAGAATATTTGAATATTAAATTTATTTCCTGACATTTATATTAAATTTATTATAAATATATATGGCGTGAAGTCGTTGTCAATCTTCACGAAGTCTCGATTAAGAAATTTGAAAATAAAGTTTATTTTAAATCCACACATAATAAGTGTAAATACATATATGTTATAGTATATGTTATGGGTTGTCTCTCACCCTAAGAATATATTCTAGTTATATATAATTGGAGAATAATAATTGGTTAATAACAATTCATAATTGTCCATTTTACGGGTCAACCTTTGAGGCCCACTAGATGCATATATGTAAGCTAATGATTTAGATGAGATGAACACTACTCATCTAACTAGAAGAATTATTGGTATTATCCATTGAAAACTTTTTCCGTTGATCAAACATCATACCATCTTCATTTGTAGTTTGTTGTCATTTAATATTGAGTTTCAGTTTGCATACAGAAACCAATACGGTGGCAATTGGCGAGCAAGACTAATATTTGTTTTTACAAACACGTACAAATACGTGTTACGTGCAAATATTTTTACCCCCACCTAATTGTTGCGAACCAAGTTCTAAACACGACAACATAATATTGTTTTCTATCGGGGAAAAACAAAATTCACATAACATTATAAGTAAAATGATCGAAGTCCAACCCAAAAAGCAGAACTATTGAAATAATTGAATTTGTTGACTTCCCAATTTTTTCCACAAGTTAGAAAAATAGAAATAAATACAACAAAAAGTATATAAAAGTACCTAAACCGAGTATTGGAAGACGGAACCCATGTAGAATTCCCAAACGATATCAAAATCACTTCCGATTCCTTCTTCCTCTTCTCGAAATTGCAGTCTATTTTTGTGAAATTCTAACATAATCCTTCTGTGAATTTAGATCAAGGAATAAAGCTATATACCCATTTCCAATCTCTCAATGATCCGGATAGTTTGTACTTGATCAAAATGCTCGATACCCAACCCAATTTTGTTCAGCTCAATCAACGGACAATACCGTCGATATGTCGGCAATATGCTTGGTACACACACAAAAAAAACTTGTTGGACAAATTTGACATTTTTTTTTACACCAATTCAATTTTGTCTCTCTCTTTTGTTTATATATATATGGACGGTAGTAAGAAAGAACTTGTAGTAAGAAAGAACTGTCATAATCTCGTCTATAGCAGTTAATGATCAATTTTTTTAATTGTATTCTAATATTGTTTGAAAAAATTTATAGTTTGAAATTCATGCACGCATGTAATTGCATGTTATGTTAAAATGCAGGCTAGGTTTCCTAGTAGATTTTCTGTCACACGCAACCATAGTGGGGTTCATGGGTGGAGCAGCCACAGTTGTTTGTCTTCAGCAGCTCAAGGGCATTCTGGGCCTCCAACATTTCACCACAGCAACTGACCTTGTCTCTGTTATGGAGTCCATCTTCACTCAAACTCATCAGGTTAATTAATTTCTAAATCCCCTCCCCTCTCGTTGTTAGTTAACCCTCTGCCAGTACTATTTTTTTTTTTTAAATATAGACTAGTTAAGTATTATTTTGTGTAAGGTACCAGATTTAGACGAACTTAGAATTTGGGTACTAAATTTTTCCGTTTTAGACTTTAGGTACTCGAATTTTTTTACGACTCATTTTAATAACAAAATTGGACTTTTAGTGACGAAATCAGTCTTTTAATGATGAATGTTCGTCACTGAAATATTAGAGTACCCATAGCCTAAAACGGATAAACTCAGTATCCAAAGCAATGATGTACCCACTTTTTGTGAGCCGCGGAGGGCTCCAGCCAACCCCCAAAATATATATTTATATATATATATATATATATATATATATATATATGCAAATGACCTCTAGCCTAGTGGTTAGGAGAGATGCATGCAGCCCGATTAGTCAGGAGTTCGAATCCCAGTGGGAACGATTCCAGAAACTATTTACCTGGTTCCATATATATATTTACCTGGTTCCATATATATATATATATATATATATATATATATATATATATATATATATATATATATATATTTGCTTGTTTTTATCATATATATTTTCTTTTGAATTTTTTTTCCTATAAATCAGTACACTTGGCACAGCATAATCCACTCCAGACAACCTTAACTTGAATTTCTGGTTCCATCCTTGATCCAAAGTCTAATTAGGTCATAAACCTGGTATCCTTATACAAAATAATTTTAATCTTAATTTTGATGGGCTGCCTGCCTAATTAATTTTATACTATGTGAAACACAACATTTATTCTCCTTTTTCTTATTGTTATTCTTCTCTTGCTTATATAATTCCAGCTATATTTAGGTAGCTAGCTAGCCCTTCAATAGGATAGCAAGGGACCTTAGAGCATCTCCAACCCTATTGTCTTGTTTTGTGTTGTGAATCCTATGTGGCATGAGGGACAAGACAATGTCTTGTATAGGTGGCAAGGTTATATTCACAAATGACAATGGGTTTAAAAAGTCATCTCCAATGCAAAAGTATTGAGAAGACAATACAAATAATTTTTTACAACTTCCAAGACAACTTTTACTCTTCTACTTCTTTTTTATAAATATTTTTATTCACAAATGATGATGTGGACATAAAGACATTGTGAAGTGCATTGTCTAGATCTAGACAACCAACTTCACATTGTCTTTGCCATGTCATTGCCATGTCAACTCCACACTTTATTTCACATTTGCATTGGAGAAGTACTTTTGGAAAAAATGGTTGTCATTCCTATGTGGCAACCATTTTTTTCAAACTCACAATAGGGTTGGAGATGCTCTTAGGTCTTTCCTTTACATACTATTTCTTTCCACATGACGTGCACAACTGCCCATGGCATGACCCCAGGGCCGGCCCCGCGGTTTGGGTTGCCTTAGCCGGAGCTAATTTTTGTTGCCCTTTACCCTTATTGAAAGATAAATGTTTAATTTGGATTTTCGTTGGACCGGTCCTAAGAAAACTAAATGGCCGGAGGGGTTGTCCTATGGAGGGGGGTTGCCCAAGCCCGAAGTCTTGTCAGGCTTACCCCAGGGCCGGCCCTGCATGACCCACTAGCTACTTATTTCGCCAATGCAATTGTATTTTTGTGATAATGGTATATATATATATATATATTTCATAGGCCATGCATGCATGATGTAGCCAGAATCAATTTTGGCAGATAAGATGGGTCCTTAAACGTGCGTGTCATTTTTGTCTAGCTTAGATTCCTCATACTCTTATCTCCAAGGCAATCTCCAATGGTGGTTTAATCTCTACTACGTGAAATCCTGTTTAAAAAATATCTTCCAATGATTAGGAAAATTTTATAGGAGGGGTGGAACAAAATCTACACGCGTCAATCCCAACAGGAATTGAATCATGGGCCTTTCTTATTACCACCCAGCGACTCAACCACCTTAGCTAGGATCACTTCTATGCGATAATAGCTCTTAGTATTTATTTGTTTTTAAGTCCGGACTACAGTCCGGTACAATCCAACTTATGCTCCGTCCATGTATGTGACCGGTGAGGTAAGATGAAAAAAAATTTATGAGAATTTCTACACGTAGAAACTTTTATAGAAATTCTTCGTCTCTCAGAACAATTAATATTGGGCCCGACAATTTGATCATTTTATTTGTTGTCAGGTAGAATAGAAATGGAGAACTATTGTAGAGTATTTTTGCGTGTGCCCAATTTTTATATAGAAACTCTAACAATAAGAATAGGAATTTTCTTAAAGTACAACGACAAATAAAATAGAAACTCAATTTTAGAAATCTCCACTGGAGATGACAGAGGCTAGTGCATCAAAGATTAGACGGTTCAATGGTTGAGGTCTTTGGTGTTTAATGGAATAATTTGGATTCGTCTCCCCGGGACATGAAGTGATTAATTGACCCTTTACTATATGAAGAGAACCATGAATTTAGATTCTCTCTTCTATGCAAGGACGGACACAAGGGAAGAGACATACATATCTTTTAGTCCCAACCAAGTATTGCCATGCCACTCACGGGCTCGATAGGATTTTCGTATAGGGACAGCACTCAATGATAGGAAGAAAGGCACCTTCACTGAGAAGTTGTGATGGACCGCAAATATTCTATTCGCGGGGAGGCGGGACTTAGGGACCTGAAAGGGTTGTCATAATCAGAAGGATTGTTCAAGCTCGATGGTTTGTCTGTAGGGGCGGATCCAAAAACATAAGCTAGAGTGGACTAGACTGGAATAGGGTGGGCTAGTGTAGGCTAATTACTAAAAAAAATGAACCATATGAAAAAAAGGAAACAAAAATTGGGATGGACTGGAGCCTATCCCAATAGAAGCCTGGATCCGCCCCTGTTTGTCTGGCTTACCTCAGGACCGGCTCTGCCAGTCGTTCTGCCGGCCAGAAATAAGGACAATGTTACAAACACAAAAGTTTATATTTCCATCACAAATTTTCCACCAAATGTAGTGTTTGATAGCTTATATTTTCCATGAAATTATTTTCCAAAAAACTACCATTTTCTATATTTTCTTCTAAAATGATGGAAAATGAAACTTGTCCAACCCATAGGAAAATATCATTTTCCATGGAAAATAACGATTTTCGTGGAAAATAATGACAATCAAACACGAAATTAAGTTTTCCATAAAAAAAATTTAAAATTCCATGGAATTTTTTTCCTAGGAAAATAATTCCATGGAATTAATTTTTTTTCCACATATTTTTCACCTTGCAATCAAACACAGACTGGATAAGTACCGCCATAGATCTGCAGAATCTCGACATGATCAATAGTTGTATTTGCTTAACTAATTGCTGTTCAAATTGTTGTCTGAGATTTATTCGTTAATATCTTCACTGTCCCTCTATACCGCTTTTGCGAAAGCAATCTCCATTTCTTAAAGTTGTGGCGTACGTCTTCCATGTGTTACTTAATTATTGAGGTTGGTAAGTTGTGTGTTCTTTTGTTGCAGTGGAGGTGGGAAAGTGTAGTTCTTGGCTGTGGGTTCCTCTTCTTCCTCCTCCTCACACGCTTCTTTGTAAGTGGAATATGCAACTCCCTCTATAACTTGATAATTACATGCATGTTATAATAACATATGCTCTCAGTTTTTATTATTTGCCACGTGTGTATTTCTTCACATGATCGATCACTAGAGTCCGACTACACAAACTCAAATAACTCAAGTAGGAACTTGTGGCATGTTTTTTTATATGAGTGATGCTATATGTACCTCCAAAAATTTCATCCCTCTATGTCCCTCCGTCACGTGACACTCCTTTATTGACCGAAGCAAATAGGAAAAGAAGTTGGGAAAAATATGAGCGATTAGAAGAGAGCCACATGGCGGAGGGACATGGAGAGATAAAGTTTTGGAGGTACATATATATAGTATTTTTTTATATATATTTAGATCCACGGTTTCTTTTTTAAGTTTAACGACATGAGTCCTTAAAACTAAGAACTCTTGAGTTCCAGTAGGATATTTGATAATTCTATTATTTAAATTTTTTTTTTCTATTCCAAAGTTAAGGGTCTATCATCACGAGGGCTTCCAATCATTATTGGAAATATTATCATGAGAGAGAGAGAGAGAGAGAGAGAGAAGGTGCATGGTAGCAGCCTAGCATCCATTGATGACACCAGCTTGTCTATTTTGTTGGACTAAGCAGGGCTTATATATATAGGCTTATAAAAGGTGACAAGTATCTTATCATTGATAATCTCTCAAGACTGATCTTCCATTCGAATATTCTCAATACTTTTCTCACATTTTTTTTTATTATTCTGTCTTAACATATATATAGTAGGCAGCGGCCTGAGAATCAAAATTTGAGATCTCTTAGTTAATGATATATATATATATATATATATATATATATATATATATATATATATATAAACAGTACTCTTAAGAAGTAAGTACAATATGAAAGTTTGTCTTCCATTGGCATCCTTTCACTTGTTCACATGATAACTGTCCGAGCGGACAAAGAGTGCCAGGCTTGCAGACGTGGGCGCCTGACAGAAGACGACAATATTGGCACCCAACCAACACTGCTTCGGTAGTAAATTACTATCCATTTGCTCTCTCTCTCTCTCTCTCTCTCTCTCTCTCTCTCTCTCAGAAAGAAAACAAGAACAAGAAGCAAAAAGAGGAAAAAAAAAATCCGTGTTGCTTTGTATTGTTTCATGTCCGTAGCTACCAAATCTAATACACTATTGCACAGAGAGAGAGAGAGAGAGAGAGCAGACGAGGACATAAATATATTATAACAGGCCCGTGACATCTCAGTCACCAATGAAACTCCAAATCCAATTAAGGTTCAACGAACAATGACATTCTGAATTCGGATTTTCTGTTGGCCTGCACCCATCTGCTAGCTAGTTGGCTATCCAACGCTGCTAGCTAGCGTGAATCGAACAAAGGCACACACGAGTTTTAGGTTTCGACACTCTTGCCACTTGAACTGCAGAAGTGGGAAGTTTTTAACTTTTAAGCTCCCCAGTGGCGCGGGTTCGATCCCCGAGAGAGCAATATATGTAAGGACATTTATATGTCGTATGATATGGGTCTTTTGGGGCCGGTTGTTCGGGCCCTTCGGGGCCATCATGTGATGTTGGTGAATATTAAAAAGTTCCGAACATATATGTAAGGACATTTATATATAATAATAAAAATGCTAAGTTTACAATCAAATGACTACAACCATCTTATAATTCCTCACTCCTCCCATGCAACATCTTATAATTCCTCTCTCCTCCCATGCTAATTTGGGCCCACCGGGTCCCCTCTCTTCCCCCTTTTCCTCCAACGGAAGGCTATCACGTGTCGGTTGTAAACTCTTACAAGTACTTTTGGCTGCAAGAGAAGCATTGCGCTCTCTCTCTCTCTCTCTCTCTCTCTCTCTCTCTCTCTCTATATATATATATATATATATATATATCCTCTAGCTTAGTGGTAATGGTGAGGCATGCGGTCCAAGTGGTGCAGACCTTTCAGGCCGAGAGCAGGCCTACGGGCCGGTTATGGGCCTTCGGGTTGAGTTGTTAGCCTACAGACATGAGTTGAGAGAGTTGTAAGTCCTTGGAGTTTAAGTTAAGGGCATTCGGTGGCCAATTGTTGTACCTATAATATATATATATATATATATATATATATATATATATATATATATATATATATATATATATTTACCTAATATATATATATATATATAAATATATATATATATATATATATATATATATATATATATATATATATATATATATAGGCACTAGGTAGCTGACCTAATTATAATTAAAAGAATAAGAGTTTGAAATTATATTTGTTGAAACGAAACATCAAATCACATGAAATTTGGTTAAATTGTTTAGTTAGTGTATTTCTATCCAATGCCAAGTACTTTGAGTACTAGAGAAATAATTGCTTCCAGTCATTAGTAGATAAATTCAGGAGCACCTCCCATTTTTACAGGAAGCAGTATAGCATGTAGATCTTAATCTCCACACAATCAAACTAACTAAAAGCAAGCATCACCAACAGGAAATGTTCCTCCTATATGAGTCGGAGTACTCTTGGGCTAAACATTACTTGGACAGTGGAGCTCGATGAATGATTCACTCCATAATAGAGTTAATTCCAGCAGTAATTGTTTAAGTTGTAGTCTAATTCGTTGTAATATTGGCTGTAAGTAATGGTAATGTTGCATGTTATGTAATATCCATGCCAACTACAATTAACATGTTAATGTTGCGAAAAAGTAAACTTTCTACTTATATTAAGTAATACAACTCACGAACGGGTGAATGTAACATTTGATGGTGCAGAGTAAGAGACGGCCCGAGTTCTTCTGGGTTTCGGCAGCAGCACCATTGACTTCAGTGGTACTAGGAAGCCTTCTTGTCTACCTCACGCATGCTGAGAATCATGGAGTTCAAGTGGTATCTAACTAATGACCCTATATTAATCAATCAATTATACCTACTACTACTGCACTATGTTAATTTCTATGTATATATCATATATTCTACTTTATTTCCATATATATATATATATATATATATATATATATATATATATGCTCATGTCAAAAAAAAAAAAAAAAAAAATATATATATATATATGCTCAAATCAATATATATGCTCATGTCAAAAAAATATATATATATATATATGCTCATGTCAATAATATATGCTAATGTCAATAATCGTCTTTCTTTCTTTCGCAGATAGGCAACCTGAAGAAAGGCTTGAATCCACCATCTTTAACCAGTTTGGTCCTCTCTCCACCGTACATGATGGTTGCTCTCAAAGCTGGAATCGTCACTGGCATCATTGCTCTAGCTGTGAGTCCCCTTCTCTATTTCCTTTGTTGCATTATTCGAATTCCTATGTATTTGTTGGCGCACCAATTATATATAAGTTGTATAGATTATTGGGAACAAGCCAAATGGAGGGAAATCGATCGGCATAGCAAAACATAATTCGATCACTTATATTCTTAATTCACTCATTTACTCCCTAGATATATCTTCTGTTGATCCAAATTAGTATACCAAGCCTATGTTTGAGTACTGGGTCTACTTACACTAACATTAACGACATGGGCGGAGCCCACCCCCCAAAAAAAAAAAAATTCATATGGATTAGTACACATTTAGTCCACCTTTGCCTACTCTATCCCACCCCAACTTAATTTTCTGGTTCCGCCCTTGAATAACGATTTTCGAAAAATATATATACACAACAGGAAGGGATAGCAGTAGGGAGGAGCTTCGCCATGTTCAAGAACTACCACGTCGATGGCAACAAGGAGATGATTGCGTTCGGGATGATGAACATAGCGGGATCCATGACATCCTGCTATTTGACCACAGGTAGGTATTTAATTAACCTAAGCATGCTTTCATATATATTACTGTAACTAACCAAAAATATTTATAAAAAAAAAAAAAAAAAAAAAAACAGGGCCCTTCTCGAGGACAGCGGTGAACTACAACGCAGGGTGCAAGACCGCGGTGTCCAACATCGTCATGTCCACCGCGGTGATGATCACGCTGTTGTTTCTCACCCCGCTGTTCCACTACACTCCTCTGGTTGTCCTTGCGTCCATCATCATTTCTGCAATGCTAGGCCTCATCGACTACGACGCAGCAATCCACCTGTGGCACGTGGACAAGATCGACTTCTGCGTGTGCATCGGCGCCTTCTTTGGTGTGGTCTTTGGCAGTGTCGAGATCGGACTTGTCATCGCGGTACTTAAAAACATACATATGCTCCTATCCTATCAATTTCATCCATCTCAATGACTAGCTAGCTAATTAGAATCAAATTAATGCATTTCAGGTTGCGATCTCCATACTCAGGGTTCTGTTATTCGTAGCGAGGCCGAGGACCACCGTCCTGGGGAACATTCCCAACTCTAATATCTACAGGCGAATGGACCAATTCCCGGTAGCCCAGAACACGCCTGGGATGTTCATACTCCAAATTGACGGCCCCATCTACTTTGCTAATGCTAGCTACTTGAGAGAGAGGTAATTAAGCAGAAATTAAGGAATTAAGAAGATGAAAAAAATGTTGTCATGCATACAGATCGATCACAACTATATATGAATATATAAAATTGTTGAAGCTAGCTAGCTAACTAACTGATGCATACATGGTTGTGCTGGGTCATCAGGATCGCGAGGTGGATCGACGAAGAGGAGGACAGGCTGAAAGTGAAGGAGGAGGACTCCAGCTTGCAGTATGTGATCCTAGACATGGGTGGTAAGTATTGCATGCATGCGCTGGCTGTGCTTAATTTCATGCTTCTTTTTGGCTAATTCTAAAGGCACTCCAAGTTTTACTTGGGGCTAGTCCAGTCCTAGGATTGCCATTGACAGTCCTAATATAAAGTAGGACTGCCAAAACAGTTGACAGTCCTAAAGAATTTGAATATTACGATAGACTGTGAACGAAGTTGGCAGTCCTAATGGACTTCCCTGAAGTAAAATGTGGAGTGCCAATTAGTCTCTTCTTTTTTATCCATCCATCACAAAGTGGGCTATATATTGATGTTTCTGATGCATGACTATATATATAAATATGGCAGCTGTGGGTAGTATTGACACCAGTGGGATTAGCATGCTTGAAGAACTGAAAAAAAATGTGGATAGAAGAGGCCTTCAGGTATTATACACGTACATATATACTGTCCCTTTTATATATAGCTGATCAGTAAGAAAATGTACGTACACATATATGCATATCCATTGATCAGTCATACGTCGATTTCAATATACACATACATACTTACAAGAAGCTATTGTGGTCTTAACTCCATTTACTTACGTTCATGCTCTCGTTGAAAATAATCGATCAGCTGGTGTTGGCCAACCCCGGAAGCGAATTGATGAAGAAGCTCGACAAGTCGAAAATCCTCGAGACGATCGGCCAGGAATGGATCTTTCTGACTGTCGGGGAGGCGGTCGGCGCGTGCAATTTCCTGCTCCACACGTGCAAGCCAGGATCTGTTCTTGACGAAGCCTGCACGAGTGCTCCCGATAACGTCTGATACGTACGTACGTACGTACGTACGTACGGATGGGAGAAAAAAAAAAGTGCATGCTATATATCCCCCGGCCGATATATAATGAAATTGGGCTAAGATTAAAAATACAAGAATTGTTGGCAATTGAGTGTAGCTTAGCCTCCCTCCCGTTTTAACTAAAGGAGGTATTGCCATCTCTCACCCTGTATTTAAATTTTGCAATGTACGTACTCTATGGAAGAATAAGTATGCATATACAGAAGACCTTCGTGTTTGTTAATTAGGGAGCTACACCAATTTATTTATGAGTACAAGGATGAATGGTGGTTGATTGGCCTGTGATACCAAGTTATCAACAAATTATTGTATACCTTCTCGTCGTGCAGAATTATGAACAAATCATAAATACTCCCTACGTACGAGGTATAATCATATATAGGTCGAAACCATTCCGACCGAAGAAAGCTTCAACCACGATGATGATGATAACTAATGGTAGCTCTCTTGAAGAATCCATTCGCGTCTCGAAGAATGGCAGCAGCAGCCATCTTCCCATCTAAATATGCCCCATCATAGTTGATCTTCCATTTGTTTGGTTGAGGTGGAGTCCAATGTGCCAAATGTTGGGTCCTTCAGGAAGGAACCCTGTAGAATTAAAGAGAGAGATGGAAAAGAGAGAAACCACTACAAAAAAATGTAGAAGAATAGAGAGATGGAGAAGAGAGAAACCACTACAAAAAACTGTCGATCAGCGACACACTGGTTCGACGATAGACTGGGTACATCGCTCATTAGCAACGCACCTACAACCTCTGGATCGACGGCGGACTGGATATATCACTAATTAACGACGTACTGACGACATACTGGGCAACATATATACCAGCGACTGATGTCATTCTTCAACCAAAATAATAGGAGTTAATTCTTATAATAATAAAAAATTAAAGCCAAAATTAATATATTTATCAGATTAAACAAACAAACAAAAAGACTCCAAAAGAAAGTAAGTCTGCTGTTAATATAAAAAAAACACATTCTACATCAACACAAAGTGATGTAATGAAGAAACAAAATAAATGTATATGTTTATATATAATGTTCAAAGATAATCAAATTAAGCCTAGTCTAATTATGCCCTCACAACTATGAGTATAGTCATAAGTTCTTCTGCATGGTCACTTTGTCTACCCTCCCCCTTAAGCAAAGCAGTGAATTTGTTAGTGGCATCTTGAGAATAATCACATGAGGTTGATAAAACATTGGAGGGTATCGCACAGTTGGATAAATGGGATATGGATCATATGACATTTGAGATGATTGAACATGTTGCTTGTGGAAAGATAATGACCTTGAGTGTCACGCCTCAGAACCAGAATACCGGAGAGCGGGGGAATGACTCAGCCAGCAACGTATTACGGGTAGATGAATACCGTATAAGACGATCAATGCTGTCTAAAAGACGAGGGGGTGCATACTACATGAAAGTCTCACTAGGGTTACTCGACATCTATTGTCTCAATCATTCAATCAAGAAGCGGTAATAGAAAACATGTAAGATAAAGCAGTAAGGCGTCTCAAACGCTCAGTCAAAATGTTCTTGAGGTCTGGCTTTACAAAATATAGTCAGATGATATAACAAGGTATACACAATCGTTATCACCTGCAGTCTGACTTAGTTATAATTATGTAAAATTAAGTGCAAGACTATCCGACTAACATGTCGGTGCCAAGCGGCAAAATATAAAGTAAATAACAAAACAAGCAGGGAAGCAAGAAATCCACTCGTGTCCTCCTGCGATCATCCCTCTAGTATTGACCATCTTGGAGGTGGAAGTAAACTGAGTCCTCGAAAACTGGCTCTAAATCTGGCCATACAAAACCAGAGAGGTTAGACCTCTAATAGCAAGTACCACAAGGAAGCACGACATGAGAATTAAAACCAGTGGTAAGAGTTAAAAATATGATAAATAAGTCTCCGCTTGCTACTGGAATTCACACAACATCACGACACTTCAAACCAACTTCCCAACCAAACAAGGACAGAAGTTGCCCCGTCATGTCCTGACATTCTGATCCTCTCAGTAGTTAACGAAGTAGGTACAGTACACAAACAAATCAATTTAAACGGCAATACAACTACTACGGCTTGCTAACTGTAAGTTCCAAGTTGCCCTAAAAATATGTAATAAAGGATTCCTCAGTTCTTACCATATGTACAAACAAGGCTAGTCTACCCAATAATCAATTGCGCCAATCATGAATTAGACGAGTCCCAGCGGGACGTCCGTCATCAATATATGTAAAATATAAGCAGTTACCACTCCCTGCCCGTGTGGCAGATTTGCAGTATCTGTAGGAACCAGCCGGCATGTCGGGGCACTAATTGTCTGTAGTGCCCAGTCCCTACATCGTGCCCCATTTTCGTCCACGGGGTGCGCGAGGAAGGAACACTGTTGCTATCGATTCGGTCGGGACCTGTCACTCCCCAATCCTGGAATACGTATTTTAATACGTAAACCGATAAATTGTATTTACCTTGAATTTATACGATATTTATTATGCAGTACTTCTTCATGCATTTCTCAAAAATATTCGACAAAATATTATTTCCTAATTTATTTTCTGCATTTGGGCCTACAGTTTTGGCTCATTTGGGTAACCTATTCTTGGTTCACCCATGGTTCATCATGAACCCTTTGGTTCATCATGAACCCATGGGTCCAAGATCTATATATATAACTCATCTCCTTCTCTCTCCTCTCATTTACTTCTTCTCATTTACTTCCTCCACCAACCAAGGCAAGTACCAACTTGCTCAAGAGAAGGATCCATTATTTTGTTAATGATTCTTACAAAACTATTTGCCAAAACATGTTCTTCTCCTCAATCTATACTAGTTTAGAACTTGGAAATTTCTATTTTGAAGCTTTGATTTTTGTAGATCTAAGTTTTAATCATTTTCGGATTTTGCATGGTTTGATCTACTTTAGTTGGATTTTATGGATTTTTGATGCTTCCATGTGGAAGAGCATTCAGTTTCACCCAAGTTGGAGCTTTGGAAATCTGGATTTGGAGTTCGGATGGCCAAGTTATGATACTTTGAAGCTTGGGTTCAGCCATGGTATTCTTGCTGTTTTGGAGAAGACAGTGAACAGTGTGCTCCTGTTTGAGCACGCTTTCTGTTGGAAGCGTGTCTCCCCTTGAGCTTGCGTGACTTTTCACGCATCTCTTCCCTTGAGCTTGCGTGACTTTTCACACAGCTCTTCCCTTGAGTCTGCGTGACTTTTCACGCATCTCTTCCCTTGAGCTTGCGTGACTTTTCACACAGCTCTCCCCTTGAGCTTGCGTGACTTTTCACGCATCTCTTCCCTTGAGCTTGCGTGACTTTTCACGCATCTCTTCCCTTGAGCTTGCGTGACTTTTCACGCATCTCTTCCCTTGAGCTTGCGTGACTTTTCACACAGCTCTTCCCTTGAGTCTGCGTGACTTTTCACGCAGCACTCTCCCTTGAGCTTGCGTGACTTTTCACGCTGCTCTTTCCCTTGAGCTTGCGTGACTTTTCACGCTGCTATTTCCCTTGAGCCTGCGTGACTTTTCACGCACGCTGCCTTGTTGTGCGTATGCTTTTGATATTTTATTAGATATTATATGCCCATTTTATATCCTTACGCCTTTTGTCCCGAGCATGATATGAGCACTGATGTGACCCCGGAGAACAAAGTGTTCCTACCTGATACTTATACCTGAATGTCCCAGTTCTTGTTCATGCTCGACAAATGACTCGTAACTCCACGTGGCGTATTTGTAATGATGCATTACACTAAGGAGGGTAGCACATGTTGACATACTGATTGACATAGATCCTCACTTAGGGTACTCGTACTAAAGTACGACTTTAGGAGGATAATCATGCAGGCCACAGCATGAGAGTCCAAGATTTCACCTAGGGTTAAACTATGCAACTGAATATACTAGATGCATGGGGAGGGCAGAGTCCCGAGATCGTGTTACACCAGTCGCCCTGAGATATTGTCTTGGCGCGCCGGCTGGTCTCCACGGATACTGTGTCATCCGCAACGAGTGGATGACTGTATCCGATTAATTCCTGCTATATATTACATGTCTTGGCAAGGTGGCCTCACGAGGGACCTGTGCTCCATGACACCTGTCTACGCGAACCCCTGGGTTGGCTAGCCTTGCTGGAAAGATACGATCTGAGGATTTTCTAATAGCATGACGCGAGGATGACCTCGTTCCACTAGAAACTCGTAGACTTGATTGGCCGTGAAAACGACTTGCATGTTTCCTATTTACCTTCCGTGAATAACTGAGGGAAGCGGACTGTCATAGTGCGTGATCCAACCCATGTTCTTGTTTGATTGTTGGGTTGGTTATCGTACTATGACAGGCTGTGGACCGAAGTTATGAACGGAAGACTTATTCTGGTTGTGAAGTGCTACTTCTGTGAATGACTGAGGAACATGGTCTATCATGGTACATGATCCAACCCATGTTCTTGTTTGATTGTTGGGTTGGTTATTGTGCTGCGATAGGCTATCGACCGAAGTCACGATCAGGAGATTTTATGGTTTATACCTTTTTAACTTATGTGAAAGTTATAGAGTACGACACGTCCCGACTCCATGCGGCACCTTTTGTCCTTGTTTGGTTGTAAGGGTGCCATATGGGTTCGAGGATGTTGCGCTACCCTATAATAGTAGCATAAGTATTACTATTATCAGTCATTCTATTAGTTGGGTTTTTAATCTTAACTCTTGTGCCCCTTTGGCGGTACTTGCTATTCGGGGCTGACCCCGCTGGTTTTGTTTGGCCAGATCTCGTAGCAGAGCCAGAGGACACGATCTTCCTCCCTGACATCCATGGTGCATACTAGGAGCATGGCGGTTCGGGGACTCGAGTGGGTTTCTTCTCCACCACTCCTGCTTATACTTTTGCGGCATTTAGCCACCGGCACCTGTTAGCCGGATTACTTGATATTTTGTGTCAGTACATAATTGTAATTAAACAGACTGCAGCTGTGTATAATTTTGTACTCCTGACTCTCTGAGATAGCTAAATTATAAAGCTAGTCTCTCATGATCATTTTGATGAAGTGTCAGGGACGCCTTACTGCTTTATCTTTAATGTTCATTTAATTGCTGATTTGACTTAATTGATTGAGACATAGAACTCTGTGGGACCATAGGAGACTTGATTGTAGCATGAACCCCCTAGTCTCTCGACAGCCACGATCGCCGTATGACGTTACGTACCTCATATGGAGTAGCTGGCCTAGTCCGTCCCCGTATTTCGGTACTGGGGCGTGACAGGACCGATAGGTCGGAATCGGCCGAGTCGATCGAACGGGAACGGTTGAATTAAGATCCATTCCACGTTATAGAATGGCTTCTTCGGAACCAAGTCCCATATTCAGCGGGTTGCGCCTCGAGGATTGGCTCTGCGGCTGAGACGGAAGAGACCTCCCGTTGCTCTGGTTTTCATGCCGCACTTGATTTGGCTTTGGCTTTGGTTTTCGTGAATGCATTTTTCGTGAATGTTTTCGATGGGTTTTCGTGACGCATTTTTGAGCTTCGCATTCATATCGAATATCCTTGAATTATACAGTGTTCTAATCAGTTGCTTATGCGATTGCAGGTGATCGCGTAGGCGACGTCAGCGCAGCCAACCGGTCGCTCGCTTGAAGCAAGTCTAAGGCGAGTGGCTGACCTCCTTCGCCTCGTCCCTCTACTTCAAAACTCAATATGTGAAGTAAAATGAATGCTTGTCATAATAGCGTGGAATCAAGGAAATCGTAGCACGATTCTTCACGAAACACTTGCTATCAAACTGCCGATTTTGAAAATGGAAAACATGTTCTTTATGCAAATCCACTTAGCCTATGTAAAGCAAAGAATGAATCGATTAACGTTTATCGCAATGATACGCCTAAGTAAACAAAACGGTCATTGGACAACTTGTCGACAAGGTATAGTTTCCTCAAACGGTTGCCTAGGCTAAGGGACCGATTCGGCCCGGGAGGAATGAGTTTATAGCAAGCGCCAGCCCTTTATCGGCACGAGTTAGGCGGGAACTTTCGTACAGGGCTCGCTACCCGACGCGAAAGGATCGCCGTCTAACCCAGCTATAGTCCGCGATGGCTTGACATTGCCAGTGGCCTTCACACCCCTTTTCACTGCTTAACAAGTGCACGGGACACGGGATGAATATGATAGTTGCTTAATGTTATACAATTTCATATGCTTGCCTCAAAATATGTTAACATGCAAATCGAGCAGGATGGTTAGAAAGATCATTGAAATAGCTAGCTAACATGTTTACGAAACTTCTTGAATCAAATGCAGAGCTTGGATTTTAATTAGCCATTCGCCAGTACATGTGATCGTACTGATCCTCGCTCTTTGCAGGTCCCGCGAATCAAGAAGGACGTGCCAGCTAGCTCGGCAGCATTCGTAATTTTGAAGCTTCGGTCGTGCGTCGAAGACTTACTCTGCGACTCCACTTTTGGAAGGCTCTCGACAGTCCAAGGAAAATGACTCAGCGTCCCTCTCATCCAGGTCAATGGAGTACTTTGTTGTATATAGAGGGATGTGTGCAATGTGTGGAACGGCTATCTCATCGGCACTCTTTTGTAATCGAGTCAAGTTGTAGCCCGTGCGGCAATGAGTCTTGTATCGGAGTCTGTAAAAGATGTTCATTATCAATAAAGATCAAGTTCCTTTACTTATTGTGTGAATCAATTTGTCTGCGTACTCTCTTAGATCTCGTATCTCGGATAACCTTATGACTATGTCTTGTGCGTTCGCAAATTAGATTCGCACGGCATCACGCCCGGGGGACGACTATCGATTCGACGGAATCGGGGCGTGACATAATGGTATCAGAGCACGGCTTTACGTCCTTGGCCTCCAATGTCGAGTTCTAGTCTCCAACCATTGACCTCGTGTCGATGAGATGAGTTGTTCCATACGCTGAACCCAGGACATTTTCTGAAACTAACGAAAGATGTCTTTCTTTTCCCTGCAGTTACGGGAGCTCAGACGGAAGACGAGATGAGCGCTTCTAGCGGCTCGAGTGCTTCCAGACCCGAGCATTCCGTCAACCCAACAGAAATGACTCCTATCGCAGCCGGACCTTCCGACGACCCGATGCAACGTATGCTGCAGATGCTCGAAATACAGCAACGTCAAAATGAGCTCCATCGTCAGCAAGCGGAGGCTCGTCAGATCCAATTTGAGAATCGGTTCGAGGCTCAATTCAAGCTGCAGCAGCAGCAGCTGAATACCCTCCAGCAAATCGTACAGTCGGTCGTGGGCAACAACAACAATTCAACGATGACATCTGCCGTAACCCAGCCTGCGGTTCGATCCAACGAAGCTGAACCAGAGGCGCCCGTGCTCTCACCTGCGGCACCGAGAAGTTCTAGCTTCGACGTGTCAAAATTCACTAAAAGCTGTCGTACCTCCTTCAACGGTACAGAAGATCCCTCGGTGGCGATCGACTGGCTGGAGGAGCTGGAAGATAAGTTCGAGCTTCTGGGTGTCGAGAACTCAAAAAAAGTCGTGTGTGCTCAACTTCTACTTCGAATGAACGTGCACGATTGGTGGACTGTGCAGAAGTGGGCAATTCGACGTGAAGACGAGACGACGGCGATCTCATAGGCGACATTCAAAAAGGCGTTCGAGACCGAATATCTTTCTGCAGCCGTACGACAGAAAAAAGAAGACGAGTTTATGCAGTTAAGGCAAGAGAATATGACGATACGACAATATGCGGCCAAATTCAACAAACTGGCCAAGTTTGCTGGAGACTTCCTACCTACCACTGCAAGTCGAGCTTGACGATTTGAAGTGGGTCTACGTTCCACTATCCGCGCTCACGTTTCGGTGGGTGAATACAAAACTGTGGGCGAGGCACTCAACCACGCCATCCGTCTGGAGTTCGAGTATCCTCCTACTACTACCGGCGTTGTTCACTTTAATAACAAACGCCATAGTAATACGGGAGGCAACAACGCACATAAGCGTCAAAATTGCGGCAACGAAGGCGACAACCAGATGAAGGATCGAGTAGTCTGCACTTTCTGCCACAAAGAGGGGCACTTGATCAACGAGTGCCGATCGAAGAACGGTGCGTGCCTCGCGTGCGGCCGAAAAGACCATATCTTGCGCAACTGTAGAAGTCAAACCAGCGCCCCCAGCAATACCAACAAAATCGAGGCCAAGCACCTCGGGCTCCTCCGACCGCACAACAGAATGGCCAAGACCGTCGCCCCAATGCTCAGGGCCGCGTCTACGCCATGACTCGAGACGAAGCATTTGCATCTGATAGAGTCGTGACAGGTATACTGCAATTCAATAATAAACCTGTTCATGTATTGTTTGATTCAGGTGCCACGCATAGTTTTATATCGCCAGACTTTGCCGCCGAGCACAAATTTTTTTTGACACCACTGGGCCTCGATCTTACTGTTAACATACCGTCGGGCATGCCACTACTTGCAAATTTAGTCTGCGGAGATGGAATCATCTGTATAGGTGGTCAAAAGGTCAGTCTCGATACGATAGTTCTGAATATTAAGGACTACGATATCATTCTGGGGATGGATTGGCTCGGTCCGTGCAACGCAACCATAGATTGCGCTGAAAAGAGGGTCACATTCCGCATACCTGGAGTGCCTGAATTCTGCTACTCGTGTGGTGAGGCATCGCCAACCTGCATGGTGATCTCCGTAATATCTGCTCGACGGAGCTGCATTCCGGGTGCGAAGGCTATCTAGCTTCCGTTCGAGATATGCGACAGGATGGTACAAATGCGGGTTAGACCGACGTTGTGGCAGAATTCCTCGATGTATTCCTGGACGAGCTGTACGGCATGCCGCCCGATCGAGAGATTGAGTTCACTATCGATACATTCCCCGACACTCGACCGATCTCAAAAATCCCGTACAGAATGGCCCCTGCAGAGCTTAAAGAACTCAATGTGCAGTTACAAGATTTGCTCGACAAGGGATTCATCCGACCCAGCGTCTCGCCTTGGGGAGCGCCCATGCTGTTTGTCAAGAAGAAGGATGGCTCTATGCGTCTTTGTATCGACTACCGCGAGCTGAATAAAGCCACCGTCCGGAACAAATATCTCCTACCCCGCATAGACGATCTGTTTGATCAGCTTCAAGGAGCCACGGTGTTCTCTAAAATTGATCTGCGTTCGGGTTACCATCAACTCAAGATTAAGCCGGACGATGTGCCGAAGTCTACCTTACGCACTCGATACGGCCATTACGAGTTCCTGGTAATGTCGTTCGGCCTAACGAACGCCCCTGCTGCTTTCATGGATTTAATGAATCGGGTGTTCCGACCATTCTTCGACAAGTTTATAGTAGTCTTTATCGACGACATACTCGTCTACTCGAAGAGCAAGCAGCAACATACTAAGCATCTACGGACCGTGCTTCAGACCCTTCGAGAGAATCAGTTGTATGCGAAGCGAAGCAAATGTGAATTTTGGCTGAGTAGCGTCGTATTCCTCGGACACATCATTTCAGCTGAAGGTATTGCGGTCGACCCAAAGAAAGTTGAAGCCGTCGTTGATTGGAAGCGGCCAACGTCCGTCAGCGAGATTCGAAGTTTCCTTGGCTTAGTGGGATACTATCGACGCTTCGTGAAAGACTTCGCGAAGATCGCATCGCCCCTGACTCGCCTCACCCAGAAGGGAGTCGTATTTGACTGGTCAGACGACTGCGAAGCTTCATTCCAAGAATTAAAGCAACGGCTCGTCTCGGCCCCGATACTCGCACTTCCAGAAGGGACAGAGGATTTCCAGATATTCAGCGACGCGTCCGGTCAGGGTTTGGGGTGTGTGCTGATGCAGCGGAACAAGATGATATCTTTTGCTTCCCGACAGCTAAAGCCGCACGAGAAGAATTATCCCACGCATGACCTGGAGTTAGCGGCGATTGTGTTCGCGTTAAAATTGTGGCGTCACTATCTTTATGGCGTGGCATGCACAATATATACCGATCACAAGAGCCTCAAGTATCTATTCACGCAAAGGGAACTGAACTTGCGGCAAAGGCGCTGGCTTGAACTGATCAAGGATTACGACTTGACTATCGACTATACGCCGGGAAAAGGAAATATTATGGCGGACGCTCTGAGTCGGAAGTACATAGCCTCGCTATCCATCGACCGCAGACTGCTACGTGACCTAGAAGAGATGGGCATCGAACTCCGAGTCCAATTCCGGAATGTGCAGTTGGCAAAGTTGCAGTTAGAGCCGAGCTTGCTTGAAAAGATCAAGACCGTTCAGAAGGACGATCCTAACCTGAAGAAAATGCGAGATCTAATCTCGACGGACAAGACGACCGACTTTGCGGAAGACGAGACCGGCATGCTTCGAATGAGGGGTAGGCTATGCGTTCCGGATGATTCAGAACTTAGAAAGGAGATATTGTCGGAGGCGCACTACGCGAAGTACACCTTGCATCCCGGCAGTACGAAGATGTACAAGGACCTTCGCACAAACTTCTGGTGGCACAGGATGAAAAGAGATGTGGCACTTTTTGTGTCGCAATGCATGGCCTGTCAGCAGGTGAAAGCTGAGCACCAGAGACCGGGCGGGAAGATACAGAATCTGGCAATTCCAAAATGGAAGTGGCAGCACGTGTGCATGGATTTTATTATTGGTCTGCCGAAGACGCCGCGGGAAAATGATGCCATCTGGGTCATCGTCGATCGACTGACCAAGTCAGCGCACTTTATTGCCATCAAAGTTACTTGGAGCGTTGATCGCCTGGCGCAGAGTTATCTTGATGAGATAATACGGCTGCACGGAGTTCTAGTATCCATCATCTCCGATCGGGATTCACGGTTTATGTCGCGATTCTGGAGTAGCCTTCAGTCGACGCTGGGTACCAAGTTGCAGTTCAGCTCAGCTTACCATCCTCAAACCGACGGCCAAACGGAGTGCATCAATCAGATTCTCGATGATATGCTACGACTCTGCGCAATTGACTTCAAATCAAGCTGGGACAATCATCTACCTCTGGCCGAATTTGCATACAATAACAGCTATCAATCCAGCATTCAAATGGCGCCGTATGAAGCCTTGTACGGACGCAAGTGCCGATCACCCATTTGCTGGAACGAAGTCGGAGAGCGGCAGATTCTTGGCCCGAAACTGGTAGAACAGACCGTGCAGAAAATTTGGCTCATTCGAGAAAGACTAAAGACTGTGCAAAGTCGTCAGAAAAGCTATGCGGACGTTCATCGTCGACCCTTCGAGTTTCAAGAAGGCGATCACGTATTTCTCAAGGTGTCGCCCATGCGGGGAGTTACTCGGTTCGGCGCGAAAGGAAAGTTGAGTCCGAGATTCGTTGGGCCGTTCGAAATAGTCGAACGGGTCGCCCCAGTGGCTTATAAAATTGCCCTACCGTCGACGCTTGAAGGTGTACACAATATCTTCCATGTCTCTCAACTACGGAAGTACGTGCACGACCTAAGCCATGTGGTAGATTTTGGCCAGCTGGAGCTAAAGTTCGACTTATCCTACGCTGAAGAGCCAGTTCAAATCATAGAACGCAAGGATAAGCTGCTGCGAAATCGAGCGATCCCTCTCGTCCGCGTCCTCTGGAGGAACCATTCGGTCAAAGAGTCGACGTGGGAGCTTGAATCGGAAATGAAGGAGAAATTTCCTTCGTTGTTCTCGTAGAGGTAGGTTCTATCCTTAAAGTTTCGAGGATGAAACTTTTTATTAGTTGGTTATGGTGTAGTGCCCCGTCCCTACATCGTACCCCATTTTCGTCTACGGGGTGCGCGAGAAAGGAACACTGTTGCTATCGATTCGGTCGGGACCGATAGGTCGGAATCGGCCGAGTCGATCGAACGGAAATGGTTGAATTAAGATCCATTCCACGTTATGGAATGGCTTCTTCGGAACCAAGTCCCATATTCAGTAGGTTGCGCCTCGAGGATTGGCTCTGCTGCTGAGTCGGAAGAGACCTCCCGTTGCTCCGGTTTTCATGTCGTACTTGATTTGGCTTTGGCTTTGGTTTTCGTGAATGTTTTCGATGGATTTTCGTGACGCGTGTAATGACCCGCTCCGTACGGTGTATTATGATGAGTCATTGACTCGAAGAGTTACGTTGACCCGATGAAGTATCGATGTGAATCGATGCAAGTGTTACGTTGGCCAAAGGTAAGCTTTGAGTCGATTGGAATCTATAAGTCGAATCGATGCAAAGGATAAGTTTCGTTTGAGCAAATATTGATGTTAGTTGATCTGGTGTGCAGGCTATGCCTTTATGCTGGATTATGGATCGTGGCATGGGCGCGATAGGCCAAATCAATCGAGTAGTTCAAAGGAATGGCTAAGTCCGAGAGTTAGCTATGCGACCAAGTTATGGAAGCGAGCCGCTTCAGCTCGGTGAAACGGCAAGGCGTATCGATTTAAGGTGGGCGGGTTCTTGACTCTCTCTCCCTATTCCTTCACGTCTAATAAAATATATCATTATATGCGTAAGATGTTATCGAGTTAGCGAGCGTGGCTCGGCGACGAAAGGCCCAAGTATGTGTCAAACACTAAGATAGAACATTGAACAATCGAACAATTGAAGCGACGTACATCAAGTGTACGAGTCGCGGTAGGGCGGTGATAGTAGAACATTGAAAGACAATATCGAGATGTGCATCACGTGCACGCCTTCGAGAACATTGAATACTAGGCGTAGAACATGGATTACGGCGCTGAGCGTACCCTCGTGCACGGAAGCTAAAGAATAACTAAGTAACTACGAAACTAGGCTTTGAGAATGACTTACGAATGGTACGCGTTGAATATGAGTATGAGATGACTAAGCTGTTGGCGTCGTGCATCAATATGGATGTGTTGGGGCATAACGCCGACGGAGCTCCCCATACGGATTGTGGATTATGTTTATGAGACGCGAATATGTTTATGGTGCGAGACTATGTTTATGGAACGGAGGATTGGTTGGAACGATATGATTTGTATGCTATGGTACGTATTGCATGGTCAATGGACTCGGATTGCCCGTGCACGGGTGCGGCTTTCCTCGGACGGTTATGCCGGGGCACCGGGACCGTTCGGCCTAGGAGGGAATTATGTGTGGTATTTATGGTGCACATCATTCGGACGGATTACGACCGTCCAGTGCTGTGATAAGCTATGATATCCGTAAGTTTGGGATCCTTCGGATACTGGGCTAGCAACCCGTATTGAAGTGATCGTAGGCTTACACATAAGAGATGCCAAGTCCATTACGGTGCGAAATACCGTGACCTTCATATAGATAGGGCCGGTAGGCTGAGATGAGAGTTGGGTGCAGGCGCAGGACCTGCCACCCTTATGCATATATTTACGGTTATGATCGATTGGTTGCACGAATCGTATGATTGCTTATATAAGTTATAACCGTGGCAGGCTAGACAAAGAGGAACGGGATGTGCATGATTTACTATTTTATATTCAGATTTTGTCTAACTGTATCTGCTACAGGAACACGGTGTGGGACACATTTACGATATGTTGCTATACAGTGAATATTGCCATGAAACTGATCCTAAGGCTAATTAGAAAGATCACCGAATAATGTTGTATGCTTCACTAAATTTACTTAGTGCTTGGTTTGGGTGCGATCGGGTCTTGATCAGTGCGAAGCGAGGACGAAAGCACTAATCTCCCACTAGCTTGCCTGCAGGTTCAGGTATGTTCGGCTCGGGGTGGAGCTTGGCTTGGACGTGCCGAGACATGGAGTCCTTGGCGTTCAAGAGGAGCTACCGCATATGCGTTCGGACTTGCGACATGGAGATGTTTGGCCGAAGACTACTTGGTGGCTATAAAGAGGCATAATGTATGGAACAATGTAATCCTTTGTGAGCTAGAGATATCATGAGCGTTGTAGCCAATTGGCATATTAAGTTGGGCTATTCAGAGCCTTGTACCCTTCAGTTCATTATGAATAAAAGAGATTCTTATTGTATTCCTTGTTTCCTTTCGCTGTTTATGTTACGACTTTGAGATAATCACTATATGAACCGTTATCTTGCCTTGCACGAGCGCAACTCCAGGCTCGTGCGGCATCACGCCCCAGCGAGGACGATGATTCGGGTAAAATCTAGCGAGAACGAACGATTTTTCGGATCGGGGCGTGACAAGTTTGTATCAGAGCGGTTCCATCCTCTGGACCGTGCATGAATCTCTTTGACCCTCAGTTGCTTCGCTATCGAATTCAGTTGACTCTAAGTTGTTTCCGCAACCGCATGGCTCATGGATCTGCTCGACGCTACATTGGATGTTCCATACAATAAGTCTATATTAAGTGAGTACGTCTGCCACAAGTATGTCGTGACTATCGCGCTACCTCCGTGTGCCATCGGAGAGTGTTGGTTGCACGAAGTGCAACGAGTTATGAGATTATGGTTTTCCGAAGTACAATGATATACGTATTGTTGATCGCACGAAGTGCCACTACCAAAATAACCAACTTTAGCGACGGCCACATCCGTCGCTCATCCGTCGGTAACATAAATTACCGACGGAATAGCGACGGATATTTGATGAAAATGGCCGTCGGGAAATACGTCGTCGCTAAAATTTGTCCGTCGCTAAGCCGTCGGACAAATGATTAACCGACGGACTAGCGACTGATTACCGACGGTTGCCTTTCAATGGTTTAGCGACGGATTAGCGACTTGTTCCCGTCGGTTTACATGCCATATAATATTAAAATATCCGTCGCTAAGCCGTCGTAAATAGGTCGGTAAAAGCGTATCAGAGAGGTTCCTGATACGCAAAATCAGTCGCTATTCCGTCGCCATTCCGTCGTTAACCTCGACGTTATAGCGACGGATTAGCGACGGGTAGGGCGTCGGCCTGGTTCTGGAAAGCTTCCATATTTCCAGAACCATGTCGACGGATAATGGGTCGCTAAGCCGTCGCTAGTCCGTCGTCATCCTCGACAGATTAGCGACGGATTAGCGACCCACTATCCGTCGCTAAGTCTCTGGAAACCTACCATATTTCCAGAACCATGTCGACGGATTTGCCGTCGCTAGGTAGTCGATATTCCGTCGCTAATATTCCAGTTAGCGACGGAAGTTCCGTCGCTAGTTCGTCGCTAGCTCGTCGCTACCTGCAAATTTATTTCAACCAGTTAGCGACGGATTCGCCGTCGCTAGGTAGTCGCTAGGTGGTCGCTAACTGCAAAATATTTATATCACCCAGTTAGCGACGGATATTCCGTCGCTCATCCGTCGGTAACTGCAAATATTTATATAACCCAGTTAGTGACGGATTTGTCGTCGCTAGTTAGTCGCTCATCGGTCGCTAAAAGATATATCCGTCGCTAGTTAGTCGCTAGTCCGTCGCTAAATGCAACATTAATTAAAAAAAATTACAGAAACATTCTATTTCCTTTTCGTAAATATTACACATATTCATAATATCCAATATCCAAACATCCATGTACGATCAACAAATATCCAAATATCCAAATTCATAATATCCAATATCAAACAAAAATATCCAAACATCTATGTACAAATATCCAAACACAAATACACAAATTCATAATATCTAAACATTCATGTACGCTTCCAAAATATCCAGAATTCAAAATCCAAAAACAGTACAAATATCCAAAAACAGTACAAATATCATTGAGATGGATCGCGTCGTCGTCTCGGCGCCGCCTCGGCTCTGCGGATGTACTCTTCCACCATGTACGCCGGCACCTGGGACAACACATGCTCTGGAAGCGTGCGGAGCTGCTCTGGCGACATCAAGTCCATGAGCCCAATGAGCGCAGTATCCGGTACCAGGCGGACCTCGGCAGAACGGTCAAATGAATAACGTCCAGGGTCGGAAGGACCGGCAACCGCACTAGACGTACCGGGAGCAGACGGATCTGGACCGGGAGCAGAAGAAGGACGCGGAAGGCGCTCCAGCACATCCGACATTAGACTTCGCATTTTCGACATATCGGAGGTGAGAGTCGCAAGCTGCGCCCTCATATCGTCCGACGGGGGCGCGGGAGGAGGCGGGGGCGGTGGATATCTCGGAGTCGTGCCCTGCAACGACGCCGCCATGGAACCTACGCCGTAGACGCGCCCTTTATTAAAGCCGCCGACAGACTCTACGAACACGTCGTCGTAGCGAGCGGCCATAGAAGAGGGCGTCTGGGTGGGCGTCGTTTCGCCGACAACCTCGGCAGGGGGCTCAATCTGACTAAGGGCCTCACGATATGCAGCCTATCCAATGAATGTGTTTATACTATAAGTTTTCCTAAGTTATAATCTAAATCCTATGTTTCCCTAAGTTATAATTTGAATCCTACGTTCACCTAATTAAGTTAACAATAATTATATTTCTAATATAAATCTCATAAACGTAATTACTTACATCAGTCGCCTGGGCCCTCGCGTCGACGAAGCTCCCGTCTGCCCGCCTCTTGTGTGTATGCAGGAATACATCGTAGGCGGTGATCGACTCCGGCTCTCTCCCCTCTTTTACCGCCCGTTGTGCCTGCATACGAAATATACGTCGAATTTAATTAACTACGTATATTAATAGTACCGAATTTAATAGTGAAATGAATTTGCGGTATCTCACCAAATCTGCACGCGTCGCTGCGTGGGGCTTTGAACCTCCCGTATGCAGACCAGCGGCCTGTCTGCTCGCCTTCGCTTTCTCTGATTTCTCCCTGTACTGAGCAGTATTCATCTTATCCAACATCTGCTCGTAGTACTCCTTCCGGAGCCACTTCTTCCTCGAATGCGCCGTACGAACGTCGTACACCGCATCCCGTATCTTCTTCCCGGCAGCGGCTTTGTAGGCCTTGCGAATCAACTCCTCGCGATGGGGGGGCCACCAGAACGTCGTCTGACATACAAATTAAATTATCACGTAATTAAAAAATTAGTGGATTAAAGAATAATTAATAATTAACCAAAAGATATATATATACCTTCATCTCCTCGAGCCAGACGTACTGCATGTTCTGAGGCACCTCAGAAAAATTGAGGTAGGGGCCATGGTAGTTTTTCCGGATAATTTGCCCGAGTATCCGGGCAGCATCATACGGGAAAAACCTACAAAGAAGCAAAGACTGGATTATAAACTTGAATAAATGAAACAAATTTAATAAATTAACTTAAATTTACTTACGTATCACCCGCGGGCCATAGCTCTCGTCGGTTCTCGCCTATCGGCCTCTCTGGAGGCGTCGGAGGATCCGCGGGTCCGCGGATGTACTCACCGGTAGCAGGATGAAGCTGAATCCGGGGGTACTCCGGAGCCCACCCTGCAGTAACTGATGGTGTACCCGCTGGTGCATCCGGGGGCGGAACGGATCCGCTAGCGGATGGAGTCTCAGGCCTCGATGAAGATGAAGGTAGCGCAGAGATAGATCGACGGCGGGAAGAGTCTGTGGCCGGGCTCTCCAGGTCGGGATCGGAGGACTCTATATCCGGAGAATGTGGAAGGCGACCACGACCGCTACCACCACGACCGCTACCACCACGTCCACGGCCAGTGCCGCTACCACCACGCCCACCACGGCCAGTACCGCCACCACCAGCACCACCACGGCCACGGCCACTACCGCTACCAGCAGCACGAGTGGTAGCGCCACCACCAGCACCACCACGGCCACGGCCAGTACCGCCACCACCAGCACCACCACGGCCACGGCCAGTACCGTCTAAACTGAATTCACTAAGTTAGTTGTAAGTGCTTCTAATATATACCGATATTTAATCTAATCATCGTTATCGTCCTCGTCCTCATCGTCATCGTCATCGTTCTCATCCTCATTCTCATCGTCGACTTCATCTATATCATCATCCTCATCGTCGACTTCATCTGTATCATCATCCTCATCCTCATCCTCATCCTCTTCTTCTTCTTCTTCTTCTTCTTCTTCTTCTACTTCTTCTTCAGGCTCAATACTTGGGACAAGACGCCTCTTTCTCCCCTGGTTGACAGCTAAGTCTTGTATATCAACCTCTTCCTCTCCTCTATTTTCCTCAGCATGAGGTATATCGACATCTTCCACGTCCATGGTATCCGACTGTTGTCCCATGTATTGGGGCTTCTCGATCTGGTCCTCTTGGTATGCTGGGTCTCCAACGTTGAATGTATTTCTAGATTTAATCTTGCATACTGCCCACCAGTCAAATCGATCTCTACGACGCCTTGGGTAGCTTGTATAGTAGACTTGAACAGCCTGACTTGCTATCGCAAACGTGTCGGACCCTCTATACCTCCTGCGATGATTTATATCGACGAATCTAAATTGTTTATCGATTCTCCAACCGATATTTGGTCTCGTATCGAACCACTCACATTTGAACATCACAATATGCATATCATATGGGGTACTATATTGTAAATCTACAATCTTCCGAAGCACTCCATAATAGTCAAAGTCCGGCTCGTCGTCATAGATGGTGCCTCTTATGCAAACACCAGAATTCTTGGTATCGAAGCCGTCATTGAGAAATTCGGCATTTATAGCATGCTGAGTTGACTTAAACTTGAAGCCATTAACGACATAGCCTGACAAAGTCTTTGCATGCTTTTTCGGTCCCAATGCCAAATAACGAATGCTCTCATTTATAAGTGTTGTTTCAGGCAATAAAACCTGTAAACATGTATTGATAATTTAAATATTTTAGCTGCATATATTTTAATGGTAGCCGCATAACATATTATCTCAGTTACTTACGTATTTACGAAACCAGGACGGAAAGGTACAATCAACCTCTCTTTGAAGTCCCTCATCTGTAATATATGGTGTCCTCATTTTGACTTCACCTCTAAATACACTGTTAGAGAGAATAAAAATAAGTGTAGTCACTTAATTCACCAAATTAGAGATTATAACGAGGCGTAGTCACTTACTTCTCCAAATCTCTCACTTCTTGTATGTCACAATTTAACAAGACATATCGGTGAGCGGTATCATACTCATCGTCGGTCAACCACCGTTTCTTACTAGCCCCAATAGGCTTGCCCCTTAAATTGAATATACCTCCATCCTCAACGTCTTCTTCATTCCTTTGAGGTCTATTTCGATTTGTCTCGACATGAGTATCGAAATAAATGGAGCAGAAATTTGACACCTCCTCGATAAGATATGATTCGCATATCGAAGCCTCTATATGAGCCTTGTTGCCAACTTTCTTCTTTAGATGGTGTAGGTACCTAAAGAGACAAATTATCTTGAGAATTAACAATGAATTGTAAAATCCACTTAAATTTCACTTAAATTATATCGATTTTTATTTACCTTTCAAAGGGGTACATCCATCGATAATGAACAGATGCACCGACACGGGCTTCGTATGCTAGATGAATCGGTAGATGCTCCATGCTGTCGAAAAAGCCCGATGGAAATATTTTCTCTAACTTGCAGATTGTTAAGACAATCTTCTCCTCAAGTTGTACCATATGTTGCACCGTCAGCTTAGTTGAACAGATATCCCTGAAGAATGTAGACAGCTCGGCCAACGGAACCCATACAGCAGAAGGCAACAACTCTCTCAAAGCAATGGGCAGTAATCTTTCCATAAACACGTGGCAGTCGTGACTCTTCATTCCCGTTAGCTTGCGTTCATTGGGATCAACGCATCTAGACAAATTCGAAACATAGCCGTCGGAAAATCTTAAATTAGATATCCACTTGCAGATTATTAATCTATCTTCCTTGCTCAATGTGTATGGCGCTATAGGCTTACTTAATTGTCCACCAGCACCCCTTTGTATCAAGTTCAGATGAGGACGCTTGCATATCTCGGCTATGTCTTGTCTTGCTTTTGGATTGTCCTTCGTCTTTCTTTTAATATCCATGACGGTATTGAAGACATTATCGAACACGTTCTTTTCGATATGCATGACATCAAGATTATGCCTTATAAGATTATCTTTCCAATAAGGCAAGTCCCAGAAGATACTCCGTTTGGTCCAGTTATGGCTTTGTCCGAACCCCTCGACACGATGGTTCGATGGATCTTCCATTGCGGTGGGCAATTCCTTTACAGCTTCCCAAATATCGTATCCCGAAAATCTGGCAGGAGGTTGAGAAAATTCTTGTTTTCCATATCTGAACGCGTCCTTATTCTTTCTCCAAGGATGGGTCGCGGGCAGAAATTGACGGTGACAGTCAAAGAAAGAAGTTTTTCCTCCATGCCTAAGGCGGAACGCCTTACTATTTTCCATGCATATCGGACAAGACATGTTGCCGTGCGTACTCCATCCCGACAGCATATCGTATGCTGGAAAATCATTGATTGTCCACATGAGTGAAGCTCTCATCTGAAAGTTCTGTTTCCTGGAAATATCATAGGTCGTGACGCCGATCTCCCACAGCTGTTTCAGCTCATCCACCAACGACTGTAAATATATATCGATGTTCTTCGTCGGATTTTTAGGACCGGGTATGATAGCTGTCAGAAACATATAAGGAGTCTTCATACACTACAAAAAAAGTGACCTTTTGGGACGACATTATTTGATACACAATTTTTATGAGTCCTAAATAATATTATTTGGGACACAAAGTAATATCATTTAGGACGCATTATTTTTTGACCCTGATAATATTTACTTATTTTGGACTGAACTTTCTGTCTGTCCCAAATAGAATTTCAGCCTGTCCCAAATAGTTTGGCGGGAAATGAAAAAACACCCGGGTAATTTTTTGGTCAAATTTTGAATTTAGGATTAACTATTGGATTATAAGTCAATATTTGGATTTTAGTTTAGTATTTTACTTGGCATAAATTATAATACAAATATTATAGTTAATTTATTATTTAATTATTGGTTGGTTGTATTTATTGGATGGTGCATTTGTATGTATTTAATTAGATCCTTGGACTATTAAATTTAACCCACTTAAATTGAACTTAGCTATTGGGCCAAGCCCTTAGTATCAAACCAACCCACATCCTGTGACATAGGAAGCAAAGAAATATTCTTTCCCAACTCTCCCGCACTCATTTTCATTTTCCCTCTCATTCCCTTCTCGCTCGATTTTATTTTCCCTCCATGGAGCTTCCTCCAGCCCTCTCTCTTACCTCGATTTCATTTTCCCTCCATGGAACTTTCTCACTACACCAAAATAGACGATTTGCGACAGTTAGAGTAGTCCAACAACGACGTACTACAAATGTTGTTACATTTTCAACCGATTAAAATCGTTGTTTAACATCGAACCTATTTCACAAAAATGATAAATTTAGATTTGACGGATAAAAACTGTTGTTTAACAAAAAAAAACTATGTTAAAAATTTGACTCCATCGTGTTTCATTAAAAAGTTCCAGTTTTTTCCAAAACCCGCGAACACCTCCCTTCCTCGAAAAAAAATTCCACTTAAACCTTTTCCCAAAAGTCTTCATCTCAAAACTTTTCTATTTTCTTCTCCATTTCTATTCTCCTTAAAAATCATCTCTACCACCGCACAGGTGCTGGAACTGCCGCACCCGCTCTGGAGCCGCCACTCCCCGCGCCGGAACAGCTGCTGGAACCCTATTATTAGGTAATCCTCTCTTTTATTATTCTCTCAAAACTCCTCTGTTCGGATCTCCTTCGCACCCGTTGATGAAACCGCAGCCCTTCGGATCTCCTTCACACCCTCCCCCGCCCCGCTTGATGCTGATGTGGTGGATGGAGGTGACAGGAGAACCTCTTGTTTATTTTCTAGGGATCACTTCGTAGGATTTGATCTTGTTTATTTTTCTAGGGTTCAGATTTGAAATCATTCACCATTTTTTTGGATTTGGACCAGTTTATTTTCTAGGGTTTAATCTCTACAGAAAAAGGGTTCAAATGAGTTAAAATTGGGGAATTGTGCTAAAGTTTTGAAAGTTAGTATGATGAACACGTTCCCTCATGATGTTATGGAGATAAAATTGTTTAAGGTGATTTTGACATCATGAATTATCATTCTAATGAGCTTTGTGTGTTTGTTGTCTTTAATTGTATGCTTTTTTTTCCTTGGTTTGTCTACATATTATGCTTTTCCTCCAAAATCGAACAACCAACTAGTATAAATTCTCACCAGGACCTCATATTTTGCCATATTTGTATGTTCCTGAGCTTTTTTTTCACCTTCAAGTTTTGGTCAAATCAAAAGCCTTTTTGACATAAGACTAATATTTCATTTCATTTCTCTCTTTCAGTGCTTTTGAGAAATCTCTCTGCAATTACTTGGAGAAGGTATTATTCGAAACCGAAGAATAATGCTATTTGTTTACTAAAAATTATATTAACAATGTCCTTTTTTTACCCAATAAAGTTTCATTTTTGTTAAAGCTAATGTTTATTGGCAACTGCTATAATTCGAAACTAAATAATGCTACTGGTCCGTTAAACTTGTTTTAGTCTTTAAGCGGATCATCTTATATGCTCCTATGTTGTCCTGCTGCTTGGTTATTTGTGTAGATGTTTGTACCATATGGCCATTTTATGAGAGAAATCAGTTTGCTTCATGGTTTTGGTTTCAATAAGAATTGCTAAATATTCTTTTGTTGTTGCTCAAAAACTTCGCGGACGTGATTAATTTTTTTCTACTTGTATCTTTTTAACATGTATTTTAACATCTCAATCTGATTTTTGATTAAAGCATTGGATTAAGTTATTATATGTAAAACGAAGACCTTTCGAATTTTATTAGAGTTCGAACATAGATTTTTTTTTTCTTCTTGTTTTTAGTTAATTGATTTGATTTCCTTTCATACACCCAAAACTGAGTCTTGTTTAAAAATCGAGTTGTATTTTTATTATCAGAGATGATATCATGGAGGACTACTACATAAGTTGTGGTATCTCAAATTTTGAATGTATTTTTCGTGTTGTTTCACTAAACCAGTTGATTGTTCACGTAGAGAGTAGAAACAAAAACTTCTTAGTGTTGATTACTTCAATTTGATATCCTCACAAGTGAATATTTCTAGTGCATAGTGTTCTTTCATATTGATGCTATTTTGGATTTTTCTTTTTGTATTTGGCGTTAGATTACTGAGAATGGCACGCATGACGGTTAAGTTAATTTCAGTTTTATAAGAATGGGACTGATATTCATTGGTTCACAGTTATGGCATTTATACTATTTAGGACTAAATGTTGGCTTTTGTCTTCTATAGTTAATAACCTATGACTATTTAGGACTGATATTCATTGGTTAATTTCAGTTTTAACAAGTATTTTTCCTATAGTTAATAACCTATGACGCCAATTTACATAAATAAGATGTCGACAACTTTTTAGGGAGCTGGCAATCAAAACTTATTATGAAGTTTAGTTTTTTTAATCATATAATAGAGCTATATGGTGCTGATTGTAACAATCTCCAATATCATTATATCACTAACATTACTTGCATCAAGCTTGTTTAATGTGTGACAGAATGGTGCTCGCCTGATACTAGTAAGCAAAGCAATGTACCAAACCTGGGCCTAGAAGTATGGATGCCTGTTACAGATAACTCCGAGCAAGCACCTATCTTCTCCAATAAATTAGCAGCCGTTGAAGAGCTAGTCTAAGGTGCTTAAAGCACCTAGTCAAGTTTCTTGGATAGGGAAGTTCAGGTAAGCAGGCCTTAAGTATATTCTGCACTCTATAATTTTTTCTTGATGAGATTGGTAATTTGGTGATTCTGATTGTAGTATCTGTTTGCAGTTTAGACATTTTTTAAGAACCATATATTAAGATTTGTTAGTATCTTAGAATGGTAAAACTATTAGATGCAGGATCTGGGAAGCATATATATATATATATATATATATATATATATATATATATATATATATATATATATATATATATATATATATATATATATATATATATGATTTTGACAGAATTTCCATCATTTTCTTGTATATAACATTATTTTTCAATACCAAACCGTAGTTTTCTTGTTATATTTAGCCTAATACCAGCTGGTTCTCATTTGGGTACTTTAATTTTGGGCTTGACCTTTTTCTATGACTCTGTTCCCCTAAGGTATGCCATAATTTTGTGCCTATAATTAGTGATATTTTCAAGGAATTTGGACTTCTATGTAGCTAAGTTTTTAAATGTAGATATTTTTTACATATAAAGAAAAAAGTGCGCCTAGCTTTCAAAAGGCGTGCCTTGAGCCTTGCGCCTAGCGCCTCAGGCTCCAGGAACCTTTTGCGCCTTGGTGCGCATTTCGTCTTTTAAAACTATGTACAAGACTATAAAACGTATAAGTTGTATGCCTCTCTTAGAAGATGTATTACGAAAAGGGATATGCAGAAATTAAACCATAAAGTGGGATGAGAATTTCAATCCCAAAACAAGTGTCAGACATGTGTGATCCTATATTTTCAAGAAAGATTAGGCCAATTTCGAACTGGGCACAAAGTAGTCCATTTTTCTTTACTGAAGTTATGTTTTTCTTCGTTGTAGCATTGTTTTTATCTATCCTTGTCTGTTTGGTGTAATTACTGGCTCATATGTTTTACACGGAAAGCATATTTCAGTTGGACTAGATGAAATTAGGTTTTTAATTATTCTTTGAGAAGCTAGGCTTGCATCTCTATAACTGTGTGTTATCATCTGATACAAACTGTTCTTCTCATGAAGAGAATGGTTAGAAATCTTCGTTAGCGAGTAGAGAGGAATCATATTTATCCTTAGATTAATCTCAGATATTGTGGGTTAGTCCTTTATAGCCATCTCTCATATGTTTAGTTCATAGAGGCCTGCATCCTTGTTCAATCCAAATAATGAAGTATCAATTCTCACTTTGGGCGTCATTCTTGGGTAGTGCCATACGCATTGGCCATTAGGGTATCCTTAGATTTAGTTTAACCTTTATGTGATCATTCACTACTTTGGTTTAGACCACTATTCCTTGTCCAGGCTAGTAAGGAGTCTTTGAACTCGAGTTAGGAATGTCCAAAATAGGAATCCTTGTTCTGTTCATCAATTGTTAAGAGTTTGTTAGATGTTAGTCCTATTGTTCAGATAGGAACTTATTATTTGTATGAGTCAGTTCTGGTATTATTTTGTAAGATATCCTATCATAGGTAATTGTCCAGACGACTATGGAGGGGCAAGGTAGACAAGAAGGTTGCTAGTGCAAAATTACATATATATAATGAAACAAACAGGAATGCATCCACAGCTAAGTAACTTCAAAGTCATTAGATAAGTTTGGTATCAGAACTTTTTATTTGGCTATTAAGGTTAGAATAAGCTTGTTCAAGTCATCTACTAGTTTGCATAGAAGAAATTTACTCTTAGTAGCGTAGCTAACTCAATTAATGTTGGATAGATAGGACAGTTGATACATAAGACTGATATAATAAAAATAGATACATTTCCAAATATGAACATGAGAAATAATAATAATAAAGGTTACATTGGAAAAGTAACAATCTTGTACAAAAGATATTTCGGGTTTTATAAATGTATGTAGCAAAGATAAAGCCACTTGTTCTACTTTCCATGACTGCATATAGAAGGAAGCCTTAACGATATAAGCACAGTAGCACCTTCATGTGCCAAACATAGACCTAAATTATGATGGATGTGAATATTCAATTTCATGATATGCCACAGTGCATATCGACTATTTAGATCCCTAATTTCGTTCCCAGCACTATTTAAACCTATTCATGTTCAAGCATTATACTATGCTTGAGGCCCACACATCTAGAAAAAGGGAGAATGCTATACCCAAGTCTAGTCTCATAGGTCTGACAGGACTCATGCTCAACTAATAGTGTTTTGGTCTTCCAAAGCATTTTAAGAAAGGTACCGTGAAGCTGAGGATTTCCATTTCCATGACTAAAACTTCCAAAGCATTTTACATAAAAGGACCTCTCTGAAAAGAAGTCACATCATAATCCTAGATCCACTTCCAAAGCATTATACATTGAAAAACCTCCTCAGCGAGAGAGCTGGCAGAAAGAGAGAAAATTCAGGTGATTGTAGCTCTTTGATTGTATACTTAAAACTGTCATTGTTGTTTTATCAACTTCATGTTTAGCAGTTCTTTTTTTTTTAAAATGTGTGACAGCCTTTTGTTTTTTATCAGTGTATCTATTAAATGTTTAGGTGTTCAAAATTTGGCATGTCCTTTTGCATCTGTAGTTTCTCTTAAAACTGTCATTGTTGTTTTATCAACTTCATGTATGCTGGTTCGCTTTTCTCAATTTGGCATGCCCTTTTGCATCTGTAGTTTCTCTCAAAACTATCAAGTCATACTTCAGCTGAATCTTTTACTCCCATGAAGAACTTTGCCCTTATTTCTTTGTTTCCACAGGACTTGGCATTTGTTGTGGATGGTGTTGCTTTAGAAATTGTTCTGAAGAGATAGAAGGAGGCTTTCACTGAACTGGCGATTCTCTCGAGGACAGCCATCTGCTGTCGTGTAACTCCTTCACAGAAGGCTGCTCCAAAGAAGGCTGCAGATGGTGCGTTTGACATGCACATGCGGCTATCGACGTGATGTAAACTTTCATTTTGTAAACAATGGGATATGAATTTTATGTTATGGAGGAAAGATTCGACGTGATGTAAACTTTTGTTTTATTTTGTAAACAGTTGGATATGACTTTTAAATGTTTTATAAAAATTTCTTGTCTTAATGTTGCAGCTACCATAATGCATTTGCGATTAAATAGTTCTGTGTGATTTTTGTTCTATATAAAATTTAATTGTATATTTCATATACAAATAGGAGGAGGATTAAGTTTTTGGGACGTATTTTTTGGGACAGATTTATAAACTGTCCTGCAGAATTTGTAATTTTGAAATCTTTTGGGACGGGAGTTTAACAGTCCTTTATAAGTATTTGGGACGGCAAATATCCGTCATTTAACTTTTTGCCACGCCACCCTAATAAGACCATCCATTGCCGTCCTAAAGACCGTCCCAAATAGTAGTTGGGACGGTAAACCTATTTATTATGACATTTTTTTGTTGTCCCAAAAGGTCACTTTTTTTGTAGTGATACACATCCATGGTGGCAGATTGTAAGGGGTAAGAATGACCGGCCAGCATGAGTACTGAGATCCCGACTGTCCGAAAGGGGCGAAGCCATCAGCACATAGCGCCAGGCGTACATTTCTAGGCTCTGCAGCAAAATCTGGATGACACAAATCAAAATGTTTCCACGCCTCTCCATCCGAAGGATGTGACAATTCTCCTTCGTCCTTTATGCGTTCTTCGCTGTGCCACGTCATGTATTCTGCTGTATTTAGAGACATATACATCCTCTGCAAGCGCTTCGTGATCGACAAGTAATGCATATACTTGTAAGGACGTCGTTTTCTAGTCGACTTTCCTTTTCCCTGTACTGGCTTGTAACGATCCGCATTACAGAAGCTGCAACTTTCTGATACGCAATTCTCTTTGTAGTACAACATGCATCCGTTGCGACAACAATCTATCTTCTCGTACCCCAGTCCCAGTTGTCGGACCATCATCTTTGACTTGTAGAAGTTTTTTGGTAGCTCTTTTGATTCCTTCGGTAACACCTCCTTGATTACTTCTGTGATCCGATTATAGCAAGCTTGTGGCAAGTTAAAATCAGACTTTATGTTCAACAACCGCATCGTCACTGACAGTGCGGAATGAGTCTCACAACCAGGATATAGAGAAGTATCTGCGTCCTGAAACATGACATAGAACTCCTTCGCCTCGGGATTAGGATCCTCCGGATCAAAATTAGGCCCTGCCGCATCATACACCATATCTCGTGCAAGGTTCTGCAGATCTCCATAATCAACAGAGCATCCGTGGTCTTCGATGACATCCGTTGCAGCATTATCATCAAAAGCATAAGTAGCAGCTTCCGCAGCCTGTCTTTCCGAATATAGTTCACCTTGCGATGACCACAGGCCGTAATTACGTACGAAACCCTTACGGGTCAAATGATCTCTCACAGTCACCACTTCTTCGTAACGTCTATTGTGACATTTAACACATGGACACTTAATTTTGTTACCGTCCATGTACTGAGCTTTGCTCATTGCATAATTAAGAAATACTTCCACGCCTGCCTGAAAATCGTCACTCACACCAATTCTACTCTCGTGTTGCCGTTTGTACATCCATGTACGATCAACAAAATAACGACTCATCCTCAATTTGGATGTGAAAATCTGTATCGTAAGACAAACTAAACATAAGAATAGCCCGATACCGATACTCATAAATTTGGATTAGGGTTAGGATGTTAGATATAAGTGAACTAGGTGATGTAGAGTACAATATAGGGAACTGTGAATGGACTGAAAGTTGCACATGAGAAGGTTCAATGAAGGGCCCATAAATGGGTTCACATGATAAGTTAGTAAGAATCCACATCACTATACATACTCCCCCGTCTCAGGAGTGTGTCTGGCTCCTATTTAGAACAGCACAGGTCACAACATGCCCAGAATAGCAAAACAGAGCTCTACAATGTATATCGGTATCGGACTATTCCTACGAGTATTGGTATCGGCGATATCAATACTCGTGTGAATAGGAGATTGCAATATAAGTCTAAGCTATCTAGCTAACATGTATACTTGCATTTACATTGTATCATAACTTGTATCTAGTTATCTTGCTAATCATGTATATACTCTTAACATATATGTGAAGACACTATACTAACATGTATTTAAATCAAGGTTCAAAGTATCGGTATCGGAATCGGTATCGGACTATATATTCCTACGAGTATTGGCATCGGCGATATCAATACTCGTGTGAATAGGAGATTGCAATATAAGTCTAAGCTATCTAGCTAACATGTATACTTGCATTTACATTGTATCATAACTTGTATCTAGTTACCTTGCTAATCATGTATATACTCTTAACATATATGTGAAGACACTATACTAACATGTATTTAAATCAAGGTTCAAAGTATCGGTATCGGAATCGGTATCGGACTATATATTCCTACGAGTATTGGCATCGGCGATATCAATACTCGTGTGAATAGGAGATTGCAATATAAGTCTAAGCTATCTAGCTAACATGTATACTTGCATTTACATTGTATCATAACTTGTATCTAGTTACCTTGCTAATCATGTATATACTCTTAACATATATGTGAAGATACTATACTAACATGTATTTAAATCAAGGTTCAAAGTATCGGTATCGGAATCGGTATCGGACTATATATTCCTACGAGTATTGGCATCGGCGATATCAATACTCGTGTGAATAGGAGATTGAAATATAAGTCTAAGCTATCTAGCTAACATGTATACTTGCATTTACATTGTATCATAACTTGTATCTAGTTACCTTGCAATATAAGTCTAAGCAATCTAGTATTGGTATCGGCGATATCGGTAGTATCGGCGGTATCGGATCGAAGTATCGGATTTTTTTGGTATTGGAAAACAAATAATTATTAATAAATTATTTACATTTAAAAACATATAATTTATACATTTAGGCATAATTTTAAGTGTTTTAAGTATTATTTCTTAGTAGTTTTGAAATTAAATGAAATTAAATTAAATGAAATAGTATTATTTCTTAGGATCGGGACATGCCAAACCGTATCCGTATCGGGGAATGCAACCCATTCCCCACCCCCCCCGACCCCCCTGCCCCCATTCAACACCCCCCCCCCCGACCCCCCTGCCCTCTCCATTACCCACCCCCCTCCGACCTCCCTGCCCCCATTCCCCACCCCCCGACCCCCCTGCCCTCTCCACCCCCAACCCCCCGCCCCCCGACCCCCCTGCCCCCATTCCCGACCCCCCCCCCGACCCCCCTGCCCCCATTCAACACCCCCTCGACCCCCCTGCCCTCTCCACCCCCCACCCCCCGACCCCCCTGCCCCCATTCCCCACCCCTCCGACCCCCCGACCCTCATTCCCCACCCCCCCCACCCCCTGCCCCCATTCCCCACACCCTCCTGACCTCCTGACCCCATTCACCACCCCCCCCGCCCTCTCCACCCCCCGCGAAGCCGACCCCCCCCACTCCCCCCCCCCGGCCCCAAAACCCAAAATTAGAGAGAGAGAGAGAGAGAGAGATACCTGGTAGAGAGAGAGAGAGAGAGCCGCGAGAGAGAGAGAGAGAGAGCCGCGCGCGAGAGAGAGAGAGCCGCGAGAGAGAGAGAGAGTTTTGGGGGGAATGAAAAATTCCCCCCCGTCGGTTCAATTTAAGTTAGGGCACAGAACCTAGCGACGGAATAGCGACGGAATAAATTAGTCGCTAAACCGTCGCCAATTAAAAGGTGTTTTCCGACGGATATATCCGTCGCCAGTTAGTCGCTAAAGTTCCCGCCAATGTTTTAAAGATTTTGCCGCCAACATTTGCGACGAATAAGCGACGAAAAAGAATCCGTCGCTAACGTTCGTCGACTTAGCGACGGAAACCCGACAAATTTTTACATTTAAAATTGGAAAAAATTATGTTATGTTGTCTGTCGCTAATCCGTCGCTAAGATGTCGGAAACTGGTCGCTATTAGCGACGGAATCCGTCCGTCGCTAAACTTCCGTCGGTAAAGTGGGGTATTTTAGTAGTATGCGAGGAGTTATGTGTTGATGATCAAACGAAGTACGAGGAGTTATGTGTTGTTAGTCGCACGAAGTGCGAGGAGATATGTGTTTTTGGTTGCACGAAGTGCAACGAGTCGAGATATGAGGCGATGCGTGTTACGTGGCTATGCGAATGGTTATGTGTTGTTAGTTGCACGAAGTGCAACGGGTCGATATGTGAGGCGATGCGTGTTACGTGGCTATACGAATGGTTATGTGTTGTTGGTTGCACGAAGTGCAACGGGTCGATATGTGAGGCAATGCGTGTTATGTTGCTATGCGAACGATTATGTGTTGTCGGTTGCACGGAGTGCAGCAAGTCATAAATCGTTCGTTGTATCAGTATAACGAGTCGACGTGGTATGTGTTATATGGCTATGCGGATGGATAGCGATATATTAAGCGATATTGAGTAATGACCTTAAGTATCGAGAATGAACCGTTGCACGAGTTGCAACGAGCAAAATTGGAAGATCGCGGATGCGATAGAAACGAGTCGAGTTGATCGCTAAGTTGAGTTGAGTAGGCGAAAGTTTATGTTGGTCGAATGTCGCATTGAGCTTCGAATAAGCGAATATTGCGGGTGTGATCGATATGATCGCCATGGTACGGTTAGATCGAACGTATGTCAAACTTGAGCGAACGACTATCATGTTGGTTCAATTGTTGTGCCAACTCGAGTAAGAAGAACGCTAGAGCTGGGATCGGATAGATCGTCATTCGGGATAGTTGATTGAGAATAGATGTCGGACCTATGCGGAATGTGATGCCGAGTAATGACTCGATTTTGAGTGGTATATGCAATACCACTTGTGCGATCAGTGCAGTGAAGCATCGTATCGATGATGATAGGCTCGATTCCTGAGTGGTATATGGAATACCACTTAGCGATAGCTATGTTAAGCCGTTTGGTGACTTGCGATAGATCGCGTCGAGACGAATGTATCGATTATAATAGGTTTGTCCGCAACTAACGGAGTAGTACCGAGACTCGAGCGAGAATGACTTGATAGAAGTCGATGCTAGTATGCTTCGATGAATTAATTTGAATAATTAAGTGCGAAGTCGTATCTATGGATGATACGTCGGTCGAGGATTTTTTATGTATAAGTCGAACGATAGGCTGAGCATAGCGAGGGAATGTGTGTTAAAGAGATAAATTGACTCGGTCGAATTGAGTTAAGTCGGTACAAAAATCGTTCGAAATGAATTGAGTAGGTACGAAGAAATCGTGCGAACGAATTCGAGTTAGCGCGATGAGTCGATAGCACGATCGGGAAGTGCGAGTTAGGGATATGAGAATGGATATGTGAATTATAAATTGTGTCACGATTAAGGTGGTTAGTTACAACGAAATTGATCTTGGTACATGAGACTTGATTCGTATTCGAGTTTGGATAACGACAGTGATTTAAACGAATTTGAGCTTATGAGAAAGGAAGATGTTCAAGTTATGCATATCGACGATGGTATTGAGACGTATCAAAGACGATATGCAATAACTCGGGGATACTCTGATCGAATGAACGAAGATTATGTTGAGCATTGTTGTTGAATGAATGAGATGCAAGTTAAGTATGGCAATTGGGATGATAACGATAGGAGTGCTTCGAAAAAATTTGAGAGTGGATGTACGTTACTTGGATGAATCGAAAGTGCTTGATTGTTTCGAGGATAACCACAATGTTGATATTCTTGTCTTATGCGAGTGCAACTCCAGCATCGTACATGCGTCACGCCAAATTAGGGCGATCATTCCGCGTGAGCGCTGGTATGGTGATTCATCCAGCGGGGATGATCGAACTTGCAAGGCATGGCAAATTGAATTTGACTTGTGGTTTGATGCGAAAGTTGTTCGAGGATGGTTTCGATGATTATGGAATGTGTCGAACTATGATCACGATAGGTAAACTCGGACGTGAGGCGAGTAGATGTCATACGGCTAGCAAAAATAGTCGACGGTAATGTATAAGTGATTCGAGTAGTAACGGCATACAATGTGCGTAAGTGATTCAAGTTGTTAACGGCGCATCAGTTGCGCGGGGGTAGATGAATTATGGATTGATATGTTGGATTGGGTAAGGTCCCATAGAAATTATCGAGAATTTATTTGGCTCCGCGATAGGATATAGTATGGTTCGTTGTAACTGTCCCTCGTTGATGATCTTCAATTATCGAGCGTAGTTTCGGGGCAGACGACCCTAGAAGACTTGACCGCCAAATCAATAAATATTGAAGTCCCATAGGATGACCCTAAAGAAGTCGCATAAAAAATTTTGTCGAGGATAAGGAATGATGTAGTGCATGTTGAGGATAAGTCTAAGTGAGCGAGTATTGTGTTTCGAAAGTTAGCGAGTAGCCTTCGACTAGATCGAGACGGCTAGAAAAGTTATGATCGATCGAATGAGTGCGTAAGTAGACTTGGTTGGTCGATGGTCGAATAGATGTTGAGGAACGTGCTTAGCGTAGTGATACAGTAAGGCGATTGCAAGAATTCTGTAATCCGCGAGAGCAACGAATAGTAGAACGACCCCAAGAGTTGTGTCGTAGACCGGATTGAGTAACGGTTAGGCTATGTGTGTTGAGCGCATCATCGATATTATGAGACGAACTAGTCGGGACTGATTCAAAGATTGAGTAAAGGATTCGTACTCGGTCGAGAATAGGAGATGGACGTATCGTAAGAGATCTTGGATCAGAAAGATTGTTGCCTTTGAGCATCGTAGACTCAAGTTGACCTCTTATGTCGGGAGAGTGCGAGCATGATGTCTGGATAAGTTACCTAGCGGGGGTAGCCCCAGACGCAATGTATGGATAGAGCGAGAGAATGTGAATCACATATGAATAGTTGTGTGCGAGACTTAGTGCGAATGGTAGGCAAAGAAATTTGAGGCATGTTGGACTTAGTCCATGTCGTTGAGGCCAATGTTAGTGAAAGATAGAAAACGGTTGGGCGAATAGGCGCTGCAGAGACTTATTGCGATCGGATGCGCAATAACTTGATGCAATGCATGCGTTAGATGGCCGTCGAGAAACTTATGAGATCAAAGTTATGGTTTGGATCAAGTTATATACGAAGATGTTTGCGAGCAGAACTCTAGGAATATGTGTTAAGATCTGACTAAGTCGAGTATGGACTGATTGGTGCTTGAGGATTTAAGTGGAGCTTGTTAGTTGTCCCGATATCCTACAACTAAGCTTGGCTGAAATGCATATATTGGTGGGATGCCTAAAATATGTGTATGATCAAAACTAAGTTGTATGATTCAAACGATAGTGGCACGAGATCGTGAAACGATCTGGCGAGACACTTGGCTTAAGTGTTGGTTTCGGTTCGAGGACGAACCTTGTTTTGAGTGGTATATTATGTAATGCCCCGCTCCGCACGGTGTATTATGATGAGTCATTGACTCGAAGAGTTGCATTGACCCGATGAAGTATCGATGCGAATCGATGCAAGTGTTACGTTGGCCAAAGGTAAGCTTTGAGTCGATTAGAATCTATGAGTCGAATCGATACAAAGGATAAGTTCCGTTTGAGCAAATGTTGATGTTAGTTGATCTGGTGTGCAGGCTATGCCTTTATGCTGGATTATGGATCGTGGCATGGGCGCGATAGGCCAAATCAACCGAGTAGTTCAAAGGAATGGCTAAGTCCGAGAGTTAGCTATGCGACCAAGTTATGGAAGTGAGCCGCATCAGCTCGGTGAAACGGCAAGGCGTATCGACTTAAGGTGGGCGGGTTCTTGACTCTCTCTTCCTATTCCTTCACGTCTAATAAAATATATCATTGTATGCGTAAGATGTTATCGAGTTAGCGAGCGTGGCTCGGCGACGAAAGGCCCAAGTATGTGTCAAACACTAAGATAGAACATTAAACAATCGAACAATTGAAGCGACGTACATCAAGTGTACGAGTCGCGGTAGGACGGTGATGGTAGAACATTGAAAGACAATATCGAGATGTGCATCACGTGCACGCCTCCGAGAACATTGAACACTAGGCGTAGAACATGGATTACGGCGCTGAGCGTGCCCTCGTGCACGGAAGCTAAGGAATAACTAAGTAACTACGGAACTAGGCTTTGAGAATGACTTACGAATGGTACGCGTTGAATATGAGTATGAGATGACTAAGCCGTTGGCGTCGTGCATCAATATGGATGTGTTGGGGCATAACGCCGACGAAGCTTCCCATACGGATGGTGGATTATGTTTATGAGACGCGAATATATTTATGGTGCGAAACTATGTTTATGGAACGGAGGATTGGTTGGAACGATATAATTTGTATGCTATGGTACGTATTGCATGGTCAATGGACTCGGATTGTCCGTGCACGGGTGCGGCTTCCCTCGGACGGTTACGCCGGGGCACCGGGACCGTTCGGCCTAGGAGGAAATTATGTGTGGTATTTATGGTACACATCATTCGGACGGATTACGACCGTCCAGTGCTGTGATAAGCTATGATATCCGTAAGTTTGGGATCCTTCGGATACTGGGCTAGCAACCCGTATCGAAGTGATCGTAGGCTTACACATAAGAGATGCCAAGTCCATTACGGTATGAAACACCGTGACCTTCATATAGATAGGGCCGGTGGGCTGAGATGAGAGTTGGGTGCAGGCGCAGAGCCTGCCACCCTTATGCATATGTTTACGGTTATGATCGATTGGTTGCACGAATCGTATGATTGCTTCTGTAAGTTCTAACCGTGGCAGGCTAGGCAAAGAGGAACGGGATGTGCACGATTCACTATGTTATATTCAGATTTTGTCTAACTGTATCTGCTGCAGGAACACGGTGTGGGACACATTTACGATATGTTGCTATACAGTGAATATTGCCATGAAACTGATCGTAAGGCTAATTAGAAAGATCATCGAATAATGTTGTATGCTTCATTAAATTTACTTAGTGCTTGGTTTGGGTGCGAGCGGGTCTTGATCAGTGCGAAGCGAGGACGAAAGCACTAATCCTCCACTAGCTTGCCTGCAGGTTCAGGTATGTTCGGCTCGAGGCGGAGCTTGGCTTGGACGTGCCGAGGCATGGAGTCCTTGGCGTTCAAGAGGAGCTACCGCATATGCGTTCGGACTTGCGACATGGAGATGTTCGGCCGAAGACTACTTGGTGGCTATAAAGAGGCATAATGTATGGAACAATGTAATCCTTTGTGAGCTAGAGAGATCATGAGCGTTGTAGCCAATTGGCATATTAAGTTGGGCTATTCAGAGCCTTGTAACCTTTAGTTCATTATGAATAAAAGAGATTCTTATTGTATTCCTTGTTTCCTTCCGCTGTTTATGTTACAACTTTGAGATAATCACTATGTGAACCGTTATCTTGCCTTGCACGAGCACAACTCCAGGCTCGTGCGGCATCACGCCCCAGCGAGGACGATGATTCGGGTAAAATCTAGCGAGGAAGAGCGATTTCCCGGATCAGGGCGTGACAACGCGTTTTCGAGCTTCGCATTCATATCGAATATCCTTGAATTATACAGTGTTCTAATCAGTTGCTTATGCGATTGCAGGATGATCGCGTAGGCGACGTCAGCGCAGCCAACCGGTCGCTCGCTTGAAGCAAGTCTAAGGCGAGTGGCTGACCTCCTTCGCCTCGTCCCTCTACTTCAAAACTTAATATGTGAAGTAAAATGAATGCTTGTCATAATAGCGTAGAATCAAGGAAATCGCAGCACACGAAACACTTGCTATCAAACTGCCGATTTTGAAAATGGAAAACATGTTCTTTATGCAAATCCACTTAGCCTATACAAAGCAAAGAATGAATCGATTAACGTTTATCGCAACGATACGCCTAAGTAAACAAAACGGTCATTGGACAACTTGTCGACAAGGTGTAGTTTCCTCGAACGGTTGCCTAGGCCAAGGGACCGATTCGACCCGGGAGGAACGAGTTTATAGCAAGCGCCAGCCTTTCATCGATGCGAGTTAGGCGAGAACTTTCGCACAGGGCTCGCTACCCGACGCGAAAGGGTCACCGTCTAACCCAGCTATAGTCCGCGATGGCTTGACATTGCCAGTGGCCTTCACACCCCTTTTCACTGCTTAACAAGTGCACGGGACACGGGATGAATATGATAGTTGCTTAATGTTATACAATTTCATATGCTTGCCTCAAAATATATTAACATGCAAATCGAGCAGGATGGTTAGAAAGATCATTGAAATAGCTAGCTAACATATTTACGAAACTTCTTGAATCAAATGCAGAGCTTGGATTTTAATTAGCCATTCGCCAGTACATGTGATCGTACTGATCCTCGCTCTTTGCAGGTCCCGCGAATCAGGAAGGACGTGCCAGCTAGCTCGGCGGCGTTCGTAATTTTAAAGCTTCGGCCATGCGTCAAAGACTTACTCTGCGACTTCACTTTTGGAAGGCTCTCGACAGTCCAAGGAAAATGACTCAGCGTCCCTCCCATCCAGGTCAATGGAGTACTTTGTTGTATATAGAGAGATGTGTGCAATGTGTGGAACGACTATCTCTTAGGCACTCTTTTGTAATCGAGTCAAGTTGTAGCCCGTACGGCAATGAGTCTTGTATCGGAGTCTGTAAAAGATGTCCATTATCAATAAAGATCAAGTTCCTTTACTTATTGTGTGAATCAATTTGTCTCCGTACTCTCTTAGATCTCGTGTCTCGGATAACCTTATGACTATGCCTTGTGCGTTCGCAAATTAGGTTCGTATGGCATCACGCCCGGGGGACGACTATCGATTCGACGGAATCGGGGCGTGACATTGTCCCGAGATGGCTGCCATATAAAAACTCGGGAATCCATTCTCTCCATGCAATCGTTATTTTATTTAACTTAACAGTCCCTATGTTAATTGAAATCTCATGTCGTGGATCATGGTCATTCAGAATGAGTACTTTCGTACAGAGTACGATATGCACAACTCTACAACGATGCCCGTGCGGTTAGGTTGTAGGTCTTATATAGCGTAATGCAACAATCAAACCTAGCCGCAAAATAATCATGCCTTGACTGTAAGGTACACATGCTGCTTTTATAGAAACAAATTGAAGTCTGCACGTGTCCATATGCCAATGTTCGGGATCGGCTAGTCGATTGCAATGGTTCATGTTTAATATGAATGTGTCTCATTCAATTCCAATAAGACGACTAGCCAGTCTCTTAGTTCCAACTAGGAACACATGATCAATCATTAGTCGAGGTAACAATCAATGTCAATTCGTGATAAGGCATGAAAGTCAACTAGCATTTGGTATGGTCGAGTCTATAACTCTTAGGGTTAAGTTCCAGTCATTCTGGGTATCCATAAACTAATCGAAACACAGGGCCCATTCTGCACAACAATATGTAAAAATATTAATATATCATGATTATATCGAGTTCATGTCAAAGGCGTAAGGATATAATGAGGGGTGCCAAGCGCCCAAGGAATTAGAGTTACGCGTAAAGGAATAGCATCACGCATAAAGGAATAGCATCACGCGTGAACTTGTATGCGTAAAAGAATAAAGGAAATCATGTTACGCGTGAAATTGTATGCGTGAAGAAAATCATGTTACGCGTAAATTAATACGCGTAAAGGAAGAACATTACGCGTGAAAGAATAACATCAAGCCAGGGGAGTAAGCGTAAAAAATATAGAGTTACGCGTAAAACTTGTATGTGTAAAGGGTCGAGTTACGCGTAAAAGCTTCTACGTGTAAAGAGTTAAAGTTTACGCATGAATGAATACGCGTAAAGGAATGCTGTTACGCGTAAATGAGTACGCGTAAAGGAACACTGTTACGCGTAAATGAGTACGCGTAAAGAAAATATGTCAAGCCAGAGTAGACTTGCGTAATCCAGATTCACGCTGACACGAATGATCGTGGGCGTAGAGCTTGATATTACGCGGGCACGTAAAACGTGGGCGTAGAGAACCTCTCGAACTCCAATTCCATGAAACCTTCAATCGAAGCCAAAAATGGGACTTCCATGGATCAAAATGGGGTATAACACAAATCTCAACAACCTGGAATGCTCAAAATTTGAAAATAAGGAAGTTTGAGAGATCAAAACCATTAAAATTCGAAAATAGCAAATTTCTAGATCTACAAAAATAAAACTTTCAAAATAAAAAATGTCAAGTTCTAAACTATCTTAGAATCATGAGAGGAAGATAAATGAACCATAAAAATGGGTCCTCATGTGAAAGCAAGATGCACTTGCCTAAGCTCTTGGTAGGTGGAGAGAGTTATGAGGAAGAAGAAGAGTAAATGAGAATGAATGAAGAGAGAGAAAGGGTTGGGCTTTAAATGGAGATGGTGGTAGGTAGGGGGTTGGTTGGGTTCATGATGAACCATCCTAAACCAAAACAAACCAACCCAAGCCGAACCCAAGACAAAGCAAAAGCAGAAAATAAAATACAGAAAAATAATTAACGTGAAATTAAAGGAATTAAATACAGAACAAATGCATGATAAATATTAAATAAATACATTCAAGCAGTACACGTATTAAAATACGCATTTTGGGAACGGGGAATGACATTGAGGATACTTCTTCTGATGGTGGTTGTTGGAAGTGTTGAGAATGCATAATATTCATACTTTCCGATAAAATAAATCTAATTGTTGATGTGTTCTTTGTTGTTGCTCCTCCATTTGTCGTTGTATGGGTTAATTTTTCTTCAATTTTATGATATGATTTTGATAAGCCTTCTGCACATTCACATGCTCTGACTGCAACTGTATATAAGATTGGCCACGAGACCTTTCCGATGATGTTTTTGGAGCAATTTGGACCCAAGTTAACTGATAATGCGTCACACCAAGCCCCTCACCACGTACTCGATTTGGCGTCTTTGGGCCATTGCTTGAAAATAAGATTTTTGTTGCAATTCCAACGTGTCATGTCCCTCAATTGTACCCAAAGTCTCCCAAAATTTGCTCCATCTCAACCTGAAAATTTTAAATTTATATGTAAAACCAAAGTGATTACTTTTCACAATATTTACGAAACAAATATTATTAAGTGTAGAAGAGTAGTTCTTACAAACTTCATCTTAGTAGATTCAGATACCCATGATCTTTTTGTATCCTTTCAAGTATGTTTGTCTCAGAAAAAAAGATATCGGATCAGGTGCCTCTCATGCTTCTTCCAGATTAGTTGAGTGATTTTGTGAAGTTCTTCTGATGGATTGTTAATGATCATCGTTTCGTTTCAGGTATTGATTCTTCCATAGTTTATATTTCACACCATGGTATCTCTGTTGTTATAACCTAGCGTTTATAGGCATGTATTATTCATTTGGAGTGTATTCGGACAAGTATGTTTATTGGACTGTTGGTTAATGTCCATCTTTTATGTTTTATTATGTGGATTGAGTTATAGAGATGCTATGTTATAGAGATAATTATACCAATCTTGGACAATGTATACACATTCGAGTTGGGTTGTAAATCACTCGATACGTAATTGGTCATTGTCACGTATCATAGTCCTACGTATTTTAGAACTGAGACGTGACATGGAAGAATGTCAAGCACAAGATTTTTCATCCACCGAGGCAATATTGCACAACCTATCAAACCACGAAGGTTACTTGAGGGAAGCCTCCAAAATACTTGTATGAAATCTTTGACAAAATTCCTTGAATACTCCTTTTGGATATTTCTTGGTTATTCCTTGATATATTTCTTGCATCTAGAAGCTCAATGAGAAATCTTATCATTTCTAGATGGATATCATGTATAAATATCTAGGTTCTAGAAAGATCTAACAATTAGATGTTGGACAGATTGTATAATATTGGTCGTTCATGTAGAGCCCTTGAGACTATACAAAAGGAGAATGTCTCATTTATTTCTCAACACCCAAAAAGTTCTATTATGATAAAGTTATCAATATTTTTATCTCTTTCTCCAAATTTATTCTCTCTCCTTAACAGTCTAGCTAAACATTTGGAAAGTATTTGCGAGGTCTTTGAAGTTGATGTGCCACATCAGATTCCCTTCAGTCGATCAATCATATTCGTTTTGTTTCTGTTCCAATCATAATTTCCATCACATTTAAAAGCCAGCTTCCAACTATCTGAAGATTTCTCATGTGGGCAATAACAAACACCATGTCTACGCAACTAGCAACATTAAACAGAGATGAATGAGATTTTTGGAAATTACCAAGCATATGCCACCCCCTTGCACTCAACCAAAGGTGGAAGCAATGATAAAAAAGAAGGAAAGGAAAAAAAAAAAAAAAAATCACAAAAGAAGATTTTCCAGCGATCAGTCTATTATCACATTAAAATACTAAATTTTCGTGGATAAATATCAGTAGAGCCGCATGTCTAAACATCAAGTTACAAAAACAGTGCTGCATTGGCATGGAAGACTTGTTCAAGTTCATCCTTTTAGTTTTCTGTAAACCAAAAGTTCTACCACCAAAAAAGCCTCAACAATCTTGATAAACTAACAGAACTCATCGACGATTTCAAGAAGACTATCAACCTCCTGTCTCAAGGCAGCAAGTTTCTGCTGGTGGGAAGCGACCCGATTTTCCACTTCTCTCCCACTCAATTTCTTCTCGAAGCAATCAACTACAGTTGAATGCTTCAGCATCAGCTTCTCTTGCATCTCCTTCTCCTTGGCGACCAACTCCTCCACCTACAAGTATTACAGTCAAAAGCAGTTTGTTTAACATTGAAGGGGGTAAAATGAACTAAGCGGATATCTATCATCATAACACTTCATAGTATCATGAAAATATTTATTGGCTGCAACAGACCGAGCTTGATTTGATTAGAAATGTCAAAAAAATGATTTCAACAAAATCTAGAAGAAAGTACATATACGTATGTGTATGTGTGTGTTAACTGTGAATATTTGTCTGCACGAGGCTAGATAATATGGTCATATATGTTGCTGGTGAAATATGACACTAGTTTTTTGTCATTGTGCTTTTGGATGATTTCCCAAGTGGAATACTATGAATTTGCAATGAACTGAGGCTTGACGACAGGTAACTTGTACTATATTTATCCTCATGCTATCTCCATGATCAGGGAAATTTCTGTTACAATAAATCGTGAAACTCCCGAGGAATTCTATTTTTTTATTTTCCTTCAAGAATAGCGAAAGACCGTGTGTGTGTGTGTATATATATATATATATATATATATATATATATATATATATATATATATATATAATTTTTTTTTCTTTTTTCTTTTTTTTTCTTTTTTTTTCTCTTTATCGTGGTGCGGTCATCAGTAGGCCATGTGTGTGTGTGTGTATATATATGTACTAGTCATAACCCGTGCCCATAGGGCATGGTTCATTTAAGGTATTCCTCCTCAAAATCTTGGACCCCCAATTTTAAACAAACAAGGTCCCATCAAAATATTAAATCCCAACCACTGCTGGATGTGAATTTTCTTTGGATTTCCCATAAAATTCCACTCTCAATAATGCTCATCCACAACCATTATGAGGCCCCCATCAAAATATTAAATCTCAACCATCAAAATATTAAATTTTCATCTTTGGATTCCCCATAAAACCCCACTCCCAATAATGCTCTTCCCCATAAAATCCCACTCCCAATAATGCTCTTTCCCATAAAACCCCACAACCGTTGATTCACCAAGATTAAATCCCAACCACTCTTTATCTTGGCACAGTCAGCCCTAGGATTCAAAAACCTTTGTGTTTTGTATAAGAGATTCTTCTTATACGGGGGAGTTTTTACGGATAAGTTACGTATATTTCTCTACCAAACTTCTTCCTCTTTAAAAAATCTAAATCTCTCCCTTTCAAAAAAAAACCTGTAATTAAAAAAACTATTTCTATTTTTTAATGCATATCAAAATAGAGAGAGATTAATTTTTTTTAAAGCATATCCATTGATTTAGTAATTTTAATTTTAATTTTAATTTTAATTTTAATTTTAATTTTAATATTTTTAAGGTTAATGTTAATATTAAAGTTAATGTTAATTTTAATGTTAATATTAAGGGGTATTTTGTAAAACCTCCCCTAAATAATGGGCTAATTTGCGAAATACCCCCTAAAGATCTCGAATTGGTAAAACCCCCTTTCCGTCAAGACGCTGTTAGTTTTGGGTGACGTGGCAATCCGTGTGTGTTATTAAGTTAAAAAAAAAAAGAGACGAAAATACCCCTGCGTAGAGAGTCCACGTCCCTCTTCTCCGACGGGTACTTGATCGGCTTCGCCGCGTACTTGGGGAAGAAGAGTATCGTAGGGAAGCTCCCGAGCTGCCCGGCCAGTACGTGGACGTACAGCCTCGCGAGCCCGAAATCTCCGAGCCACACACGGATTTTTACTTACAAGAACATTTTTCAGACAGAGCTTCTTCTCCTTCTCCTTCTTCTCTTAATCTTCCTACGTAGCACCTCCAGAACGGACTGGGCGGTGCAGTAAGCGATCGCCTGGACCGTGACCATCGGGTTGACGCCGAGCGCCGTGGGGAACACGCTGGCGTCCGCGACGTACAGCCCTTCCACCTCCCACGTCTCCCCGTTCGGGTCCACCGCCGACGTCTCCGGGTCCTTGAGGAAGGCCATCTCGAGGGACTCCCACGGGGAGGGGGGGAGGGGCTTGAGGAGGAAGGGCGAGTGGAGGTGGGAGAAGGCGACGACGGGGGACTTGGTGTCGGCGGAGGGCTCCGATGGGTCGGAGGAGGAGGAGTAGAGCGCAGCCACTCTGGGAACTCGAGGGGCTTCTTGATGTCCCTCTTTTGTGGGGGGTCCTCCATAGAGGGATTGGAGGAAGAAGAGAAGCTGCTGAAGAAGCCATGGTTGGGTCTCTTGGAGGAGGAATGGATAGAGTGGACTCAATGGAAAAACCTCAGCAAAACCCTTGTTTTTTTCCTTTTTTGGAGATGAGAGTTTATATGTAAAAGAAGGTTGACAGCCCGTTCCCCATCTCCCTGCCGCCCGCCTCCCTCACGAACCTCTCGAACTCGTGCGAGCTCGCGGCCTTCACGTCCAGCCTGTCCCCGCTGCGGTGGTGCGTCCTGACCTCCGCCGCGCCCGCCGCGGCCAGTATCCTCAGCGTCCTCTCCGTCCCCCTCCTCAGGCTCTCCTCGTCGGAGCCCTCCATCCGGTAGCTTACGTGCCCGCGGGGGCCCACGGTGCCCGACCCCCGGTCCCGCGCCAGCGTGAACACGTGCGCCGTCTCCGCGAACCGCGCCATGCGCCCCTTGTAGTCGGCGCCCGACGTCCACGGCGTCACCACCGAGAACATGCCCTAATTAGAGAGAGAGAGAATACCCCTGCGTATATTTTTGGGATATTTTGCAAAACCTCCCCTAAATAATGGACTAATTTACAGGGGTATTTTCGTCTAACTTTTATTTTTTTACTTAATAACACACACGGATTGCCACGTCACCCAAAATCAAACAGCGTCTTGACGGAAAGGGGGTTTTACCAATTCGAGATCTTTAGGGGGTATTTCGCAAATTAGCCCATTATTTAGGGGAGGTTTTACAAAATATCCCTAATATTAATGTTAATTTTAATGTTAATATTAATATTAATTATATGTTAATTTAATTTTAGTGTTAATTTTTAATGCTAATGCGAAAATTAAATTTAACACTAAAATTAACACTAAAATTAACATTAAAATTAACATTAAAATTAAAATTAACATTAAAATTAATATTAACATTAACAAAATTAACAATAATATTAATATTAACATTAAATTAATATTTTTAAATACAGATTTGTTTTTAAACATAAGTTTATTTTACAGAAAGATTATTTTTTTAGATTTGTTTTGAAAGGTAGATTTTTTTTTAAGATTTTTTTAAAAATAAATCTCTCTATTTTAAAAATAAAAACAATTCTATCTATCTCTATTTTTATTGAAAAAAAAAAATCTCTCTATTTTAAAATATAAACAGATGGAGAGGACTTGTTTTTTGAAGATAGAGATAGATTTATGTTTTAAAAGAAGATATTTAAATTTTTTAAAGAGAGACATTTTGAATAGAAACATATGTATATTCCCTGTTCCTGTAAGTTCTCCGTGAAGTGAATCTCGTACATGAAGCATGCTATATATATATATATATATATATATATATATAGAGAGAGAGAGAGAGAGAGAGAGAGAGAGAGAGAAAAAAAAAAATATATATATATATATATATATATAGAGAGAGAGAGAGAGAGAGAGAGATTTTGAATAGAAACATATGTATGTTCCTGTAAGTTATCTGTAAAGTGAATCTCGTACATGAAGCATGCTATATATATATATATATATATATATATATATATATATATATATATATTCTTCTTTCATCGGATATTTTTCTAGTCCTTAGAATTTTGTTGAATAAATTAGTAATCACATCAATCATTTCTCACCTAAACATCTCCAAGCCTCAATAGAAATTAAATATTATAAGGTGTATCACTTTTTCTTCTTTTTCTTTGAAGCATTCTTAGCTTCAAAGATCCTAATTTTAGAACATTAGCAATCTGAGCTATCTCGAACCAACTTTATTTATAGATTATGGTTTACTAGCTATCTCGAACCAACTTTATTTATAGATTATGGTTTACTAGGTTGCTCTTGTTAAACAATTTGTGAAAACAACTCAATTTCTCCTTCACATATCATTTTCTCTTACTAATATCAACAATATATGTATTAGAATCAGTTCTGAGAATCGATATTCGCAACTTCACATCAAAATTACGGAGTTCTTGGTTTCAAAAATACAAAAGGCGATAAAAAAATAAAAATAAAAATAACCAACAAAACTATTTGATACATGTAGGCATAATTTTATGTATTATTTGTTGTCTTTTGTTAGTTACGAATGAAATAATATTCAACATTGTTGAATTGTTCACCCGTAATAGATATTGTTATTTATTTTACTTAGTTTTTGACAAAGTACCACACAATATATAGTTCTAAATGTATTAATATTAGATGTATTAACATTGAATTTTATAACATACAACTTTGACAAATGGTAATGGGGGACTATCAGTCTGAAATTGTATTGAAATGGTGAAGCATGTTGATCTTCGACAAGATCAAATCATTGAGTCGATTGATTCGACATTGTTATTTGTCAAACTTCTTTCTTTATCTTTTAATTTTTCTTTGTTGAATAGACCCGAAAAGAGAACCCGATATCAATATCAGGCAATATTGGTGGGTCAGAATAGGAGAGAACGTCCCAAAACCGATACGATATTAACGATACGTATCGGTATTTGTTGATATTGACCTCGACTAATACCCTTTGATCTTTACTCTTGATACATTTAAGATTATCCAGGCCCCTACTCCTTTTCCTACTCTTAACACCTCAACAAATTTATTTTATCCCTCAATTTCTAATCATAGGCCTTATATTTAGCTTCCTTATTTGCTACTCTATGAACAATATTCTAAGTAATGCAATATTCAATCTTGGCTAAATCCAGGCAATCTGTAAATGTATTCCCTTAAAGTACTCTTTTTACTAGACTCCATAAACACTCTACATGAATCAACATGCTTTATTTAATGACCAAGATTATTTAATTCTAATTTGATAAAATATTCAGTCTTTAAGCGAATCCTGACAATATGTAAATTAGTCTGTTATTAGTCCTATTTTTGGTAAAGATTATATCCCAAATATCTTTTGTTTTCGTCCTACTAATTTATTCATATTTAGCTTCTCTCCACATCTCTATTCTAGATTAAACCTGTCTTGTCTCAGCAATTATCACATCATCAATCATTCAAAAGAAAAGTACCAACAGCAATCAAGATATACTATTGAACCGTACCTTATATTTGTTTCATATGAAAAGCAAAGAGAAATAATAAGTTGATCTCAACTATTGAAATAAGAATATGGTGATGAGAAATGGATTTGCGTCCCGCTTCAATTAATTATGTCCTTCTAAGACTTCTATATAATTATAATATACTTTTTTCTACTATACAGCTAACCCACTAAATCTCCTAAAAACATATGATGATGCTTATGGATCTACAAAAAATCAAAGCCATATAGAGAAATTTCTTCAAAACATTTTAGTTTAAATCTTCAACATCAAATAAAATAATTTTTATGGTCTGAACTCCATGGCGTAAACCTGAATTAACTCTCAGGGACCGATACAGTTGTGTCTGCATGTGTGACTCAAAAGTTTGGTTTACCAATAATTTGTAACTAACACTTTTCTAAATAGGAATGCAAGTGTTCATACATTAGATTATTTGATCTTTGTGATTCAATACAATAAGTTAGCCACAACAATTGTTCCTCTCCCTCATGTTTTCAAATCCAGAATTATCAAGTCCCATGCTTTTCCTAGCTTCATATCCTGTATTGCATCTTCAGGTTCGAAATCAGTTTACAACGATAGCAATAGTTCCAACTCGGGCGTAATCTTCTCATTCGCCCTCATAACTATTCTTTGATAATACTCCAGCAATTTGAGATACTTTTGCTTTTTATACTCTCCCAACCAAGTTCATGCTACAATTGGACAAAGCAAACAAAAGCTCCACTATATGATCTAAAAAACCAGATCTATTTTTTGCCAGCGAGACCATATCCTTCTATCAAATTCATAGTCAAAAGACAGCTGTCTCTAACAACTAACAAAAGGTTCTACAACTCATCAATTCTTCTTTTAAAAACAATCTCTCCATCTTCACTGTTGGAAAAAATTTGTTTTTTTTTTTCAATATACAACTCTAGTACATACCTTTAACCATCCCTCCCTATTCCCTAACTTCATCTAGGTTATTCTGCAAAGTATAGCTCCATTAGTCCTTTTATGGATTATCTTCCCTACAAATTATAAATCAAGAGCAGCCAAAAATTCCATCACAATATGTAGAATAAGGCCAATCTGGGATTTTTTGCATGCTTCACTTTTCTTGGTTTACTCTCATAACCCTGTTCAATTAATATTTTCTCCAACCGGTAAACCTTGGAGAACAACTTAGTCATTCACACATCATATGTCCTCTTATTGTTAGCTATTCTCTATCTTGATTCCCGACAACCTATTAAACAAATTATCTTGCTGACTTGAACTCTTTAGGGTCATTTGAGAGTGTATCCATCTCACTCATAGGGTGTAGAAGCAGCCAGCCTTGCATTAGATCTGTCACTCAACATACAAACCCCAGGGCTCAGATAATTTATGTCCTTAAATTTCATGAAAACCCTTGAATACATATTAACCTTCCGAACCAAGTTCATCCATGCCAACAATCCATTGGTATCCTCAACCAAGAATACAGGAGAACTCGCCTTTATGAAACAAAACATTTATTTTAAGACCCCCACCCTTATACGTACTATTTTTAACGATGCATACAGAATATATCCCCCTACTTATTAACCAGCTTTTTCTAAAAAGAGCTAGTAGCCAGAAACCATATGGGGAAAGCAACTAAAGGATGTTAAATTCTGAATTTATATCAATCACGAATAAGTTGATTTAATAAGACATGTTAAGCATGCTAGACCATGTTCAGGAAGTTGATGCTTTGGCTACTAACAACTATCAATAACACCAACCAAACCCTCCTTTGTCCATTTGCACCTCTTCAGAACCAATATTTTGCTCATAGAAGTGACTAAGCACAGATGATTGTGTGCCTTAGACTCTAAGGGCTCGTTTGGATGAAGTTTTTGTATTCATAGGAATCCATTTTCTATTCATTTTCCCATGGGAAAGGAATTGAACATTCTCATACCCATGTTTGGTTAGGTTGGAAATATGTAGTCCAAAAAATTCATTTTTTTCTTTCCCATGTTTGGTTCACACAGGAATAGGAATCTTAATTTGTTTAGTTTTCCATAAATATCCTTTCATTAATTTCATGATTCTACTATTACCTAAATTCACATGTTTGGGATAGAATTGGAATTTTGAAAGTAAAGGAAGGATATTATCGTCCAAATAAAATACCCAAACAACATTCTTAGAAAAGCAAAACTATTCCTTGGGGGGCTTGGGAATAGCTTTCCCACATCAATGGAAATATGAAGCCCCTCGTATTCCCCCCTAATTCTCAATCCTAGACATACCAAACATGGGTAAGGAATTCAAAACCCTTTTCCAAGCCTCCAAAACTTGAACAAAACAACCTCTAAGTAAACCTTAGGAGTAGACACATAACACCAAATAGTGAAGGAATGACAATCCAACATTTTAGCCTTGTGCATAAAAAATGTTATTTTCAGTAAATTAAAATACAAAACACTTTGCAGGATGAAAATATTACTTATTCCTATAAAAATATATAGTGAATAACATAATATTAAATTCAATAAACCTTGGGCAATATCTGAGTAGCCTGTGGAGAAGAGTGCAGAAATCCCAACAAGAGTTTCAATTCTTTTGCTAATTCTTTTAGTGTCGCATCAGCTGTTTTACGAGCAAGTTTGCAAGCTTGAACATCCCCTGTCCTGGAAAGATCATGTAGTGAAGCCTCCAGTTTATCATGGAGTTCTAAACATTGGTTGATGATGTCTTCGACTTGCTGAACCTTTGCTTGCACCTGTAACCAAATCAACATAGTTATGGGTCACCATTCACAATCACATGGAATTAGTCATCACAGGATGTTTGAAACAACAATGAAAATTGCCTAACCATAAATAGAATGGCATGGAGTTTTCCAAATGCAAAGTACAAAATGAAAACTCATGAAGAGATAACATAGTACGAATGTAGAAGGTTCATCAGGACACACTTGAGGTGTAACGAGAAGTAAAATATAGGCAAGGATGACTCGCTCTTCCTAGACTTTTCACGATATGGGACAAAAGATATAATTATACAAAAGACTATTGATAACCATCTTCTAAAGATAAAAGTATATAAAAGACTATTGATAACCATCTTCTATCAATGTTATAAATTTCGCTAGGCGGGTTCGGGTGCCAAAGGGCCACCTAGCGCCTAGGCGAGGCGGCCGAACTGATTTTATTATTATTATATTTTTTATATGTAATAGACATAATTGGCTTATGTGTATAAAAATGACACAAAACTTTACATAATCTTGTCGCTGGCATGTATGGGTTTAAGTGGTGTGGTTGTGCGAGCAGGCGAGTTCAATCCCTGATCCAAGCTTTTCAAAAAAAAAAAAAAGGGTACAGTGCGGTTCCCGAGGAACCCTAATAATAATAGGGGATAAGAGGAGAGAGAGTGCAGCCGCCACCATCTCTCTTCTCTCGACATCCCCTCTCCGCCTCCGCCTCCATTCTCTCTCCTCACCATCTCCTCTCTCCTCTCCTCTTTTCTCCAATCTCTAAAAATAGAAGCAGAAGCAGCACCACCACCAACAACAACAGCAACAGCAGCCGGTAAGTTATGAATTTTTTTTTTTTTTAAATTGCAAATCTAAAATTTCAAATTTTGAAATATCAAATCTTAATTCTTTGATTTTTTTTTTTTTTGAAAATATTTTCAATTGCCGAATCGGTCGTACATGCCGAATAGGCCTACCTAGGGCCGAAACACGCTAGGACCACCGCCTAGGGGATTTTCGGTGTAGCCGGCGGTCTAGGCCAAAATTTAGAACATTGTCTTCTACAGTCGCCTTAGCAAACTGATTGCGTTCAAATTGAAGTGTGCCCGTGATTGTATGTGTGTAACCTGTCGACGCAATTCTAGACTAGGAAGGTTACATACCCACATCATGACTTACATGATTTGAAGAGTATGCATTAGTGTAAAGTTCCAAAAGTGTTTCCCTCTTGATGTATTTCTTCTTTTCTCTCTAATTAATTTAAGTATTAGTGGCTTGCACTTGCAAGAAGGGACTTAATCAACTTTTACCCCTACCGATATTCTTCGCTTGTGTCCAAATTAAAAATGAATCAACCAATTTTGACTCCTAATCATTGTCTTTAGAAATGATAAGAGTTAATTCTTTCTGCCAACAAACCCCTCTCCTATCACTATCACTATCAAAAGACGTCTCAAGTGCAACAAGCCTCTATCTTGTACAGGGTCTAGGCAGGGTCAAGATAAATGTAGGCAAAACACTATTTTAATTGAAAGGTTGCATCTACAACTAGAACTAGCATGGTCACTTCTACCAGCATAGCCCTCTCCTATACTATATGGGGGCATCCCAAGTGCGACAAGGCTCTGGCTAATACATGGACTAGCCAGGGTCACAATAAATGAAGCCACAACACTACTTCAATGGGAAAAAAATGGACAGAGTCTCTTAATCTTGTTATTTTCTTACATTTCCATGAATCAGTAACAATTGATTTATGAGTCCCCCAATTAATGTAACTCATGAAAAGTGGTAATATTCCGTCAACTTCTTCCTCCTCCCGCATTGCTTACACAGCCAAGTTCGCTTGTGAGCAGCAAGAGCGAGAGGGAAGGAAGGGTTGGTGGTGATGGGTTTAGAGTGGAGGTGGAGTGTAAGGGGAGGGAAGACACAGATGGGTAGACAGGTAGACAAGACACAGATGGGTAGACAGGTAGACGGGAAAGAGGGGGAGGAGTAGAGAAAGACTAAGGAGAGAAGAACGAGTTGGTGTGATAGATTTAGATGGGGGAGAAAGAGTGGAAGAGGGAGGAAGACGAAGGAGCAGTTGTCTGGGGAAGGAGGAGAAAAGGAGGGAAGAGAAAGGAAATAGATAAAATCACCTTCTCATGCTACAAATACAAGGATTGAGTTCGTTTTTTACTGTCGTAGGCGAATCAGAACTTATAGGTCACGTTTTTTATGAAAAACTGCCAGCTTGTGGTGGTGGTTGGTGTTGCAATCATTAGAGCTGCCAAAAGCCATTGTTTGAGCACATATGCTCATGATTAATCCCAGAAAGCCATTGTTGGTGCTATCGTGTCCATCTCAGACACCAAAGTTATGTGCAGATCTTGAGCCATGAACTATAGCTAAAAGTTTTATGTACAGATCTTGCTTAAAAATATGAATTGATATTTGCTAGTGTGTGTGTGTATTTGCTAGTGTGTGTGTGTATTTTTTTTTTTTTAGTGTGTGTGTGTGTGTATATATATATATATATATATATATATATATATATATGTGGCAATGCTATAGAACTATCCGGATGGTTTTGTATTATGGAACCACCCTATATTACATGGGTTGGATTGGAATTGAGTGGATGATATTAAAAGGTGGTGGGGTCTACACATTTTAATATCAACCACCAAATTCAAATCCAACGCATATAACATAAGATGGTTCCATAATATGAAACAACCCGGATGGTTTTAGAATATATATATATATATATATATAACTCCCACCATTAATTGGAAGGAATAATACGCTACCTCGTGGAATTGAACCCACCCTAGCCAGTAAGTTTATGTCTCTTACTGTCACGTCCCGAGTCGACAAACCGTTCGTCCCCGGTGTTATTTTGCCGAATCGATCGTTCTCGCTAAGGCGTGATGTCGTACGAGTCTGGAATTGCACTCGTACAAGGCAATAACGTTACGTTGATTTTTATATTGAAACGCCAAGTTGAAACTTCACAAATCACATCAAATTGAGACGCAGTATAGGAAGATAGAAATATGATTTTTATTCATAACTTGCAACGAAGTGCAAGTCATAATTATATTGGATGCCGTTGCGGCTACATTGATTGAAAACAAAAAGAAACATACTCGACAAGCTGCCTGAACTAACACTTGTCATTCCATACATTCGCCCCTTTATACATAAGCCTTCGACTGAATTGGCTTCAAAATACTTCAGCATAGGAAGAGCTTCAAAACGCCTCTCCGCACTTCAGCTTCAGTTTAGAGCTCCCGTCGCACCTGGAAAATTGGGGGAGGGATTAGCACACTTGCTAAGTGGACGAGACGAACCCACTTGTCTAAACTGACTATAATTGTTAAGGTAGGAATGTTTTAGAGTTGTCTTTCTATTTAGAACTAAATGAATTCAGTTCATATCGATAGCCATCTTTGAAGTAATAAAGCATACAGTAGAACGTAACGATTTATCATATTTCTTACCACGACCGTGCTCGCCCCTGCATAAAAACAGAGATAATACTTACTACCTGCATAAGACAATAAGTGAGCATGCTACTATCTTATATGCGCGGTCATTGGTGTTACACACCACGTGGGACTATCTTAACGGCATTTCGGCCCGTTCAGTCTAGGTTGCAAGCCTGACTGACGGTCCCGCAATGCATCAGTGCTGAGGCACGATTATTCATTCCCCCTAGGTCGATTCGATTCCGATGCCCCGGATACCGATTCGAGGAAAATCAAACTTGTGCACAAGCTGTCCATGACCATGCCAATGCGTGAACAGTTTAATATATGCAACAGATTTGTATAGCGTGGACAGTATTGAACGGCATTATCATTTCTCCCAACTCATGCAACGATTCATTTTTCCCAAAGCCGTACTCCCGATTTAGCGTCCCGTAGGCACCAAACTGTCCGAGGCATCATAACCCTAGATCGACGTTTCATATTATTTTGCAGCACGTGAAATAGTCCATCTTTTTACTAGAACCTTAAACTTTCTCATTTATGTGAGAAACTTGTATTTTTCAGAGTAGATTACTCTAAATCGATACGTTTTTTCCGAGTTCTTGACCTTAGTGGATTGGCATGCATTTAACTTGGCATCGTCGATTTGAATGAATTCGAGGCAAAGGAATTTTATTTGCGGGACAGAGTAGAAAAGAAGGGGCCGAATCACCCACCGAGTTCTTTGATCGTGCCGACCGTCGAAGCGCTTCGCAACGTTCAAGCTTTAGTTACGCGAGCTCCTACAATGGCACCAACACTTTGTTAGGATTCCTTCTTTATTCCTTCGCTTTGAAATTCGTAATTGCATTCAGAAAACGACGCGAAAGCACTTCATCAAAATCAAGCGGCAAAAGCTCCAAGAAAACCATACAGCGGTCCGGTCCCGTCGCAGGGACTCTTATATAGAGCTCACTCGCCGAGACGCAGCCCGCTGCATCTAGGACTTATTCCAACAGAAGTCGTTCCATTAGTTGGATCGATTCTCGTAACATCCGTCCAAATCGATTTGATCGATGCCGCGAGGTGTTATCGTTTACCAAGCTCAGCGATCGAGTCAGATGGCCATCTAAGTTCCCGACCGATCTGACTCGACGCAAGCATATTATGAAGTCTGTCGCCTATCGGAAGCGGGACGCTACATAATATACCACTAAGAAAAAGTTTTGTCCCGAAACTTAAGAACAAGGGTCTGACCTTAAATTAGGCAAACAACGAAAGATACTTCTCCTTCATCTCCGCTTCCATTTTCCACGTCGACTCTTCAACTGAATGGTTCCGCCAAAGCACACGGACCAAGGACATCAACCGATTTCGTAATACCTTCTCCTTACGGTCCAGAATTTGAATAGGCTCCTCCGAGTAAGATAAGTCAGTACATAGCTCCAACTGATCGAAGCTAACCACGTGACTTGGATCATGCACGTATTTTCGAAGTTGTGAAACATGGAAAACATCGTGCACATCAGCCAAGGCAGGAGGTAGTGCGATCCGATAAGCAACCGTTGCAACTCGTTCGATGATCTCGAAGGGGCCTACAAATCTCGGACTCAACTTGCCTTTAACACCGAACCGCATCACACCACGCATGGGCGTTACTTTCAGAAACACGTGGTCCCCGACCAAAAATTCTAGCAATTGTCGGCGAATATCTGCGTAGCTCTTTTGTCGACTTTGCGCGATACGGAGTCTATCTCGGATCAAGCAGACCTTTTCGACGACCTGCTCCACCAGTTCCGGTCCAAGCACTTGTCGCTCTCCGACTTCGTCCCAGCATATTGGTGAACGACACTTCCTCTCGTAGAGTGCTTCATATGGAGCCATCTGAATGCTCGACTGATAATTGTTGTTATACGCAAACTCCGCAAGCGGCAAATGCGTATCCCAATTAGTCTTTAAATCGATCGCACACAGACGCAACATATCCTCTAAGATTTGATTTACCCTCTCCGTCTGACCGTCTGTTTGGGGTGGTACGCCGAACTAAAATTTAGTTTGGTCCCCATCGCCGCTTGTAGGCTCGTCCAAAAACACGATAGGAATCGTCCATCTCTGTCCGAAATTATTGAGGTCAGTATCCCGTGCAGTCGAACAATCTCGTCGATATAGATTTGCGCTAACCGATCGACGCTCCATCCTACTTTAATTGCGATGAAGTGAGCCGACTTGGTCAATCTATCAACAATGACCCAAATCGCATCATTCCTCCGCGACGTCTTCGGAAATCCCACAATGAAATCCATCGAGATGTTGTCCCACTTCCACTCGGGAATGGCGAGGTTTTGCAGCTCTCCGCCTGGCCTTTGGTGTTCTGCCTTCACTTGCTGACACGCCATGCACTGCGACACGAAAGTAGCCACGTCTTTCTTCATGTCGTGCCACCAAAAGTTTGTGCACAAGTCCTTGTACATCTTGGTGCTTCCAGGATGTAACGAGTACTTCGCATAATGTACCTCCGTCAGAATTTTTTTTCTGAGTTCGGCAGTTTCAGGAATGCAGAGCCTTCCTTTTAGTCGCATCGTCCCGTCTCCGTCTTCCGCAAAGTCAGTCGTCCTTCCTGTTGAAATCAGCTCGCGCATCTTCTTCAGAAATGAATCGTCCTTCTGTGCGGTCTTTATTTTGCTAAGCAGGCTCGATCCTAACTTCAACTGAGCTAGGTGCAGGTGTCGATACTCAATTCCGAGTTCGATACCCATCGCTTCAAGGTCTCGCCGTCTCTCATTATTTATGGCCAGTGATCCCATAAACATTCTGTTAAGCGCGTCGGCTACAACGTTTTCCTTGTCCGGCGTATACTCGATCGTTAGCTCGTAATCTTTTATGAGTTCGAGCCAACGTCGCTGCCGTAGGTTGAGTTCTCGTTGCGTAAACAAGTATTTCATGCTTTTATGATCTGTGTAGATTCTGCAAGCCACACCGTAGAGGTAGTGCCGCCAGAGTTTCAATACAAACATGATCGCCGTCAATTCTAGGTCGTGTGTCGGATAGTTTTTCTCGTGCTGCTTCAACTGCCGTGAAGCGTAGGAGATGACTTTATCTCTCTGCATGAGTATGCACCCGAGGCCAGTTTTCGATGCGTCGTTGAATATCTGAAAGCCTTCTGGACCGTCTGGAAGTGCAAGGATTGGAGCTGAGACGAGCCGTTGCTTCAACTCTTGAAAGCTGGATTCACAGTCGTCACTCCATTCAAATAGTACTCCCTTCTGGGTGAGGCGAGTCAGAGGCGACGCTAGTTTTGAAAAGCTCCGCACGAATCTTCGGTAGTAGCCCGCTAAGCCTAGGAAACTCCGAATAACGCTAGCCGAGGTAGGTCGTTTCCAATCTACTACCGCTTCAATCTTCTTTACGTCCACCGCGACACCTTCGACAGAGATTACATGTCCGAGGAATGCTACACTACTCATCCAGAACTCGCATTTACTCTGCTTGGCATATAATTTATTTTCACGCAGAGTTTGCAGTACCGTCTTCAAGTGTTCTGCATATTCTTCTTGATTCTTTGAGTAGACAAGGATATCGTCGATGAACACGACTACAAATTTATCGATTTTGGGTCGGAAGACTCGGTTCATCAGATCCATGAAAGCGGCTGGGGTATTCGTCAAACCGAACGGCATGACTAGAAATTCATAATGACCCTATCGAGTGCGAAAGGCAGACTTCGATACGTCGTCGGACTAGATCTTCAACTGATGATAGCATGAACGAAGATCGATTTTTGAAAATATTGACGCGCCTTGCAGTTGGTCAAACAAATCGTCGATTCGTGGCAAGGGATACTTGTTCCGCACGGTCGCCTTGTTGAGTTTCCGATAGTCGATGTATAGCCGCATCGATCCATCCTTCTTCTTCACAAACAGTACGGGAGCTCCCCACGGAGAGACGCTAGGGCGAATAAACCCGCGGTCTAGCAACTCTTGTAATTGCACATTCAGCTCCTTCAGTTCTGCTGGAGCCATTCGGTAAGGCGCCTTTGATATCGGCCGTGTATTCGGAAAGGTGTCGATGCTGAATTCTATTTCTCGATCCGGTGGCACCCCGGACATCTCGTCAGGAAAAACGTCGAAAAAATCTGCCACAACATCAGTCTGCATTGTGTTTGTATTATCCTTCCGCGTGTCTCAAACTGATGCCAAGTATCCCGCACAGCCGGAACGCAACATACGCCTCGCCGAGATTGTCGATACCATCATTGTCGTCTTCGAGACCGTACCGCACGAATATGAGAACTCTGTCTCGCCAGGAAGACGAAACACCACTCTCTTCTCCGCGCACTCGATCGTTGCATGAAAGCGCCCAACCAATCCATGTCCAGGATTATGTCGTACTCTTTGATGTCTAGTACGACGGAATCCAAGGATAGACTTCTTCCCCCGATGCAAATGTGACCATCCCTACAAATAAAGTTCGCAGGCATATCGACTCCCGATGGAGTGCTAACGCTAATGTCTATATCTAGTGATTGCATGGTTATTTTATTTTCTTTCGCAAAATCAGCAGATATAAAACTATGCGTCGCACCCGAATCGAATAGTACTCAAGCAGGTATATTTTTGTAGAGTAATATACCTGTTACAACAGTATCGGACGCAAACGCCTCGTCCCGAGTTAATGCATAAACTCGGCCTTGAGCTCCATGGCGTTGATTCTGCGGGTTCACGGACACCGCATTTGCGCCTTGTAGTGTAGGCGCTTTATGTGGATTCAGAACGTTCCTTGGTGGGTTGTGTTGATTCGGAACATTTTTCGGACAATATGTAATTATATGGCCTACCTCGCCACACTTGTAGCAAGATCTCGTGACGCAATCGATGGTTCGGTGCCCACGCCTACCGCATCTGCTGCAGTGTTGTCTGCCATGGCCCCGATTATCAAATGTGTTCGGACATTTTGATACTCCCGATCCCCCGGCGTCGTTAGGACGCTTGTTGAAGTAGTTACGGACGACAGGCACAGCTCTATGCGACATACGGCCAAAGACACGCTCACTATCGAGAGCGGCATCGTGGGATTCGCGGTAGGTTCGACACCTTTGATTCATGACGTCCCTTCGCAGTTCGTCGTTTAGGCCTTGTTGGAAGCGTTCACACCATGCTTCCTTGTTGGGCAGGAAGGCGCCGGCAAACTTCGCCAGTTTCGAGAAGCTCGAGTCATAATCGTCGACTGACATATTTTCTTGTCGCAACATCATGAACTCGTCTTCTTTTTTACGACGGACGGCACGAGGAACGTACTGTTCAAGAAATGCTTCCTTGAACATTTTCCAGGAAATCGTGGTGTCCGTATCGGCTTCGTAGATTTCCTGCTTCTTAGCTGTCCACCAGTCGTAAGCCCTCCGTTGCAGCTGTAATGTCGCACATGTTACCCTCTGGGACCCTTCAATGCTAAGCAGATTAAACAAGTCTTCAATCTCCGCGAGCCACCCCACTATCACATCAAGTTCTGCTCGGCCATTGAATTTTGGTGGATTTATCTTGCGGAACTCCTTTGCTTTGAACAAGAAAGAAGAATTTATCATTTGCGGTTGAGCTTCTTCCTCGTCTTCATCTTGAACATCTTGCCTCTCCTCGGGTACCACGACCGTTGCTTTGGTATTGCCCACCATCTTGCTTACGATCTGCGTTAGGTCTTCCATTTGCTTCTGTTGCGCATCAAATTGGACTTTGATTTGCATCTGAAGCTGTTGCTGCTGCAGTTCCATCAACTGTAGCATTTTCTCCATAGTCGTCTCGCTAGAGCCAGTACTTTTTGTGCTCGACGTACTATCCACGGTTTAGGTTGTTGTGCCGGGATTGTTCTTATTTCTCTTAGTCATTCCTACAAAACAGAGTAAACCCGTTAGTATTTTTCAAAAATATCTACGGGCTTACCTGTATGGAACTTTTATTTCACGCAGCATGTCGACAAGTATTCAATCGAGTCATCGCAACGAAAATTCCAACAATAAAACATCTTTCGAAAATCTGAGGAAACATAAATGTGCTCTGATACCAATTTGTCACGTCCCGAGTCGACAAACCGTTCGTCCCTGGTGTTATTTTGCCGAATCGATCGTCCTCGCTAAGGCGTGATGCCGTACGAGTCTGGAATTACACTCGTACAAGACAAGAACGTTACGTTGATTTTTATATTGAAACGCCAAGTTGAAACTTCACAAATCACATCAAATTGAGACGCAGTATAGGAAGATAGAAATATGATTTTCATTCATAGCTTGCAACGAAGTGCAAGTCGTAATTACATTGGATGTCGTTGCGGCTACATTGATTGAAAACAAAAAGAAACATACTCGACAAGCTGCCTGAACTAACACTTGTCGTTCCATACATTCACCCCTTTATACATAAGCCTTCGATTGAATTGGCTTCAAAATACTTCAGCATAGGAAGAGCTTCAAAACACCTCTCGGCACTTCAGCTTCAGTTTAGAGCTCCCGTCGCACCTGGGGAATTGGGGGAGGGGATTAGAACACTTGCTAAGTGGACGAGACGAACCCACTCGTCTAAATTGACTCTGATTGTTAAGGTAGGCATGCTTTAGAGTTGTCTTTCTATTTAGAACTAAATGAATTCAGTTCATATCGATAGCCATCTTTGAAGTAATAAAGCATACAGTAGAACATAGCGATTTATCACATTTCTTACCACGGTCGTGCTCGTCCCTGCATAAAAACATAGATAATACTTACTACCTGCATAAGACAATAGGTGAGCATGCTACTATCTTATATGCGCGGTCATTGGTGTTACACACCACGTGGAACTATCTCAACGGCATTTCGGCCCGTTCGGTCTAGGTTGCAAGCCTGACTGACGGTCCCGCAATGCATCAGTGTCGAGGCACGATTATTCATTTTCCCTAGGTCGATTCGATTCCGATGTCCCATATACCGATTCGAGGAAAATCAAACTTGTGCACAAGCTGTCCATGACCATACCAATGCGTGAACAGTTTAATATATGCAACAGATTTGTATAGCGCGGACAGTATTGAACGGCATTATCATTTCTCCCAACTCATGCAACGATTCATTTTTCCCAAAGCCGTACTCCCGATTTAGCGTCCCGTAGGCACCAAACTGTCCGAGGCATCATAACCCACGATCGACGTTTCATATTATTTTGCAGCACGTGAAATAGTCTATCTTTTTACTAGAACCTTAAACTTTCTCGTTTATGTGAGAAACTTGTATTTTTCAGAGTAGATTACTCTAAATCGATATATTTTTTCCGAGTTCTTGACCTTAGTGGATTGGCATGCATTTAACTTGGCATCGTCGATTTGAATGAATTTGAGGCAAAGGAATTTCATTTGCGGGACAGAGTAGAAAAGAAGGGGCTGAATCACCCACCGAGTTCTTTGATCGTGCCGACCGTCGAAGCGCTTCGCAACGTTCAAGCTTTAGTTACGCGAGCTCCTGCAATAGCACCAACACTTTGTTAGGATTCCTTCTTTATTCCTTCGCTTCGAAATTCGTAATTGCATTCAGAAAACGATGCGAAAGCACTTCATCAAAACCAAGCGGCAAAAGCTCCAAGAAAACCATACAGCGGTCCGGTCCCGTCAAAGGGACTCTTATATAGAGCTCGCTCGCCGAGACGCAGCCTGCTGCATCTAGGACTTATTCCAACAGAAGTCGTTCCATTAGTTGGATCGATTCTCGTAACATCCGTCCAAATCGATTTGATCGATGCCGCAAGGTGTTATCGTTTACCAAGCTCAGCGATCGAGTCAGATGGCCATCTAAGTTTCCGACCGATCTGACTCGGCGCAAGCATATTATGAAGTCCGTCGCCTATCGGAAGCGGGGCGCTACACTTACCTCCTTCACACTTAAGCTAGGAAGCTTTGACATATATATATATATATATATATAATATATATATATATATATATATATATATATATATATATATATGATTTAAAAAGTAGGATATCAAGAGAGATTCGGGAAGATATTGATAGCATGTTACAACCAAAGGAGAAATCAACAAAAAAATAAGATAAATCATAACACAATAGTTAGGTGGTTTAACCAAACTTTGGCCTACATCCGCCAATGAGACCTGGAGAAGAAATTTACTAAACGAAAAAGGGAAAATTATAATGGTGGCTCAAGAACGCTCTCAAACCAACTATTGGTATTGGTGTTTTGACAGGTTCATATGTTTTAGAACTAAGTATCAGGTTCTTCGTTTCGGAAAACAAAAATCTGTTAAAAAAACTATAAAGAATCGATACATTTAGACATAAATTTATCTATTATGTGTTGTTTCTTGTTAGTTTAAATGAAATAATATTCGCTTGCAATAGATATTATCGTTTACTTATTTGCCTCTAAACATAGTGCAACCACGATAAATAGTTTTGAGTGGATAATATTAATAAGATGAATGTTGTGAATTTATAGATATACAACTTCGACAAATGATAATTGTTACAAATCAATAAGAAATCATATCGATACACGTAATATTGCTACTCTTCGGCACAGTTTCTATTCTTCTATTTTTGTGTTCAATTTTTCTCTGCCTAATTGATTGGGAACGAGACCTTCAACGTTGGTATTGGTCAGGATCAATAGCAACCGGTATCGGATCGGGACATGCCAAAATCATATCGGTATCGGCCAATACCGCAAACTATGTCTTAAACCCTAACCCTCGGATACACCCAATACCATGTATTTCTCTCCAGAAGTGATGTCATACAATTAAGGGTAAGACCTATACAAAGATTTGTCATTTCAAATTGCCAAAAAAAACCTGCAAGCAGGTCAAAAGTGGAACACGTTGAGGTCAAGCGAATTGGAGACGCAAATTGAGGTCAAGCGAATTGGAGACGCAACAAATATGTTACAAAGAGATAAGAAAGAGAGGAGTTACAAATATAGGATAACTTGTATCTAAAAAGTAACAAAGAAAATAGATACAAATAGGGCAACAATATTAGCTTGACAACAGTAAGAAGTTAGAACCAGATTGATAAAGATGATATGAGAGTTTATAGACACAGGGAAGAGAGGATTTATTATGTTACTATGTCACTAGCTAGTTAACAAAGATTATCTATAAACTTTTATGATTTTCTCGTGTGCTTACTTGAACACTAAGAAGTTAGACAAAGATTGATAAAGATATGAACGTTTATAGATGGAGGGGAGAGAAGATTTATTATGTTACACTGTTACTAGTTAATAAAAATTATCTATAAGCCTCTATGATTTTCTCCTCTTGTGTGCTTTCTTGAACTTGTGAATTTAACTTTAAAGCTTATGCTAAGTTGTTGTAATGTGCGTCAAACATTTTAAGTACACTTTAGTTTTTTTGCTTTTTAGAATATTTTTTTGTGCTATTTTGCACAGACACCGATTCAACACGACAAGTTCCGGACAATGTGGTCGGCACCTATTTTGGTGCCCTAGAGTATTTTGGAGTGCCCGTGCATGTCTGATACGTGTGTCCGACATGACACAACGCGAACACGGCATGAACTTCGGTGTGTCTGTGCTTCTTAGGTTCTGTGCAAACGTGTGAATGTGTCATCTAAAACTAGCATCCAAGAGAATATGCAATGCACTAAGGCCTGGTTTGCGATTGCTGCTGCTTTACAACAAGTAGCACATAAACAGCTTTTCAAAGCAGCCTCCCACCTGCTTTTGAAAGCTGAGTTTTGAACTAGCTTTCAAAAATTCTGATGACCAGCTGTTACCAAACAACTTATGTGACTGTTTTTCAAAAAATAAGCAGCAGCAGTCATGATAAGCAATCCCAAGCCCAGCCTAAGGAGTATCTATTACGCCAGAAGAAAACTAGAAAAGTCAACATATTAAGATGTACAGCATTCTTATACTCAAAAGTCCGAGTAACTTCATAAGAAACAATAATCTTCATAATTAACTATCAACAAACTTGACCAAGGATAACAAATTGCATTAACTTGTCGAACTGCAGTAAATTGCCATTGATTTCTTAAAACAGTTGCATAACCTTAATGTATTGTCTAAGTCGGTCTCATTCAACTTGGCATTCAGATAACTGCAATGAACTCAATTAATGATGGTGGGTAGCTATTACAGCAGAGTAAATATGTTAGATGTTGTACATTATTACGGCAGAGTAAATATGTACAAAGACTGGTTGTTTCTTATCAAGTTACTCAATAGCCAAGCATAAGATACTGCATCAACATGTCTAAATGCAGTAAATTACATCTATGAAGGACGGGTACTCCATTTAGGAAGGCATACTTGTACCGGGTGTTTACAAGGTACTCGTACTCCTCGGGTACTCCTGTAGGTGCCAAAATTTTATTCATTTGTATTTTCAATTTTAGTTTGGGTACCTCATGGATATTTTGTGGGCACTTTCTAGTGCAAATCACTAGATATGACCTCATCTAGGGGTGAGCAATTTTCGGATTTTGAACTGAAAACCGATCCGAACCGACCCGAAATAGAGGTTTGGGTCGGTTTTTAACATATCGGGTCGGATTTCGGCTATTACATATTACAAATCCGGTTATCGTGTCGGGGTTATCGTGTCGGAGTTCGGGTCTAGATTTCGGAACCCGACCCGAACCAAAAACCGATTAAGGTTGGGTATTTACCTTTTCACCCTTCAGCATATATAAAAGTGAAAAAAAAAATCCTAACCCTACCTAAACTTTCTCTCTCCTCTCATCTACTCTGTCTGGCTACCGCCTCTTCTTCTTCGGGTCTCTCCACTCCAGAGTCCAGACGATCGACTGGATCCCGATCTCCTCCTTCCTCCTCCTGCTCTTCCCCTCTCTCCCTGACTCTCTCGACTCTCGACTCTCGACTCTCGAATTTTAGCCAAATGACACGAAGTTCGTCGACCGACACAGTGTTCGAGTCTCTCTCTCTCTCAGTCTCTTCGACTGAGCCTCCCAAAGGCATGATTCTCCCTAACCCAAAGTAATCTCACATTGTTTTGGTTTTTTTATATTGGCAGTATTCGAGACTCAAAAAAATTTGGTTTCTTTTTTTCACTGTAGTCGTCTCAAATTTTTTCTGTTTTTTGATATATATCTTAATGCTCACTAGATCTCAGAGCATTCTCTTCTAAGATTTGTGTTGCTCTTTTATGTGATGTTCGTTGTACTAGTTCTGAAAGTGCTAGCTTTTGTAGATAAATTGGCCAAGTTTTTTTAGCGAATCATTTAACACTTGTTGAACAAATAAATTGGCAAAAGGTTCTCTTTCAACCCTTGTGACCAATCATTAGCACTTAGCATAGCTTCTTATTTGTTGGCTTACGCAAATAAATATGTTTGATATACTCATAGCTCTTGTTGTTCCATTTGAAACGTTGTAATTTGAATGGCAGTTGAATTGATCGCACTTCTTCTCTCGGTGTGTCTCAATGATTTACATCCAATAAAGTTTTAACCATGTACCGTTCATCTTTTTGAATCAAAGGTTTCTGTAACATATCCTGTTGCGATTTTAGAGATACATTTGTTCTTGTTAATTTGTAATGAATGTGTTTCATGGTATTGAGAAAAAGTGTGAAATATGTAGAAGTTGGTTTTTGTCTGTTATTATTTGTATTAAATTTTGCTTTAAAGTGGGTCAACTAAACCGAACCGACCTATAACCGCACCATTTAAATTCAGTTCGGTTTTTTTCGGTTTTTAAAAAAATGGTTTGGTTTTGGAATTTACTGTTCACAGTTTATTTGGTTTTCAAAAATTCGGTTCGGTCCAAACCGAACCGATCCGTTGCTCACCCCTAACCTCATCCTTTAAAATATAGCTTTTGTATTCTTGTTTTAGAAATCCAATTTTCTCTAATTTATAGAGCTAAACTAAATAGTTTCCGTACTTAAATTCAATTGACATTATGGTGAAAGAAGTTTAGACTCTTAGATTTAAGATGTCATAAAAATACTTCATATAAATATAGAAATAAATAAATAAATACACACGATCTTTAGAAATTGCCCGTGTCCACGTACCAGGTATGTAATGTACCGGGTACTCGATAGTGATACATATGCTTCACAAATCGAAAATCATTTTATCAAAATTTGAGTGGCACCCCATTTTATACCCAAATTCAAGGTACACCCTACACAATTACAATAATGTAAGGTACTCTCCACTTTTGACGGAAACCATCTCCAACTGACAGTCAACTTCTTTGACCAAAATTATTGGACAAAAATACCCATCATTACTTTTTATTCTTCGAATCATTCGCCGGCTGCCACCTCAATGCCGCGCCCCGCAGCGTGCCCCCCTCCTCCCCCGCCCCCGCCGCATGCCACCACCACCCCACCCCCACCACCCCCACCCGCCCCGCTCGCAGCGTGCCACCCCCGCCGCCACCGCGTGCCCCCCCCCCCTCGTGCTCCCATCCCAGCCCCGCGTGCGCCCCCTCCCGCACTCGCCGAGCAACGGCAGCAGCAGCAACGCAGCGGCTGCACGAGCGGCGAGGTGGGGGTGGGGGCGGCAGCGACAAAACATCAGTGATGCGGCGGGGTGTGCGACACTGGTGCGGCGGCGCAGCGCTTTTCTTCATGAAACTTGGAACAATTTAAGTATACCATTAGGTTATGCTTGTTTTGGTGGAAAGTGAGAATGTTGAGAAGAATAAAACTTGAACATATGCAAATGACATCACTTTTCTTTATGAAACACTTCCATTATCCTCTACTTTCTAAATTTCCAACAAACAATTACAACCAGCAAAGCATAAGCTTGCATTTCATAGTGCATTGGTATTTGCTCCGGAGATGCCAGGAGCAACAGGTAATTGAAGGTTTTGTTTAGGTTGGTGACTTGCATTTATGTCATCCTTGTGAGAATTGTGCTTTTCTTTTCCATGTGATGGAAGCTTCGCTGGATGCCCATGCCCATGGGGCGCACGGCTGCAGAGCAGCAGGAACGACGAGGAGGTGGGAAGTGCGAGGAGGTGGGGGTGGTGGGGTGGGGTGGCAGTGCTGCGGCGGCGCACGCGACTAGGTGCTGGAGCAACAACGGGACGTGCATGTGGGGAAGAAGACAAAGTAAGAGGGTATTTTTGTCCAAAATTTTTGGTCAAAGTAGTTGACCGTCAGTTGGAGACGGTTTTCGTTAAAAGTGGGGTGTACCTTACATTATTGTAATTGTATGGGATGCACCTTGAATTTGGGTAAATAAAATGGGGTGCCACTCAAATTTTCTCGTAATTTTATTTGTTTAACTGATGCTTATTCTCCAGACTTCATATGGACTTAAACAGGGTTACATTATAAACATTAGTAGAACAAAGCCGAAGATCGGAGCTTATAGGCATTTTTAAGAAATAAGAACTCTGAGCTATCCACTTAAAGAATAAGAGTCAAAAAACCATGTTATGAAGGCAAGATAATTCACTTAATCTAGAAATACTAGAATGCTTCTCTTAAACCTTTGATCTTATTAAAGCTGAAAGAGGAAATCCTGCAATCAACTTTTGGAGTATTGTTTGGATGCTTGGAAGGTAATTTCCCAAGCTCCCTTACCCATGCAATTGTTCAATAATGCTTGCAATGATCTAATAAACTTCAAGAATACAAATTCAATTTACAAACAAATTGTGAACAATCTTTGGAGGATCTTCCAGAAGAATTATTAATAAAGACCACAAAAGGTACAAATAGTGTTGCTAAACAACTGTAAAATTTAAAGCAAAACAAGTATAATATTGGTTGGATGCTTGGAAGGTGATTTCCCAAGCTCCCTTACACATGCAAATGTTCAATAATGTATGCTTGCAATGATCTAATAAACCTCAAGAATACAAATTCAATTTACAAAAAAATTATGAATAATCTTTGGAGGATCTTCCAGACGCGTTATTAATAAAGACCACAGAAAGCTGCGAGTAGTGTTGCTAAACAACTGTGAAATTTAAAGCAAAACAAGTATAATAATTCCCAAACTTATACTTAGTTAGCAAAGACTTCAAACAAAGGTAGAAGCCTGATTTCAGATAATGACAGAATATTATCTAGACCATTATATATTCAGACTTGAGAACTATAAAACATTTTCATGGCTATATTTAAGTGTAAAATTCCAAGGCCAGCAATAAGGAAGTGTCTCCAACATAGTGAGAACTACCAAAATAGTCCCATTAAACATATAGATATGGACAAGTAGACCAACTAGATTTCTATTTTCTTATTCAGTCAGAAGAAAATGTGGTCCTTATTTACCAATCTAGCAACATGAAATAGGGAGACCAAAGCATATGGAAGTAATTACCAACTGTAAGAGAAACTTCGTACCTCATCCAATTGCAACCTTGCCAAATAGGAAGCAGAAGACTTGGAGATTGACATATCGGTGTGCATGTAGAGAATACAAGCAACGAAAAGGAGAAAGAAACCAGAAATTAACATCAATGGTTCCCTAAGTAGTGAAAGGTTGTTGAACTTGTAATACACCTAGCAAACACGAAATAGAAGTTAGAATATCCTTTCTAGGCAGTCAAGGATGTATCATGTAATATATGACAATATCAAGTAAAATATTTCACTAATTTCAGTTTAAAGTTTGCATAAGATATTTAACACTTGAAATAGAAGAATCAGTTCCTCTTCTATTAAAAAGGAGTACTAATTCTTTCAGTATAAAAAAAAGAATATAAATAGAAGAAATTTTGTTCCACCTAGAACCGCTGCAAAATAAAAGTTAGAATATCATTTCTAGGTATTCAAGGATGTAACAAGGTTTGCAGAATTGGAATCGGTATCGGAGCCTTCCTATGAGTATCAAGATCGGCGGTATTGTCATTTTTGGATCGGAGTTTCAGATATTTTGGTATCGGAAAGCAAATAATTATTAATGAATTATTAAAAATTTAGAAAAAATATTTTATGTATTTAGGCATAATTTTAGTATTTGCGTTGTTTCTTAATAGTTTTGAAATTGAATGAAATAATAGTCACCCTTACTGACTGATTTGCATGTGATAAATAAGATTCTTCATTTACATGCTTATACAACCTTACTATGCTTTTACACCCTTGTTGTCGTTCAATTTGAGACCCTCAACGTCGGTGTCGGTATCGGTCGATATCAGATCGGGACATGTCAAACAGTATCGGGATCGGTTATATCGTATCGGTATCGGTCAATACTGCAAACGATGGATGTAACACATAATAAATGATCATATCAAGGAAAGTATTTTATTAACTTCACTTCAAAGTTTGCATAAGATACTTAACACTTGTAATAGAATAATCATTCCTTTTCTATTAAAGGAGTAGTACTCTTTCAGAATAAAATAAAGAATTAAAGATGTTAAATTTTGTCTGAAAGAATGTAGAAAGAATAAGTTTTAGCAGAACATCTAGGAACCTGCCCAAACCATCAATAGAAGCGAGACATTGGCGATAAGTTATAACTTGATCAAGTCATTTAACTGATTTAATATCAAAGGATGGTCATAGAGTTGCTAGCCTTATCAGTCACTCCAAGTTAATCACCACAGAGTACAAAGAGATCATTATATAGGGTTGAGTTTGCAGCTACAGAAACTTGATCAAATGGGCATCTAAGCCTTCAAATAAAGTTATAATAGCATGCAATACCAAGTACAGGAACTCAACTTTACAATTTATACATGTAAATGCATATTAAACAAACATTATATGGCAACATTTTAATGCATCGAAACCTCGAGTAAAGTTATATAGCATGTAATACCAAGTACGGGAACTCATATTTACAATTTATACATGTAAAATGCATATTAAACAAACACTTATGGCAATAGCACACTACATGCACTTTGTACCAAATTTAAATAATTCTCTGTAAAAAATGAAGAAATTATGACAGATATTTTCCTGCATCTGTGACTAGCAACATCCTCAATAATGCAGAAGCACCCACAAGAAACGATTAGCAAACACGTGACAAGTTTAACAATTAGCCACGAAGAGCAATTAGTTGCCAGTTTAAGAACATACTTTTAGCTAGATATCGGAAGAGAATTACAAGAAGAAAAAATAAATTGGAAAGCATAGGAGATCAACTAATAAGGAAAACCTGAAAATGCAGATTATGCTCCGGAACAATGTTAGTCTTCTCAAGGACGACTACAGGCCTTCCAACAATATCAAGATGTGAATGTTTTATCTGTCGTGTCAAAGCATCATTTCATTAGACTAAAAAATAATAATAATAGCACAAATACTATGACGGATCAAGGAGAACTAATTTCAGAATAAAAACATTAAGAGTATCAAAGTACCTCATTCCATGACTTTGTAGGAAACAGGGTGGAAACATGAATTTCTTTTGATCCTTCAGGCAAAACAACCTGCAGCCATCACTTTAACTCTACTTAGCAAACTAACATAAAATAAGCCCATATGTTTAACACATGCCTCAAGTTCTTTCACTTGATACCTTTTTAAGATCACAGATCCATAAACATTCACCCATTAAACAAAGAACAGTGACTTGTTTGTCACAATGTAGCATATGAGAAAGTTCAACATACGAGTTGGCAAAGAGCATAAGACTGGCTTTCAAGCTGACATCAATTATCTATTAATGCTGCAAACCAACCAAAGGTAGCTAAGAAAATAAAGACCTGAAGGCTGAAATAAAACTTATGAGCAACAAACTTACGAGCATTCATCTTCTTTTGTTACATGATAGGTATCCTTCAACATAGTAGTAGGATACAACCAGGGCCGGCTCAACCCCTAGGCAGCTGAGGCCACTGCCTAGGGCCCCAATATGGGAAAGGGCCCCCTTAGCTTATACACCTATGTATATAGAGTATATACAATTAATTATTAAATGTACCTACTTTCCACTTTTCTAGGCAAAATATAATTATTTGTCGTAGTCAACATTTCCACTTCCCTCTCTCTCTCTCTCTCTCTCTCTCTCTTCTTGAATTTTTTTTACATCTTGCATTTTCTAATGAGCAAATCTGTAAGTGCAAGCAACAAGCCAATACTAGTCATTGCTATATTACAATAATTTTTTGCTTTTACTTCTAGTGTTTCTAGTCAGTGCTTTTATTTCCAGGTTATATTATTTTTTTACACTTTTTATTAATTTGTTTGTTTGAATATTCAAATTGAAAATTGATCATATTTTTGTGACTACATTTCTGTTTTTAATAATATATTTAATATTTTTGTTATTAATTAGATACATACAAATGATTACAAGAAAATATGAAAGTGGGTATCAAAAGTATGAGAAAAAAAAAATGTAGATAACTTTATTCAAGATCAAAAAGGTGCTATGGAAAATTTTATCATCAGCAACAAAAAGAATGAGACATGTAATCTTGAATATAGAAAAATAATTCATGAATTTGCAACTCAAAAGACAAGAAAAATGAAGTTCAATTCAAAATTCTTTATAAAAAAAATATTAAAACATAAGTCTTTTAAAAAAGGGTCTCATATTAAATTCTAGCCTAGGGCCCCGATTTTCCTTGAGACGGCCCTGGATAAAACCTATAAACAATATGATTCATATGAATGATATGAAGGGGGCAACTCATGGGCTGATAGATTTTCTGTATTAGATGACACGATATACAGCACCCAATATGATGTACCAAACAATATGGAAATTTGAAATTATTGGGTTAACCCGCTGAAAAAGGGTTAAACCTTACTTTTAAGTGGTTTAGAACTTAATAGCTTTATGACCCACCTACTCTAAAGCTCCACAAAGATACCCATATCAAATTTTCAAACAACCTCTTTTGAGCAAACTCTTGGGACAGACATCTCCTTTTCCGGCTTCCTTTGTCGACTTCTGAGTTCCAACATCTTCAATGAGGACATAAATCTCTGACAATGGCATCTAACATATCTAAAGGTTTTAACAACTTGACAATTTGTTTTCTTCAAAAAAGATGTTTCTTTTTTCTAATTTTAAAAGTTTCACCATGTTTTCATTTGTTTTTCCTTTGGATTCCTTGAATCTTGTGTGTTTATGTTGAGTTTTTTCTTTGAGGGCTTGCCTAGGATCTTTATTATAATTTTACAAGCTAAAGACAAAGCTTCCCTGCTTCATTTTCTTTTGTTGATTTTAAATGTATATTATCATTTTTTTTAGATTTTATTTTTATCTTTTTTGGGTGGTGCTTTTGCTTCTGTCCTTTTGCTGAATTTACGATGTATAACATTGCTTAAAGCTTTATTTAAGAGAGCTCATGATTTTCATGTATAACATGTTACTTGTAAACTAGTAAATGTTTGTGTTATTGTAGTTAACTCAAACAACAATGTTGTTAGTTAATTGTTGAATCTATGGCACTTCTTAATTGTTGTATAATAAAAGAGAGTTTGATGCAAGGTTCACAGTATCGGTATCGGATTATTCCTATGAGTATTGGTATCGGTGATATCGGTAGTATCCGGGGTTTTGGATCGGAGTATCGGATTTTTTGGTATCGGAAAACAAATAGTTATTAATAAATTATTTACATTTAAAAACATATATTTTATACATTTAGGCATAATTTTAAGTATTTTCAGTGTTATTTCTTAGTAGTTTTGAAATTAAATGAAATAGTAGTCACCCTTACCGATTGGTTTGTTGGTCCATTGGCTAAATGGTCACACCTGATTTTGATATCAACGATAAACTTAAGTCGATACGCAAAATATACGAACTACTACTAATGTTACAGGTTGCTGAAATCAATATCAAAAGAACGTACTACCTCTACATCCTGCATCTACAATGAACATTGCATCGTCGTCCAGACAAGATTATATCGAAATCCAGATCAAGTCATTTTATATTTTCTTCTGTATTTTATTTTTATTAAGTCTAAGAAATATAAATGTATGATCGTTCGGGATGATACTAGCTTAGGTTTTCTCAGTCCACAAATCCAAAAAACCTACCCAATCCCACAAAGTTCCACATATCCATATAGCCAAAAATCCTATGCAATTTGGATCCCAAAAATTCCATTCTGCCTAGAGAGAATTCGACCAGAACTCTGACCGACTTCGGTCCGAGTTCGGCCAAGGGATTTTCGAAATTCTGTTCCCTCCAAATCTGCAGGCAACGTTCGTTTGCGAGATCTTAGCATCCGAACTCAGTCCGAACTCTGTCCGAGTTCGTTCAGAAAAAATACTATAAACAGAGAAGGATTTTCACATTTCTAATCGCTCATTCACTCTTCTCTCTATCTCTTTCTAAGTGTTTTTTCATCGATCTAAAACTTTCATATCTCGTCTATACCAGCCAGTAACATTCTGTTCGATTTAGAGTCTTTGGTTTACAGAGTTGTAAAGAGGTCGCAAGTCAGAAAACTTCTAAGTTTTCGTACTCAAGTTTGTTGGAGTCGGTCGTGCGCTCGTCACCAAGCACGGTGCTGTGAAGTCGGTCGTGCACTTGTCGTCAAGCACGGTGTTGTAAAGAGACGGCAAGCTCTCATTTAGCTTGCAAATAGTGGATTAACAGCGGACAAGAGTACTCGCGACTGGATTAGTCCTCTCAGAGGAAAACCAGTATATATCACGGCGTTCACTGAGTTTGATCTTCTATCTCTTGATTACTGCATTTAATTTACTGTCTCTTATATCTGCCATAGTTCATAATCTGTTAATTTTTAAGTGGTGATTATTTCCGCTGCACACGCATACACTCTATTCACCCCCTCCCCCCCCCCCCCCGTCTAGAGGTGCTCAACGGTCCTACATAGTTTACATACAATAGATTGATTTTCTTCATTTACATGCTTTTACAACCTTATTGTGATTTAAATCCTTGTTGATTTGTATTTTTTGTTTAATTTCCTTTGCCAAATTGTCCGTAAAAGAGACCCCCAACGTCGGTATCAGTCAGTATCGGGTATCGGTCAGTATCGAATCGGGACATGCCAAATTAGGGCTGGCGATGGGTAGGGTAGGGTAGGGTAAGGGCAGGAAGAGGGCAGGGTAGGGTAGGGTATTGACCTTTTTTTGATACCCTAGGGGAGTCATGAGGGTAGGGTAGGGTAGCCCTCTTCCAAAAAACCAATACCCATTACCCGTCCTTACCCTTTACCCTCACAGGGTAGCTGAGGGTCAGGGTAGGGAGGGTAAGGGTATTACCCTTGCCATTTCATTTTTTTAACTTTGAAAATCAAATTTTTTGCTACTAAACAGAGGGGAATATTTTTTCTTTCCATTTCATTTTTTTTCAGATTTTGACAGCATTCAAAAATCATAACAACTTAACAAGAAATAATAGGGAGAATATTTTTTTTACTAAAGGCGTTGAACCCAGTTATATAGTAGAACCTGGGCTGCCTACATACCCAAGGAAGGGACTAGACCTGACTCCTTAGGATCAAGCACCATGTAGTTCTCCTAATCCTAAGTACTAATTACAAAAAACTACAAGGTATCCGGGTAATTGCACTAGCCGTTCAGTTCAGGGTGGGGAGAAGGGTAGGGTCGAGGCTTTTAAAGGGTTAGGGTTAACGGGTAGTAGGTAGGATAGTGATTCAGGGTAGGGTAGGGTTCAGGGTAGGGTTACAGGGCAGAGGGTAGGGCGGGTACCCGGGTAATTACACTAGGGTATCAGAATAAAACCCTTACCCTACCCTAATTCTATGAGGGTAAAGGTAGGGCCTGCTCTCGAAGGGTAGAGGGTACCCGTGGGCACCTGAGGGTGCAGGGTACCCGGCTAGGGTAGAGGGTATGAGGGCAAAATCGCCACCCCTATGCCAAATTGTATCGGTATCGACCGTATCGGATCGGTATCGGCCGATACTTTAAACCATGACTTTGATGTTTATAAGCTTAGTTGTAGGTAAGAGTGGAAGGTTGAGTAACACTTAGAGAGTAGTGTTAGAAGTTAACAAGCATATAATTTAGAAATTATGACTAACCAAAAACAGTTTTATGAATGTTAATTTAACTCAATAGTTGAGTTCATGTTGATGAACGATGCTATATTCATGAATGTTAATTTAACTCAATAGTTGAGTTCATGTTGATGAACGATGCTATATTCATGACTAACAAAAAACAGTTTTATGAATGTTAATTTAACTCAATAGTTGAGTTCATGTTGATGAACGATGCTATATTCATGAATAATGTCATGAACAATACCAAAATTATATTTATCTTTAGGTATTGACTTTACGATTAGGCAACCAAAAAGCACCCCACTTAATTGTACTAGATTATAAAAGAGTTTAGATAAAAAACAAAGAGAATACAATTCGTTATAAGGAATTGCTTTCATCTCCTATAAGGCTATAACACAAGCCACTGAGCAAAGTGTAAAAAGAAATGATACTCTAGAGATCCTGAGCCTCATCATTCTAGAAGAGGAGACACGAGACGAGACAATGACAAAATCAACTATGATCAAGAGGGAAAACTGATTTTAAAAGACAAAATACAAGCATGTTGATGGAAATTGAATATGAGTGCATAGTATATTGAACTTTGTAGATATAGTTGAAATTGGATAGCTAGCCTTCCCCATATTTAACGAGGCTAATAATAATGATGGCATGTGACAAAATCCTACATCAAATTAGATACCAAGGTCTCTCAGTATTGGAATCAGCCAATCCTAGCATGACTAGATATGACCAGTATCGGTTGTATCATATTGGTATTGGCATGCCCGATCCGATATTGACCCCCACCTATCCCGGACGGTACTTAATACCGATATGAAGTAATGAATAGATCCTCTTATCCATAGATTCCGTCTTGTTGATAATGAAAAGAAACATGTAATGGGACACATATATGAAGTAATGAATTGGGCTACGGAGACAATCGAAAATCTTTTGATGGTAATGAAGAGAAGTAAAAAAAATATTTAAAATCATTGATAAGAGATGGAAATCACAGCTTCACCATCCATTGCATGTTGTGGATCATTTCTTTTACAACAATTCTAATATTGAGGTTGATAAAGAAGTTGTCACCAAATTGTACACATGCATAGAAAGACTAGTTCCAACTCAGGAGATACATGATCAAATTATAGATGAGTTGTCGTTGTGCAAGAAAGCTAGAGGTCCCTTTAGTTCCAACTTTGCCAAAAGATCAAGGAGCAGCAAATCATCCGGTAATGATATTTTATTTTGCTTATTACTTACTAGTATGACTACTAGTTGCAATTTTCATGTCTAATAATACAATTACTTTACAACTGTGTGGTGAAATTTATATGGTGGTGAAGCTCCTAAATTAGGAGACTTTGAAACCAAAGTTCTTAGTCTAACATGTAGTTAGCAAGTATTTTTAATATACTATTACAATAAACACTTCTTCTTTTTATAAATATATCCATTAAATTTTTTTCTCTTTAAAAAAATGCATTCAAAGAGACGAAACAAATTGGAGCAATAGAAACTACAAGACTTGATTTACATCAAGTATAATCAAAAACTCAAATCTCACTATGATAGAAGGGATGATATTAATCCCATATGCTTAGAAGATATTGATAATAGCAACGAGTGGTTGATTGCCAGGACGGGGGTTTCAAATGATGAAGATGAGCTAGTTTTTGATGATGAATAACTCTCATGGAGAGATGTGGGTCGAGCAATGAGGGTTGAAGAGCCTCCAACAAACACAAGACAAGCAACATCAAAATCAAGATTTGTTGCTACAACTTAAAGCAATAGGATTTCTACAACATCAAATCTGCAAGTTGAAGAGGATGAGTTCGATTATAATGAAGATACAGAGAAGGAGATTGAGGATTTCAACTTGGATGATACCGATGGGAGTAATGATACCGATGATTATTTGATGAACGAGTTAGATAAAGATGAACTATTGTTCTATTGATCCTGCTTTTATTTTACAATTTGTGTTCCTTCCTTTTTGTAACTTTCTGTAACTTTTTGTTAAAGAACATAAATCCTTATTAGTTATGTTTACTGCTACTACTGCTAGTTGTTAGTTATGTTAAAAATTTAACATGTTTGTTTTATTTCTTACATTAGTAATTTATTTATTTATGTAAAATTTTATTAGTTTTTTATTTTTTTCGTCTCGATTCGCTCGGGCATGCACCTTAAGTGCGCCTTGCACCTCGGACAATATTGACCATTTGTGTCTCAAGTAGGCCTTTGAGTACCTTATCGGCCTCTCTACTTTTCCCATTGATTGCTCATAACGGCTATTTATCTAGTTGTTACATGTTCAACCCGGTATACCGGTATGAACAGTAACGGTCAGATATGTGGTCTTTAGTTGGTGTATTATAAATAGGAGTTTTAAGTCTTCTTCCAAACGACTTCTTGAGCCATAAATTTGGCTTCTATCATTCCAAAACCTCATTTAAAGTTTTTAATCAACTACTTTCAAATTGCTTCTATTCTTTTGTAATAGATTATTTAGTTATAAAAAAGATCTTCACACGTTTTAAAAACATGAACAATTCTCTTATAAAAGAGGCTGATGTCAGCGAGCCTTCTATCAAGCTCCTGCTTCAAGACGACGAACCCTTCATATCAAAGCTTCGTGTGTAGAAATTGGTGAGTTTTTTGGATCAAAGATCACGTTCTATCTATTTCTGAATAGTAGATGAAAGCCGGAGAGAATTATGGGATGATTTCCTCGCGGAGGATACCATGATACATCAAGTGTTTGTAATCTTGATTTGTCATAATGCTATTTAGTTTTAATTGCTTATTATCTCATTAATTGTGCTTATTTTTTGTAAAACCCTATCCATCCCCTCTAGGTTTACCTTCAGTCTCTATTGTCTATGTGACTCTCAATCTGAACTTTTGTAAAATATTGCCTCTAGAAAAAAAAAGCGTATTTCCCTTTTGCATCTATCTCTAATTTACTTCAGACTTCTTGGTCTGGTATTTTACTATTTTTTTAGACTAAAGGGCCTTGTCCCCCCTAGGATCGAAGCCACGAGTTCCTATTTCCCTACAAAAGGCATCAATCAATCATTGGGCACGACTTCCCATTTCCCTATCAAAGGCCTCAATCAACCATTAGGCTGCCCCTTTAATGTCTTCTCTTTTACTATTGAAGAATTATGATTTATCCTTTCATATTTTTATTCCATATGTTTTTTCATATTTTTATTCCATATCTTTAACAGAAAAGGGTGCCAAACCATGCTCATGTGTGTCGTGTTAAATTTTATCCTATAATTTTAAATCAAGAAAAGTGAACTTTCTAAAGATTCCAAAAGCCATTTCTTTTAAGAAAGTTATGATGATACTAAGTATCTCCGACGATTGGGCCACTTCTTTATGAGTCCCTTGTATATGTAGCATAGAAACATACATCCAAGGGAAAAAAAACTAGAGAGCTTCTTTTGTAATTACATCATTTCTCTGTTACACATACAAACATATACATGGCAATTAAGCATGTATGTATCTCTTGTATGCATGTGCATGCATGTATGCACACACACAACGTATACATGGCAATTGAGCATGTATGTATCTCTTGTATGCATGTGTGTGTGTTTGTGTGTGTGTGTGATTCATTGGAAAAGGTATCTCATAAATATGCATGTTTGAACTTTGAACACAAGTGTAGAATTACTACTCAATTGAGTAATCTTTACTTCTTAGAAAATTTAGATGAATAGTTATTGAACTTCTCCTACGAAATTCACTTGATTTACGTAATTTCTTGAATTAATAAAATCGCTGCAAGTTGAAAACAACTTTCATTATTTCATACTTTTGCAATCGAGTAACTAAATCTGCAGATTGAGAATGAAATGAAGTTTAAGATATGCATAGATATAATCTATGGCATATTATTTGGTCAAATATCAACTTGCCTTAACAATGAGATTGTCAACAAGAACCTCATCCATTGGGCAGCCAAATGTGATATTAAGGAAGCGATTTCCCTCTTTCTCAAACAAAAAATCCTGAAGTGGTAAGCCGTAGCCAATAGTAAAAGATGTTCTCCACCCACCAAGCATTGGATATCTAGGTTCAATTTCCAATTGTGTCTGCAGATTACGGAATGCCACTAGTGAATCTTACAGTTATAATAGTACCATGTAGCTTCAAGGTTAGATCAGCATTACCTTTCTAGAATCACCCCATAAGTGTGATGTTGAGATGTTGCCTATCTCATCTCTGTAATAAACAGAATGAGCTCTTGGTGGAAGTCTGGCAACAAGATGCCTAAATGATGATGCCCCTCTTATAGAAGGTCTAGCTTGATAGTCAAGCCTGTACAAGTTACATTAAGCATTTAAAATCCAAATATGAAAGACTAATAGCAATAATGACAGAAGGGGGGAGGATAATTAACTAACCTAGAGAAACCTCCTTTATTGTGTGCACCGCCATGAACAAGGTTATAGTGTTCAGTGACCTGTACATTTCCCCAGTGAGAAATTTCTATTTCCCGCACCAGTTCTTGAGCAACTGCAAAAGGCTGATTGTTCTCAAAATGAACAATGACAGGTGAGTATGAGAAGGCAGGAAGATTCTCAAAGGGACCATATTTGATTTCTGATTCCACAAGTTTTCCATTTGGATGCTTTGTATATGACTCAACCCGTCCACTAGGTAACATAATACTAAGTGTCTGGACCTTCACAGCATAAGGAGACAGAAAATAAGCAGTATCCTGGTATACAACTAGCTGAACGTCAGCCTGAGTGATCTCATCTGGGAATGGTGTTAGAGAATGTGTATATACAGCCAAGACACTGAATGTCAAGCTTTTTCCCTGATCCAAACCTTTAGGTAAGGATACTGAATAGAAAGTCAATTCTGCGGGCATTCCTTCAGGATTGACCAGTGCAATAGGAAGATCAACAGAAGAGCTTTTTCCTTTCCCTTCATTATACATTGATTTCATATTTGCCAAATTCTTTGCCTGCATGTTTGGAATTGCGAATAGAACCTCCGAGACAACACCAGGGCCTACATTCTCAACCTTTAGAAAAAAGGAGGATAACAATTATTTGTCACTGAATACTAGCTTCAATTATCTATTTTCCTAGACAAAAGCATAAGGACATTTGAGGTATTCAAACATGGAGGTTAGAACAACAGATAACTCCTTTTATTGACATCAACACTGCAAAAATAAGTTATAACTAGGAATAGTGAACAATAACAAGAGGAAGTTGCCAATGCATTTATTGAAGTGAGTGTCAGGGTGGTTTGCTTTGAAATTTTGCATCGGCAGAGGATGTTAGATATGTTGAAACTTCAGACAATATCAGTCAAATGCTAATTTCTATGAATCATGCACAGAACAGGACACAGAAATATAGAACTATAATAATTCTTGAGATAGGATAGGATGTGCATGAAATATAGGCTTACAACTATTTCCATAACATAACAAGCCGAAAGGGCTAAAGATCACCTAACATGAAATAATACTTAAGAATATTAAATAAATCCATGTTGTGCAAAAAACAACATTTTGTGAAACTAAGCATCCGCCAAATTCAACTTTCATAAAAGATAAGCAACCCATATATTATAAAGACTAGAAAAAGTATCCAAGTGAGTCCAGTTTGTGTATCCCCATTGTCAACCTTTCATTGAAGTAAAATGAGAAATAGATGCGAATACTCGATGAGCATATAAATATTCACCAATCAACCAATAATCACCAACATCTCATCAAGATCATCATCTTCGTTGTGGTCACCCATGCCTTCTCCTAGCCACATGAGGTCAGCTTTAGAATACAACTGAAAGTCATAGTTGAACTACCATTTTATGACCGATTGTTATCCTGGCATTAACCATCATCTTCATTCTTATTGTTTTTTATAGCAAGACGGCACTAGCCATGAACCAGACAAGGTTCCATTTGCCGTTTAGGCCGATATGCCGGCTGAACGGCAGATGCCCCATTTCAAAATTAAACTGAGAACACATAACTACACATTTGTATTATAACATCCAGTTGGCTGAAATTAACTGTCTCTAATTTTGTCATTGGCAACTGGCAAGGTTATCTAGGAATTGTCTCTGTGAAACCTTATATCCCAATTAACCTAAGGGTCTGCTTGGTAATGGTGTTTTCATCGGTTTTGGGGTGTTTTTGAACTGGCCGTTTATGAAACCCCATGATTGTTAATTCTTTTGAGCCACTGGTTTTAGTCGGCTCAGAAACCTCCCAAAACCGGTGTAATGTAATTTTGGGTGACTTTATAAACACCCCAAATCGGTATATTTTGAGGGGTTTTATTATTTTATTCCATTTATATACTCACTAAAAATATATAATTATAACTACTAATACCCTACCCTATTTTTTCTTTCTCATCTATGTTTCTCTTCTATATCTTCCAAACTATGACTACTTTTCCTGTAAGCTTTTAAAATCTCTCTCCTACTTACATCCAGGCGTTTCCATTATTTCATGTGTTTCTATTATTTTGATCAAATATGAACTTTTACCTCCTGATCGAGGAGTGGACTGCACGGCAGTTCCTGCACTCGGGACTATTTTGTTTATGTATGGACATACAAGTAATTTTATTCGTACAAAAAATTTTGAGAACCGCTCGTTAATGAATTATCAAGAATGGATTGGACTAGTTTAAAAGCCGCGACTCAAAACCACCCAAAACCGGACCCCTCGTGACCGTTCATAACCGGTACTCTAACAATATCTCACAACTGCTACCCCTACAATTGACAAGCAGATCCTAATAATAATAATAATAATAATAATAATAATAATAATAATAATGAAATAGCAACAAATAGACATACCTTTAATGTAGAGATTGATCGCACAATGTGAGAAGTCAAATCGATCTACCAGTCAAAACAAAACATCAAAACGCATCGTTAATTTCAGATCATACACATTTCGAAGTTACTACCAAAAACAAATATGAACCCCAAAAAAAGAAAAAACATTCAGACGGAACCTCACCTTTCGATCGACCTTCGATATGACGAGATCGGATTGTGCGGACGTGAAGAGGAGTGCGAGAAGACTGAGGAGGAGGAAGAGAGACAAGTGGGAGGAGGAAGGCTTCTTCCCCATCTCTGCTCTCAGGTTCGCTTTCTTTGAGAGTTTGTCTTCTCTATTTCTGATGCTTTCTTGAAGAAACACAGATCCAAGGAAGTATGGCAGCGCCGCAGCAGGCCTTTTCTAAACACTCAGGTCACTAGTGTTGGGCTTTCTCTCTCTCTCTCTCTCTTGCTTTGGTTCGGGTCCATATCCCCCAACCGGACCCAACATACAACCTAAGCTCAACAAATTAGAGCGGCTTTGGTTCCCATTTGCCAAGGTTTTAGAGAGGAGCTTTGCTATGCCCATAGTTGAGATAAAATGGCTTAAAAAGGTGGTAGGATCTACATTTTTTAATCTCAATCACTAAATTTCAATTCAATCCATAAAACATAGAATGGTTCTATAATACAAAACCAGTCAATTTGTTTTGGAACATTTCTATATATATATGTGTGTGTGTGTGCGCGCGCACGCGTGTTAGGTTTATAAACAAGAAAATTGCTAAACAATACAACCATTGAATTTTCTATAATTAACTTTAAGTTAGCCTCCAAAATCAATATTCGTATTCACTAAATAAGTGCTCGCTCCGGAGAGTAGAGGTCAGCATTTGGTTTATTCAGTTTAAATCGAATAGAAATAGTCTAAACCGAAATTCTAAAACCGAAAATCAAAATCGAACCGAACTTAGCCAAAACCGAAACCGAACCGAATAACAATTCGGTTTGACAATTTCTTATGTTCAATGGATCCGGTCCAAAATCATGATTGTGGTTAAATTATATTAAAAAATTAATATTTATACACATATTTGTTATATTTTAAAATTGTGTCTAAAGTTAGACTAGTTATTAAATTATATTAAAATATATAATATTTATACACATATTTATAAGTTTTATTCGGTTTTCACTTTTGGACCCAAATCGAATAAAAAATTAGTATTTTCAAAACCGAAACTAAACCAAAAAAAAAAATCAAATCGTTCGATTCGTTCGGTTTTCAGTCCATAACTGAATAATGCTCACCCCTGTCGAGGAGCCAACTTTGTCCTCCAATTACACAACTCAAATGGACGATTTAGCTCATGAAATTTTTACAGTTTGAAAGACAACATAATCAAGATCGCATATAACTTGCTGGATCAAGAAGTTATGACTTCTACAAAAAAGTTTTCAATGACAAAATTGATGAAAAACCATGATTATTACCGTGAGTATAAAAAAAATATATATATATATATTGAATGGAAATCTCAATGGCATGGCAATGTTCATCCATAGTTTTTATTGCACAAACGATTACCATATCCCACATAAGTTTAGATATTTATAGACTGAAGAATTTTGGATTGATAGTGTTTGGTTGTCAAATAGATCAATCGGTAGATCAATAACTTGATCCAAATCTACTCAAAAAGCTCAGCTTCTAGTATAAAAAAATCAATGATAATATTAATAAAGTATATAAAAATTTAAATTATATTACAATATTTTAAATTATATTACAATATTTTAAATATAATTTGAATATATTTGAATATGATTTTTTTTATTTTTTTTTTATTATGGATATGTGTTTAATTAAATAATGTTATGTAGTTAGTTTAAACATAATTTTAATTTTAAATATATTCTAGTATCGGGTTGTTTTTAAATATTTTAGGTGAGGAGAGAGGGTTCTGTAGATAAGAAAAGTAGTTAATTTTAAAATCTTTTTTTTTTAAAAAAATTGTTGATGATATACACGACTTAGACGGCTCGAACTTGATAGCCCCTTATAATAGTAGAGATTAATGAACAATTGGATTTTTTCAATAAATTATGGTTATTACATATATCTCCAAATGAATTACACTTTATTTCTTTGATTTAAATATTTAATCCCCCAAGAAGTTGCTATAATAAGCACTTCTTGATTAGTCCTAATTTGTTCTAGAAGCCTCCCCCTTACTTGAGGGACAAGCTTGGCTTTTAATTATTATTTTTTTCTTAATTAGTATATTTATCAATAATTACCTAAATTTATTTTAATGAAAATACTTTATTAAAACTAATAAATAATAATATATATATATAACTAGGAGATGAGTCATGAATTGGGGAAATGAATTTGTTCATGAAATTTTGGATTAAAGGAGTTACAAATCTACACCCCCAAAAAAATTTGTCATCAAAATCAAGGAATGATACAGGCACGAGAAGAAATAATTGAAATTGAAAATATACATCAATGTTCAAACAGATAGTGATGACGCACTTGCATCTCGTCTTCACCCTCCCAGGTTGTAACGCCCCAGTCCCAATATACGTAGGACTAGGATACGTTTACATGCCAGCTACGCATCGAGAGGACTCCAGCCCAGCTCGAATACGTATAAGATGTCTGGTTTTCTAAAGCAATCTATCCATTCAACTACAAATATCTCAATCCACTGAAGATAAACTCTTGTATAAACCAAGTAAATTAATGCTGGTCAGACATTAGCAAACTGGTTACTACAAGTAACAAGAAAAGATAATACACAAAAAAGTGGACCAGACTCTAATGCAATTATCTTGAATAAGCTTCTAATGAAATATAAAGCTTGTAAAACTATGCTATACAGCAGCAATGTCAAAGTAATATAATATAGGACAAAATCTAATCACGGAAGAGAACGATAAAACATCAACTAAATTACCTGCAGTCTTGGTGTAGCAATCATCCTCCATCAGTGTACCATACCTACATCTAATACCTAGAGAGATCACCAGGTCCTCAGAGGACTAGCAAGACACATAATATACATGCCTATTGTACAATAAATAACATGCGAGAAAATAGGAAATGGTACAAGGAACAATATGAGACTAAAGAATGAGAATAAATGGCATACCGACAAAGATAGTGCTATCAAGCGTGACTAATAGTAAGTCGGGGTAACCGCAGCCCGATGGGAGCTGTAACCCCTCTTTCCGAAAATCTTGAGAATATTTTATTTTAGTTATTAAATATATATAGGTAGCAACCTTAAAAAGTCCATATACCAGTTAGTGGTTATGTTTGGTGGGCCTAAAACTCTACCCAATGTGAGCCAAGCCCACACCAAAGTTTTCCTAAGCCAATACCTATATAATAAAATGCTCTGGCCTTGTGACCATATGTATAGTTATAAAATGGTATATTTTTAGGCTTTATATCATTTATAGGTAATGGATAATTCTGCATGTTTGGTATAAACCAAATTATCTAACATCCTAATAATAACAAGAGCTGACCAATGCACAACCTTGTTTATCTCTAGAGCCCTTTTGTTTCCTACTACCTTTACTCACACATAGACCTAAGAGGAGCCGACCCATATCTTTTTCCTAAAATTCACTAGGCCTATGCACAAGCCCAATCGGGCTAGCCGAATACTTCCCATGTATATATAAACACATCATACGGGAAAAACCCTAACACTCAATGCAGCCATCACTTTATTTTATTGCCTTCTTCTTCTCGTTCCCCATGCTAAGCACCGCCACCACCATGGCCATCACCAAGTTTGACCTCACCAACATGAAAAGCGGTCGTCGTTCACACGCTATTACGGCTCGCCTCCACGTGCGAGCCTGGCTAGAACAGAGCATGCCACGTGTACCCACGTCTGCAGTGTAGACCATCCGGCCGAACCAGCACCACAACTCTGCCATGTCTCGTCTTTGATCCCTTGCAAGCCCAACTACCACACCGCCCCTGGATGCATTTCTCGTCCGAGCTCGTACGGTACCTCGTCGAGATGCCGCTATCCCTCGCGAGCCTCCATGCTGCTATTGCTTCGCCAACCGCCCTTCTTTCCGGTGTATGCGCGTACCCCCTTGCGAGTAGTAAGCATGGATATTTAGTTCGGACAAGCAACGTATGGCCGGTGATAAGCAAGCTGCTGTGTTAAATATGGGCTAGACAATATTCTTATTGCTAAAGATACTTTAGCTTGGAAGCTGCTTACCCATCAAGTAAACTTGCATGAGAATTGATTGTCAGCAAGAAGAAGTTTGGCTTTTGATACTAAAGTATAGGTAATTTCTATAAACCACCCTCCTTTTCATATTATTTTAATAGTGAACCAGTAGAATAGTTAATTTATAAATATATAGAGAGAGGAATTAGAGTGCAGTACTTTACATAAGGAGAGAATAAATTCTCCCTCTTCCAGCACAACTTTATTGAAGTGGTATTTTTGTATTTACACCCTTCTAATGTTCTCTATCTGCATCTAACCCTCCATCTTCCTATTAATCTCAACTAATTAATATTTTATTTAAGAAAAGACTAGATTCTTTCTTTCTATTTCCAAGGTATCATGATGGCATCAGTTTCCACAGCATCATGTAGCATTAGAATAGATACTTACACATACGCCCCCATATTTGACTTTAGACATCATATTCCATAAATTGATAAATTACAGGCTTAACCAATATTTAACTAGGAACCTAGTTGATTAGTTATATAGTACAATCAATATACTATTATGTAAGTAGAGTAACTAATTGCATATTAGAGAAGAGTCCTCTTTCATCCTGTGCAAACGTTTTAATATAGGTAATTTACTCATTAGACCCTTCAAAAATGTATAATTATAATTCTATTCTAAAACAAAAATTCTATTTCCAAATTATTTCAATTACTTTGTACACGTTTGACAGATCAAGATAAAACTTGCAGCAACAGGATCGTACCATTTTTCTGGTCCTTTATGCCAAGTTTGGTCTGATTCTCAGACAGTTGATCGGATCGCCGTTTTGCGGGCCCCACGATCCGATTTTAACGGACAATTTTGTGTACGGCCCGCCGAAATCTAACTTTGGACATACGGTTGGGTTCGTATCATCAAAACGAATCCGTAGACATATAGTTTGACGACTTTAGAGACCATTGACTCTGGCACGCTTTTCGGTACAAAGCGGGTCCAACGGCGGACACCGTTTTGATCCGAAATTACCGTTTTGACCCTGTGTCCAAAATTGGACTTAAGGACAGGCAATTCTAGCTATTTTGACTATTCTAAGAACATTGGTAATGTCTATTTCAGCATCCGGAGACTATTGTACGGGTTTTGACTATTGTGGCACACTGAGTGGTTTGGATTATCGGTTTCACCAGCAGAGGACTACAGGCGAGTACAGTTTATTATTTGTTTTCAGTATTGATCTTTACTATACATCAGTGTTTAGTCGATAGATATGTGATTTCAGTCTTTATGTTGATTTATTTTTTTGTGGTGTCGGGGGAAGTGAAGTACCAACGATGTGTGATCTGACCTTAGACCGTGTAGACCGTGATTATTATTGCAGTATTTCGTGTAGACCGTGTTTATTATTGCATTTATCTCTTGTAGACATGTAACTTTAGACCGTGTAGACCATGTTTATTATTATATTTATTTCTTGTAGACCGTGTAACTTTAGACCGTGTAGACCGTGTCGCATAATTGTCCCGAGACCGATCACATATCAAAGGTACTTCAGTCGGTCAGTTGGTGAGTATTTTATTGTATTTTATTTTCTATTCTTGGTATTCAGTTTTATTCTGTCTTTCTTCATTTTCTTTTTATAAATCATATGTCTAAAGGCTAACCTCTGTTATATAGTCATTTTCATATATTGGAACTGCATTCAGTAAATTGTACTCGTTCCATTCTTGACTAGAAACCAATATTTTTTTAGGTTAGCCGTGGATTCACATAGCATGGGAGGTACGGGAGTACTTACAGACAAAAGCCTAGAGACTAGCTAGATAATTGAGTTGTAGTCATTCAAATATTTGTACAAGTTTATATTTTTCTGCAAATGTAAAACTTGTGATCATTGTGAATTAAATTAATGTTTGTGAATGAGCATTACTTGTGATTTTGAGCATTGTGGCTATACAGCGTTCTACCGCCGACTCTGCGGCGTAGGCTGGCTTGGACACGTCTCGTATCCGGAAAAAAAAACGGGTGCAGGTCGTGACAAGTTTTTGTGGTGGCCCATGCAGGTCAGTTTTTGCAAATCATGCGAACTCGTGATAGTACTTAAGTTAGTTGTACTATTACGAGCCTGCGACTAGAAAATGCTCATTCACGAATTAGGGATTAATTTAATTTAAGAGAATGACTAGGACTAGGAGTCCCTTATACAAAATTTATCGATGGGTAGCCTAGGCCATGCCATTTAGATAAGGAATTATTAATTTTGGGTAGTTGTCAGATCTCCATAGGTATACTATTACCTCTTGATATGACGATATGATCCAATGTGGATAGATTATTCACTTGGTGAGACAGGACTTCATAGAATTAAGGATCTAACCTTGATAAATTGTGCAATTCCTTCTCTTTACCACTTTAGATATCATCCTCATATCTTAGTCCGAATTGCCTATTTAGTTCCTATTTTGCCCTAAGGAATATTATTTTTATATAATTTTTGATTATGTAATCCATATACGAACCTCGAGTTAGTTTTGATCCAAAGTTTTTCCTCAATGGTTTGAATACACATGAAATAGATACTAGAGTGTTCGTATTTCTTTTGTTTTCAGTTATTTCCTTCCTGTTCAATCTTTTATTGTAGGGGTTATGACTGATAGGACAAATACTTACGCTTTATTTCATAGTCAACTTGTTTGAATCTCTAAAAGCTCAGAAATTTTTACATATATAGTTAAAGGAATGATTAGTTAACTCATAATGGCAGGATAGCAGCGCACTGTCGCCATTTATTTGAATTATGGAGACTATGGAGTCACTGCAGCCAGCAGCGCACTGGCAAGGCACGACCCCTAGAGTTGAAATTAGTTTAAGAGAATATAGGTTATAGAATATTGCTAAACTAGGGCTAGTGGTCCTCTTTTGATCATAGTTACCCTTGTGTCAATATAAGGCAGAGTATCTGATAGCATATCACATCTGAATCACGAAACCAAGGGTTTACCACAGCCATGGTATACAGGCAAGGCATAATCCTCGATAAAATGACTTCAGACGTGATTACCAGTTTAGGATACTATAAAGGATAGAAAAATGCCATGTGTGTCCCATAAGATCCAAATCCAATACTAGTAAAAGTTCTGTAAGCTGGGTAGCATGTCTTCCAATCTAGCATTCTGTGGTCCTTGTGATCTATTAACGAGGTAATTGACTGACACTAGTAGGTTTAACCAGAATATATAAGTTAGAGGTCCATAACCCATTAGTCGACCAAGGCCTCATGTATAAGAAGATAGTGGGATGACCGTATAAGCAAGAACATCAGGTGAGTTTTTTATTCTCATAAAACTCGAACTACTTGTGCCTCTTTCAAAAATCTCGTATGCTTGTATTTTGACTATCTTGACCAACGCTGCTATTACAGCCTAGTTTTGCAAGCTTACTCTTTTATCGAGCTTGATTCAAGACATATGTTTAGTGGGGACGCCTACTGATATATTGTCTAATCAGAATCGATGTATTATGGTCTGATCAACCGTAGTGCACTCGGTTCGCTCTCTCTTTGATTATCCCACGTGGATTGAGATATCGAGGTATCTATGATCTCATCTGCTACTGCATTAACAATTCCTCTTGAATTATACATTCGCCCTTGAATCACGTAATTGTAGTCGATGACATCTTTCTTGAACTCCTTATTGCTTTGTCTTTCACTAATTGGAAATACGAACGCCCGTATTTGATAGATACAGAGTATCCCCCATAGCCGTGATAGTTGTATACACAAGTGTAGCTACCATCGGCCAGCCATGTGACTACAACCTTGCCTCGAGTTACTTGCCCTCCCCTCGACCCTAAACCTACTATCATGATCCTCTAGTCATTGGAGTCCAGAAATGATTAAGGTTTTACCCTTAGTCAAAATGCCAACCTAGGAGACTATCTATTCTCAAGAAACCAATTGTTGTGAGTCTCTAATTATTTGCTTGAAGCTTGCCTTAAATAGCAACTCTTAAGCCTTAACCCAACCCTTCCTCGACCAAAGCCCACAGTTAGACATGAGATGAGTGGACAAAGAAAAGGACAATCATTTACCGTGACTATGATAGACACTCATTCCGAGATTGGTTTCCAACAAGTATTGCCCTAGTTATGACCTAACTAGTGTTAGAACACCACAGTCACTAGCTTAGCCAATACCATAGCTTAAATACCCTGTCATATTATGATCTACCAGTTGTCAACAGCAATACATGATCACTACAACTCTTGTAACAATAGTCTGGCAGCCTGACACAAATAGAAATTTACGACTCAGTTGATTAGAAATCTTTTCATAAGATGTGCTTAGAGTTGGTTACCCCGTCGATAACTCTAGTATACTGTGGACGAGTAGATCATTCTATCGACCATGTGTCATTGTACACACTCATTTTCCAGTTACTGAGGAACGATCCTTGACTTGACTTATATCTACCGTATTCTGTTAATATCGTGCCTTATTCTTTATTAACAATAGTCGAGGTACAATACCCGGACTTTGGAATTCTTCTAATCTCGTTATTCCTAAAACCATGTCCTAGCTTCTAAGGTGGGTAGACTGTAAGCCTTCTAAAATTTTGGAACAAACGAGGATTACCGATTGATTAGAATAATTTCTATTAGGATGATAATTAGTGCCCCATGGACTCCCACTTTCCATTTAGATCATTTTGTGTCCTCGACCGTGTCATTAATATTCGGAGCACGAGATCAGCTGTTACCTTCCAACAAATTTCACATGCAAGATCTAGACGAGTCCACCTTCATCTAGGTATATCATGTCCCACTCAAACATGTTCTCTTGTACTCTATTTTTATGGTACGACTTTTAGGTCAAAAGGACTAACTATAACCCTTAACATAATATCGGTATACTTCCCGACTACAATTAGAGACTCAACTTCGACTAGAATCTTTCGACCCAATATATGGTTGTGATCAACTCGAAGCCCACTACGCACATGCCACTAGTGTGCCATGCAATTGTGTCTTCTTGTGCTACTTAAACACAAAAGTCACGGAAGACGCACCTTCAAGGCTTGCAGAACCTATTTAACCAATCCGACTGCCCAACTACATCAACCACTTGGGAGGAATCCTATTCTAGGTTACCCTAACCTAGTAGAAATAGTTTTATGATTGGAATCTTGTCCAATCAATATAGATTGAAGTCCAAGGTTCATCCAACCAACGATTGATGTCCAATCATGGAACCCATTAAGACCCAGTAAAACCCATCTATACGTACCACCATATTTGAACTATACAACAAAACCATTTGAAATAGGTCCCTATACCTATTATGTAGTCTCCCTCTTAGAATGTGAAGTCATTCGTAACCCTTATTCCATCTACCTGGAAGTCACGATACGATCTTGTATTGTACTTATATCCCTTGCTCGTATGTTTAAATAACCACGAAAAAGATCACAATCTTGATTTCTCAAATTCTGTTCTACTATGGGATCTTGTTTAGATTCGAAAACGGAATATCTGTATTGCACGGATTGCAAGTCCTCTAAGGAACGAAGGGTTCTTCGATTTAGCAAGTGACTAGACGAGAGAAGCCCACTCTAGCAAATAAGTCAAGGGTTTATAATTTATAAACTCTCTTTCTGTCTACATCATTGGGTACTCTCTACCGCTCTGTAAACTCCATATTCGCTCTCGATTATTTTTCCTTATCTTCCTGTCCTTCCTATTGTAGAGTGACGAATGGTCATGCTTATTAGAATTTATCAATATTCTTAGCTACTTGTACAAATTTGTTATTGTTAAATATTTGGGTTGCTTGATAGATAGGAGAGGATTATAGATGCCATATACAGTAGATATCTATTGGTAGAAATTTTTAGCAATTAGTTGGAAGATTATAAAGTTTAGCGACATGAGAATTGAGGGAGTAGTGTGACCAAAGGTGGGTAGAAGTCCCCGGGGTTTCGTAGTTACAAAATGGCTAGGAGGAGAATATAACTATTTTCGATGAATTAAAATTTAAGGAAATTAAGGTAATAGTATATTTCCTTTTGAATTTAAGGAATAGTTATGAATTAGAATTTCGAGGACGAAATTATTTTTAAGGTGGGTAGATTTGTAACCCCTCTTCCCGAAAATCTTGAGAATGTTTTATTTTAGTTATTAAATATATATAGGTAGCAACCTTAAAAGTCCATATACCAGTTAGTGGTTATGTTTGGTGGGCCTAAAACCCTACCCAATGTGAGCCAAGCCCACACCAAAGTTTTCCTAAGCCAATACCTATATAATAAAATGCTCTGGCCTTGTGACCATATGTATAGTTATAAAATGGTATTTTTTAGGCTTTATACCATTTATAGGTAATGGATAATTCTGCATGTTTGGTATAAACCAAATTATCTAACATCCTAATTATAACAAGAGCTGACCAATGCACAACCTTGTTTATCTCTAGAGCCCTTTTGTTTCACTACTACCTTTACTCACATAGACCCAAGAGGAGCCGACCCATATCTTTTTCCCAAAATTTACTAGGCCTATGCCCAAGCCCAACCGGGCTAGCCGAATACTTTCCATGTATATATAAACACATCATACGGGAAAAATCCTGACACTCAATGCAGCCATCGCTTTATTTCATTGCCTCCTTCTCGTTCCCCATGCTAAGCACCGCCACCACCATGGCCATCACCAAGTTTGACCTCACCAACATGAAAAGCGGCCGTCGTTCACACGCTATTACGGCTCGCCTCCACGCGCGAGCCTGGCTAGAACAGAGCATGCCACGTGTACCCACGTCTGCTGTCACGACCCGCACCCGGATATACAGATACGAATACGTGGGCCACGTCTAGCCTACGCCGCAGTATCGGCGGTAGAACGCTGTCTAGTACCCAATAAATATATACTATATCTAGAAGGTCCATGAACTACAAATGTACTCAATCATAACCCAACATCTAAAGAAGATAAGACAGAAAAATTAACTAAGGCACAAGAACAACTAGAAACTACTAGAAGGAATCATAAGACAGGAAAATAAAGAAGGAAGAACAAGACAAACTAAGGATAACTACCAGACAACTCACAAGAAGAAATAGTGAGATCCACCTCAGCTAGCAACATCATGAAGTCCAATAATGGTATAACAACTCCTAAAATATTATCAACGGTATCCTGTCAGAAAAATGAGCAAGTACAAATACTAACAGCAGTTCCATATGAATTGACAAATTCTATAAGAGACAGTATCATGAAATACAAGACAAAGATATAGGATGACTTGGGAACCATTCGGAAGCTGAGTTACAACCCTTAAACCAAACAAGGATCGGGGTTGTAACCCTTCTCCCGAGCAGAACTTAGTCTCCAATCAAGGTACAACATAAAGGCATGTAGAACATGTGAGTAACTGAATATCATAACATGGTGAGAAAGTACTGAATGTAGAACAGAGCAGGATATAAGATAAAATAAAGTAAATATAAAATGTGCCTTGAATTATTAGAGCGTTATGTGATCGGCTTTGGGTAAGTGACAGGACAGATTATCTACTTGGCCCGACAATCACAAGAAAATCTCTGGAAAGGGTCATGTCGGCCAACCTGGATAATAAGCACACGGAGGAATCTGCTATACCCTACGTGAGGTGAGAGTGGTGCAAGCATAAGAATATAATGACAGGGTGGCTTTGATCATATAACCCCTAATAATTCCCCATCCCCGAATAGTATAATGGACCTGGACATGACACGTCGTGACACGGAATTCCCTAAGAGGATAGCTACTCCCTCTCGGGAATCGGTGTCTATACAACTACAGGGAACAAGACAGAAAATGTACATATATACCAAGAAAATACAGGAACAACATCTCATGTCATGATCCAACGTATACTAGTCCGTGAACTATCATGACTGAAAATCGAGTAAGACACTACAACTGAATCGGATATAGCAGATATCAAGACAATGAAAACTATCAGTGAATGTACTCGCCTGCGGTCCTGAGCTGTCAAATGGGGTCGATGCTCAGAGTGATGCCACAGACCTAAAGATAAGATATATATATAAGCTAATTAGGGTTCAACAGTGTTAGGCTTGATTCTATAGTATAAGCTACGTAATCTAGGTCAGTCTCAGTCAACTAAGTCAAACTAGGTCACACTGAGTCACACTAGGTCACAAGAAGTCAAACCAAGTCAAACTAGGTCAAACTGGGTCAAGGGTTGACTTACAGTTGACTTTTGGTCAACTGGTCAACTCTAGTCAACTCTGGTCAACTCTAGGTCAAACTAGGCTAATGTTGACTAACAGTTGACTTTTGGTCAACTGGTCAACTCTGGTCAAGTTCTAGATATTTCTGGGCCAAGTGTTGACTGATAGTTGACTTTTGGTCAAAGCAGTCAAACTTGGTCAACCGAGGTCAAAACTAGCCTAAGCACACTATTCCTAATATTTACCTACCAAGATACCATATATTTTGGTCGAACAGGATCACTCTAATTTAAGAATTAAAATATCAAGTTGCACCTCGTTATACGTACATCGAAACCTACGACACGTAAATCGAGATAAGATAATCAACTGTAAGGTTAATAATCTTATCACAGTGATCCACATGATCATCTTGCCAATTTCAGCGATGTGAGATCACTGGAATGGACTGATCTCAGTTTCGTTGTACTAATTCCAAAATACGAACTAAATAAGAATTAATTATAATAAAAGGTAATACACAGAGAAATATCTACAAACATTATCGGATGATAAAACAAACATCACCAACGTGTCCAGAATGGTCAAATCGGCTAGGATAGCCTATCCATAAGTCCAATTTGGATACAGGAGCAAAAAGGTAATTTCGGATCAAAACGGTGTCCGTGTCGGACCCGCTTTGCACCGAAAAACGTACCGGAATAAAAGTGCACTAAACCAAACAAATTATATGTCCACGAATTCAGAATGATGATACAAACTCAATGGTATATCCGAAATTGGATTCCGATGACCCGATCTCAAATTGGTCCGTTGACCCGGATATTAGAATCTGATTTGTACAAAAAAGCGTGTCGGAGCCAATGTCCTCAAAACTCAGCAAATTATATGTCAACGAGTCCAGAATGACGATACGAATCCAACGGTATATCCAGAATTGGATTCCGATGAGCCGATCTCAAAATGAACCGTTAACCCGGATATTGGTATCCGACTTGCACCGAAATGCGTGCCGGAACTAATGTCCACCAAAACCTAGCAAATTATATGTCAACGAATCCAGAATGACGATACGAACTCAACGGTATATCCGAAATTGGATTCCGATTAGCCGGCATCAAAAAGTCCCGTTGACCCGGACTATGGGGCCCGTTTTGTACCGAAATACGTGTCAGGGCTCACGTCCTCCAAATCTAACAAACTTTATATGAAAATGTGCCAAAACGACGCCACGAGTCTACTGGTGGTGTCAGAAATTGAATCCGAAGTGCCGGGTTCAAAAATAGAATTTTACAACTTGGAAATTAGGAATTCGGACGGCCAACTTTGGCGTCGAATTCAACCAATCAAACGTGCTCACAATGAAATGAACTGGAGGGGTAGGAAGAGGGTTATACCAGCTTCGCATAGGAACCAGTGGCACGCCAGACGAAGCTGCGATGGAGGAGATACGAACCAACGAAGTTGGCTCCGCAAAACTGTCCAAAAATAACACAATTTAAATGGTCAACTTGGTGGCCGGTTTTGATGTATCAAACGATAAAATTAACGGACAAAAATTGAGGAAAGTGAAGATGGATATACCGAGATTGAGACGGAGCAAGGAAATCGCCGATCCAATGGTCGAATTTCTCAAAAAATGTGCACGAAGTCGCTGCGACGGAACGCCATTTCCGGACCCATCCCGAGCACGTCACGACGGGAACCCGTGCCAAACGCACGAATCGGCTATGTAACGCGTCAGGGAGGACGACGGTGGCCATGGGACCTGCCTGGGGTGTACGCCCGACCGAGGGGGGTCTCGTCGGCGGCGGCGGCGACCGCGACGGGGCCGGTGGCGGCAGCAGCACACGCGCCTGTACATATGTTGCCGCTGCAGCTGCTGTTGTATGCTGCTGCGCTGTGCGCACGACGGCGCATCCAGGTGGCAACGGCAGTGGTACAGCGGGGCACAGCGGCGAGCGGCACGGCCACGATGGGGGTGGTGGTGCGTGGAGGTGATGATGATTAATGGTGATGGTGGTGTTGGCTAATGGTGGCGGTGGTTGTGGGCTATGGTGATGAAGAAGGAGAAGGAGAGGAGGAAGGCCGGAGGAGTGTGGTTGTAGTGGTGGCGCTCGGCCAGAGAGGAGGAGGAGGAACTGTTGTGGTGGTGGTGGTTGTTGATGAAGAGGGGGTCGGATGTGAACAAAAGAGGGAGAGTGTAGTGTAGTAATCTTTAGGAAAGAGAGAGAGAGAGAGAGAGAGAGAGAGAGAATTAATTAGTTATTAAATATAAATAGAGAGAGAGATAGGGATGGGGGGGCTGCTCGGGTACAAGGGGGTGAACTGGTGTGATAGGAATAGAAGTAGAGAGAGGAGAGAGGGTGAGAATATTTACATATATTTTATTATATATGTATATATATATATATATATACATATATAAAAGAGAGAGAAATAGAGATATTTATATACAAGAGAGATATTTTTGAGTATGAAAAAAATAAGAAATATCAGTGGAGTGTTTGGGTAGTCACGAGGGGGCAACATGGAGCTTGGGTTCGGGTTCGGTTGAGCCGGGTCGGGTCAAAATCGGGCTTGCGTGAAATAAATAGATTAATTTAATCATTTATGGACACGGGTAAATAAGTAGCATGCGGGGGCTCAATTAAATGGGACACAAGTATCATGTAGGCCAGGTCCATACTTTGGGGTTGACAGGTTGGATCGATGTCGGGTCTCGAAATTAAATTGGAAGTTAAATCAGGTTTTACGGTAGATAATTAATTGGCCTAAATTGACCCGAAAGTTGTACGAAGCAAATGAAGCACAAAATGGAGTGTCTGAGTGGGACACGAAGGTCATGGGTGTAGAGCGTCTCGAGTAGATCATTCATGAGAAGTTAGTTCTGGAAAAACGACTGGTCTTGTGCTCCCAAATTAAAAGTCACGGCAACGTGCAAACGATGATCAAAGATAAAAGTAAAAAATCAATTAATAATTATTTAATCGATCAAATGGTCTAAATTGACCCGAAGTTGTGCGATACAAAAGAGCACAAGGGAACGAGTTTAAGTGGGACATAATATATCAAAACGAAGATAATTTCGTCTACTGCAAACTTCGAGAAGAAAGTTTCCAGAAACTGGCATCCCTGATGCTCTAGAAATCCAAGTCACGGTAAAGAGCATTTAATGATCAAAATTAATTAAATAAAATAAATTATCAAGAATAAATTATTTAGAAAATTCAAAAATAAATCCTGAAAATTCAGGGGGCTTACATCTGCAGTGTAGACCATCCAGCCGAACCAGCACCACAACTCTGCCATGTCTCGTCTTTGATCCCTTGCAAGCCCAACTACCACACCGCCCCTGGATGCATTTCTCGTCCGAGCTCGTACGGCACCTCGTCGAGATGCCGCTATCCCTCGCGAGCCTCCATGCTGCAATTGCTTCGCCAACCGCCCTTCTTTTCGGTGTATGCGCGTACCCCCTTGCGAGTAGTAAGCATGGATATTTAGTTCGGACAAGCAACATATGACCGGTGATAAGCAAGCTGATGTGTTAAATATGGGCTAGACAATATTCTTCTTGCTAAAGATACTTTAGTTTGGAAGCTGCTTACCCATCAAGTACACTTGCATGAGAATTGATTGCCAGCAAGAAGAAGTTTGGCTTTTGATACTAAAGTATAGGTGATTTCTATAAACCACCCTCCTTTTCATATTATTTTAATAGTGAACCATTAGAATAGTTAATTTATAAATATATAGAGAGAGGAATTAGAGTGCATTACTTTACATAAGGAGAGAAGAAATTCTCCCTCTTCCAGCACAACTTTATTAAAGTGGTATTTTGTATTTACACCCTTCTAATGTTCTCTATCTGCATCTAACCCCCCATCTTCCTATTAATCTCAACTAATTAATATTTCATTTAAGAAAAGACTAGATTCTTTCTTTCTATTTCCAAGGTATCATGATGGCATCAGTTTCCACAGCATCATGTAGCATTAGAATAGATACTTACACATACGCCCCCATATTTGACTTTAGACACCATATTCCATAAATTGATAAATTACAGGCTTAACCAATATTTAACTAGGAACCTAGTTGATTAGTTATATAGTACAATCAATATACTATTATGTAAGTAGAGTAACTAATTGCAAATTAGAGAAGAGTCCTCTTTCATCCTGTGCAAACGTTTTAATATAGGTAATTTACTCATTAGACCCTTCAAAAATGTATAATTACAATTATATTCTAAAACAGAAATTCTATTTCCAAATTATTTCAATTACTTTGTGCACGTTTGACAGATCGAGATAAAACTTGCACCAACAGGACCGTACCATTTTTCTGGTCATATATGCCAAGTTTGGTCTGATTTTGAGACAGTTGATCGGATCGCCGTTTTGCGGGCCCCACGATCCGATTCAACGGACGATTTTGTGCAAGGCCCACCGAAATCCAACTTTGGACATACGGTTGGGTTCGTATCATCAAAATGAATATGTAGACATGTAGTTTGACGACTTTAGAGACCATTAACTCTGGCACGCTTTTCGGTGCAAAGCGGGTCCAACGGCGGACACCGTTTTGATCCAAAATTATCGTTTTGACCCTGTGTCCAAAAGTGGACTTAAGGACAGACAATTATAGCTATTTTGACTATTTAAGAATATTGGTAATGTCTATTTCAGCTTCGAGAGACTGTTGTACGGGTTTTGACTATTGTGGCATACTGAGTGGTTTGGATTATCGATTTCACCAGCAGAGGACCACAGGCGAGTATAGTTTATTGTTTGTTTTTAGTATTGATCTTTACTTTACATCAGTGTTTAGTCGATAGATATGTGATTTCAGTCTTTATGTTGATTTATTTCTTTGTGGTGTCGGGGGAAGTGAAGTACCAACGATGTGTGATCTGACCTTAGACCGTGTAGACCGTGATTATTATTGCAGTATCTTGTGTAGACCGTGTTTATTATTACATTTATCTCTTATAGACCGTGTAACTTTAGACCGTGTAGACCGTGTTTATTATTACATTTATTTCTTATAGACCGCGTAACTTTAGACCGTGTAGACCGTGTCGCATAATTGTCCCGAGACCGATCACATATCAAAGGTACTTCAGTCAATCAGTAGGTGAGTATTTTATTGTATTTCATTTTCTATTCTTGGTATTCAGTTTTATTCTGTCTTTCTTTATTTTCTTTTTATAAATCATATGTCTAAAGGCTAACCTCTGTTATATAGTCATTTTCATATATTGGAACTGCATTCAGTAAATTGTACTCATTCCATTCCTGACTAGAAACCAATATTTTTTTAGGTTAGCCGTGGATTCACTTAGCATGGGAGGTACGGGGGTACTTGCAGACAAAAGCCTAGAGACTAGCTAGATAGTTGAGTTGTAGTCATTCAAATATTTGTACAAATTTATATTTTTCTGCAAATATAAAACTTGTGATCATTGTAAATTAAATTAAATTTTATGAATGAGCATTACTTGTGATTTTGAGCATTATGGCTATACAGCGTTCTACCACCGACTCTGCGGCGAAGGCTGGCTTGGACACGTCTCGTATCCCAAAAAATGGGTACGGGTCGTGACAGGATCTCACAGTCCTGTAGTCAGTAGCCGATGTGGAATCTCTAACTATAGTAAGGCTCATCTGCACTCGATGGGAGCTCACGAACGAGGTGGTCAGGTATAGTCACGTCTAATAACAGATCAGGGTCAAATCAAACGATCATGGCCGGGTCAAGTCAATCAAGTACCGAAAATCAGACTAAGGTCAAGTCCAAGTCAAATAGGTCAGGAGATCATGGCATAGACAAAATAACACTATCACTAGACATGAACAGGATAAGAAAGTAGAACAAGTAATACGGAAAAGAATAAAAATCTACGTGCACGTAAAACTAGAAACTAACAAGAACACGAAACAGAAGAAATATGGAACTAAGTAAGAGATGAAAAATAGTAATGTGGAAAAGCATGTAAGTACTGTAGAGTTTGGCAAGGTGTACTTGCCTGAGGGTTGCACGGAGAACCAACAATATATCGCCAATCAACAAGTCAGAAAGTCCAAGTCTCACAACTGCCTCCAGAAGCTGTAATAGATGTTTCCAAAATTTCCAGATTAGTCAAATTAGCTAGGATTGCATGTCCTTAAGTCCAATTCTGGACACAGGGACAAAACGATAATTTTGGATTGTCATGACCCGTACCCGCTATAAGGGCACGTGTACGTAACAACGCCCAGCCCTCACCGTAAAAACGGCGTGGAACGCTGTAGGTTTTCTACTCTAACAACAGTTTATATATAATATCAAAACCTGTCGAGAATATGGTCAACTCCGAATGGAGGACAAGCAATGATAATATATGAATACTCAATCACAATTCTAAGATAAGCAAAGACTGAAAGATAAAGACAACAAGACTATAAAATATAACCTGTCGAGTCCAAACACAAATAATATACAAGTCTAAGTCCAAGTCTCTAATACAATCCCAAAATATAATATAATAACAAGTAGTAAGCTGGAGACAAGGTCCAGTCCAAAATGTCTAGTCTAACTAAACTAAGCTAGAGGCTCGTCGGGCGGAGCTAAGCCCTGCTGAACCAAGGTCTCCAAGTCTACGCCCACTACGTCAACCGGACCGTAGTAGGTAGGACAATCCTCTTCGCCACAATCTGTAAAATTCTGTCAACATATCCAGTCAGGATGGAACGAGCACAAATCTCAATAACAGTTCTAGTTAGACGATATTGAAAATGTAGCAGTAAATAGAGAGAATCTACGAAGTAAATAATGTGTACATGAATTAATGGTAAGGCATGTCAAGACAGTAATCTGAATGTAAGAACAAAAAAAAATAGTATAAATCATGTACAAAATCTGGAACCATATCTATGTGAGTTTAGTATTAGTTTCAACATGTGATCGGCTTAGAACTTGATACAATGTTTGGCCTGGCTAATCATACGTGAGTGTATGATTAACACTATACAATGAGAATACTATAGTGATACAATATAATACTATGGGGTATTGATCACATATCTACGCTAACACCCCCATCTCTGACTAATATAGTGGATCCAGTCATGACACGTCATGATACGTATTCTCTGAGGAGGTCGCGAGCCTACGCAGGAATCGTATCTATACAATGAACAATAAGCAATGAAGACTTGCCCAGTGTATACCATATATAAGAGGAATAACATCTTATGACGGGATCCAGACAAATATCAATCCGTGTGAACAATGTGTCAAGAGAACAAGGATAATCTACACTAAATACTAGAAACAAAGGCGATATCATAAAACAGAAATATTATCAGAGAATGTACTCGCCTGTACTGTGATGGATAAGTCGACTGAGTCCAAGATCAGTGCCTCGAGGACCTATAGATGGAATACTGTATCAATATAATGATTTGGAAGTGAAATTAAGTCATACTGAGTCAAAATAGGTCAAGACACGTCAAACTAAGTCAGTCTAGGTCAAACAAGGTCAAACTAGATGGTACAGGGTTAATCTAAGTCATATTAGGCCTAACAAAGTCATACTAGGTCAAGATAGATCTAGTTAGGTTAATCTTGGTCATGGGAGAACATTAGAAGTCAATCCGAATCAAACTAGGTCGAAAATTGGCTTACCGTTGACTTTTGGTCAACGGGTCAACTCTGGTCAACTCTAGGTCAACTCTAGGTCAACCCTAGGTCACTGGTGACTAATAGTTGACTTTTGGTCAACTGTCCAAGTTTAATGGAATTTGGGATTAAATTGGGTAAAGTGTTGACCCATAGTTGACTTTTGGTCTAAAAAGTCAACCATGGTCAACCGGGGTCAAGACTAGGTCTAGGCGACTATTTCTAATCATTTCCAACCCTTAGAATCCATATCCAAGTCCATCTTGGACTTCGAAACTCAAATCTTGGCCGTAGGCCAATATCCTATTTTACCCTTAAAAAGGGTAAAATTCTAACTTAGGCAATTATCAAGTTAGCCTACCTACGCTTGATATTTTGACCCGTGCTTCCTAGGGTAGTATGATACTAGTCTATAGGTTCATTACCTACCAAAATATCTAGGTAAAGTGGACATCCAGTCCATGATACGGCCCATTGCCGATATCTTGAATATTTCAAGATACGCAATGGTACGGCGCGATACCGGCGCCCTACGACCCCGATTTCCACTCGGGAACCTACCCGTAAAATCTAATTCATATAATCTAGGCCTACGCCAAGTTTCGTCGCGTTCCGATACTCGGAGCTCGATTTCACTCTCCAACTCGACTTCCTCTAAAACTATTCTTCCTCTTTTCTTCCTAATCTTCCTATTCCTCTAATCCTTCTTCTTCTAACTTCTTCTTCCTATTCTTCTAACTCTAATTCTTCTTCTTAACCTCTTCCTTACTCTCCTTCTAATCTTTTCTAATTTCTTCTCTTTCTTAATCTTCTTTTCATTCTTTTTCCTATCTTCTTCTAATTCCCCTTTTCCCTATTCTCCTTTCCCTCCTTCTCTTCTAATCTTCTCTTCCTACTTCTTCTAAACTTCTTCTTACTCTATATACATCTACCTATATATATATATATATATATATATATATATATATATATATATATATATATATATATATATATATATATATATATGGGGGGGGTTTAATGGGTTAAATGGGGCCAAAAGGAGGGGGGGTAGCTGCCACTGCAGCTGCTGTTATTGCAGCTGCTGCTGCTGTGGCCTTGCTGCCACTGCTACAGCAGTAGCTACTGCTATTGCAGTGCTACCTGCTGCTGCTGCATCCATTCTTCTTCTTCTTCAACTTCTAATTCTTCCTCTACTCTTCCTCTATATATATATATATATATATATATATATATATATATATATATATATATATATATATATATATATATATATATATATATATATATATCCTCCTATCTATCTCTATATATATATATATATATCTACATACACCTATATATAATCTAATATCCATCCCTCTATCTATATATATACATATATACACACACACATATAGATATACATATATATACATAGACACACACACATATAGATATATATATATATAAATATATATACACTCACACACACTCTCCCTACCACACAAACACACACTCACTCTCACACACACAAACACACACTCTCACCACCACTCTCACACACAAACACCACCACTCTCATCCTCTACACACACACAATACATATAAATATATATATACACACACATATAAATATATATATATATATATATATATATATATATATATATATATATATATATATATATATATATATATATATATATATATATATATAGTGTGTGTGTGTGTGTGTGTGTGTATGTATTATATATAAGTATTTGTGTGTAGAGTGAGAGAGTGGTGGTGGTGGTGTATGAGTGAGAGTGGTGGTGAGAGTGTGTGTTTGTGTGTGTGTGTGTCCATATATATATGTAAATACCACTCTCAAATAGGAAAGCCCCAAATTAAATCCTTAACCTAGATTTTCTAGGGAAAACCTACAAATTCATGGGCAAATGGTGGAGAATCTTCTCCTCTACAATAATGGTGAAGACAATAAATGGAGAAGAGTAATTAATAAAGAATACATACCTAAAATGGTTTTCTTGTAGGAAGGAAGAGCTTGGGAAGGAAAAGAAATTTAGAGAGAGAGAGAGTGTTTGACTTAATGAAGAAGAAAAGGGGTGATGGTCTTGGCCGGCCATGCGGGTGGGGGGGGGGGGG
>JANAVB010011399.1:5657074-5692074 GCA_029216955.1 Iris pallida
CGAGCTCTTAAGCACGCACACGCGTGCGAACAGTAGTCGTATATATATATATCGTTATATATATCAACAGCAGCCGAGGGAGTTAACCATCGAAACCCTAATCCCACGAGAGCCTCCCCGACCCCGGACGCTCCACGCCGCCGACCGCGACCACCTCAGCCTTGCGTCGCCGCGAGGCAGTCGCCGGCAGCAGGCCAGGCCGCGCCGTCGCGCGCGCTCAGGCGAAACGCAACAGCAGTGGAAGCGTGAAGGAGCTGAGTTCGCAACGCGATCTCTCGACGATCGTCTGATCGTTTTGCGATCCATCAACTCTGGTATGTTCACAATATAACCATCTTTATTGCCTTTCAATCGGTTTAAATTCTAGCGACCCGAAACTCGAGAGAAATCGAGTTGGAAATCACCCAAAAATCTGTTGAAAACAGGACAGGAAACCAGTCCGACTACTCTAGTTCGCGTTCCGTTTTCTTCCAATCCATGCACGATTTCGAAATTCCATTTGAAGACACTTATTGACAACCTATAGGGCAACAAAACACTTCTTTTAGTTTTAAATAAGTCTAGATATTTATTAAATAAAACCTGTGTAAAGTTGACTAAAAATCTGTTTTTAAAATATAGAAATTGTCCGATACAACGTGCGTCCCGCCAATCCAGGCGACGTGGTCGCACACCGTAAGCATCGAAAGCTGCGTAACGGCTTCGTGGTCGTGTGGGCTTTGACGGAATTCAAATTGGTCGCGTGTGCGCGACGAATTTGATGCGTATCCGTCGAAATTCACCGTATCGTGCACGTTGCAAATTTCTCAATTACTTTGTGCACGCTCGTCAGATCGAGACGAAACTTGCGCCAACAGAACCGTATCGTTTTTCTGGTCATGTATGCCAAGTTTGGTCCAATTCTGAGACAGTTGAATCCGACGTCGTTTTGCGGGCCCCACGGTCCCACTCAACGGGCGATTTTGTGCACGGCCCGTCGGAATCCAACTTTGGACATACGGTTGGGTTCGTATCGGAAAACTGGATCCGTAGACATGTAGTTTGACGACTTTAGAGACCGTTGACTCTGGCACGCTTTTCGGTACAAAGCGGGTCCAACGGCGGACATCGTTTTGGCCCGAAATTACCGTTTTGCCCCTGTGTCCAGAATTGGACTTAAGGACATGCAATCCTAGCTAATTGGACTATTCTGAGAGCATTGATATTGTTTATTTCAGCTTCCGGGGACTGTTGTACGGGTTTTGACTATAGTGGCACATTGAGTAGTTCAGATTGTCGGTTTCACCAGCAAAGGATCACAGGCGAGTACAGTTTATTGTTTGCATTTCGATATTGATCTTTACTATATTTCATTGATTAGTCATTGGTTATGTGATTATTTTCTATTATAAATTGTCGAGTCGGGAATGAGAAGTACCAAGGATGTGTGATCTGACCTTAGACCGTGTAGACCGTGTAGACCGTGTTGCATTTATTTCTTGTAGACCGTGTAGACAGTGTTTTATTTACTTCTTGTAGACAGTGTAGACAGTGATTTATTTATTGCAAAGTAGACCGTGTAGACAGTGTTTTTATTGCATTTAAACTGTGTAGTTAGTGATTATTATTCTGTAGACATTGTTTCTTTATTGCTGTGTTTTCTGTAGACCGTGTAATTGTAGACCGTGTAATTGTAGACCGTGTAACTGTAGACCGTGTAACTGTAGACCGTGTAACTTTAGACCGTGTAGACCGTGTCGCATAATTGTCCCGAGACCGATCACATATCAAAGGTACTTCTAACGGTGGAAAAAGTATATGGGTCTATTTATTACTATTGATTTTTCTTACGGCTTTATTGTTTATTTTCAAACCCATGATTGATGTCTAACCTTTGTCTTATAGTCATTTTCTTTATTTGAAATTACATTCAGTGAATTGTGCTCGTTCCATTCCTGACTGGAAACCAACATTTTCAGGTTAGCCGTGGATTCACTTAGCTTTGGGAGTGACGGGAATACTTGCAGACAAGGGCCTAGAGACTAGCTAGATAGTTGAGTTGTAGTCATTCATTTATTTGTACAAGTTTATATTTTTCTACAAATGTAAAACTTGTGATCATTGTAAGTTAAATTAGTTTCTGTGAATGAGCATTGGATTGTGATTTGATCTTCATGGCCGTGACAGCGTTCTACCGCCGACACTGCGGCGTAGGCTGGCTTGGACACGTCTCGTATCCGTTTAAAAAAAAAAATCGGGTGCGGGTCGTGACACCAATATCCACCACCGCCCATGCTGTCAGCCCACAAAAAAAATTGTGTCCAACAAACACAGTTTGTGTCCACACCCAAAATCTGTGCCGTGTCCACCATGTCAGTCGGGTTCGACCCCAGACCCCGTGTCCGTGTCCATATCCATCCTTTTCATCTTTATGTCCAGTTCATTACACCCGTAATACATATTTTCGTGTCCAACTCTCGGACACGATCACCAATACCACAAGACCCCATTCCCTGTGTCTGACATGGACACGTACAACATCCGAAACCTAAAATACAATATTACATTAGAAAGAAAACCTACCCCAATTTTACCAGAACTCAGCACGCCGCGCCCTTGCCGACCATCACCGGTGCCCACAACCACCATCGACCTCGAACTCTTGGTCGTCGCCCCACATCCGAACCAAGCATCAGAGCCACGCCTCCACGCCGACGAACGCGCTCCACCGCAGTCGTGAGCCGCTGCTGGCTTCGAGAGGGCCGCGTCCCTGCCGGGAGCACCATCGTGATTGTGAGCGCCAGCCCCACCGACGTCCGTCGAGCCACTGTGGCTGACCGCCACGGTGTTGTCTGCCGACAGGAACCCCACGGGCGCAGCCATGTGGCACCTTCCTCCGTTCTAGCGCCGCTCTCCAGCGCCGATCGCCACCACTGCACAAGAAGTCGCCAGTTCCGTCGCGGACCGACCTCACGTATCCTCTAACATCTTATGTATCCTAGATATCCTAACATCTATCTCTAACACATATATATAGGAACTAGCCGCTGCCGCTGCCTATTGCACTAACATACTGTTAGTATCCCTCTATGAATTGGAATATGTGATACATGTATTTGTCTTCAAGAATTAAACATATGCAATTACCTATCACATACATATTCCTTCATTTGTATATAGTGAGACACACATCTCTCCATGAGTTGTGGCCAAGGTAAGCTACTGTCCTGCTGCATTCATGGCTTCTGAACTCTACTATACTAATCTAACACTCACATGAACCTAGACTAATATTCTATTATCTGATACCATATTATCCTGATATGCATCTCTTACTAACATCCTAACATACAAGGATACCAAACTTACTGATACTCAAGTGAGTATCTCAAAAACTCCCTATTCACCTATGGTTACAACCCATACCCTAAACTCTGATACAACTAACCAAGTGACCCCAAGCCTCTGATACATACTAGACACCCTATAGATTAGACCCTCTGATACATGATACTAAGAATAACCCCCATGCCTATGGCCTAGTGTCACGAGTCAATGGCCACTTGGGCAATCACCAAAAAGGAGGGTGTTCCCTGCTACTGTCACTGCTCTGTGGCAGAGCCAAGGGCAATGCAGTAGCCAAAGCAAACTCTACTTTTCCTTGCCTCATGCCTATTGTCTGCAGTGCCTAGCCAAGGCCACTGCTCTGTGGCTACTAGCAAATGCAAGGCAAATGCCTAAGCCAAAATCTGTCAAGACAAACCATGCCAACCCAAGCACTGCATGCCACACATGCATATGGTTTCCTATAAACCAACCCATCTAAACACCTGCACTTGACCATGGGGCTCTCTCCTGTGCATCCAATGCACAGGTCTAATGGCCCTTAAACCTGTCACACCCATCCTGCCATTAAGTTTTGCCTATTAACACAGGTAACTCTCATATACATTCACACTTCTCACACTCTCTTCCTCTGTGATACATGTATTTGTTACATTTGTTACATCCGCTGCCGCTGCCTACTGCACTAACAGTATGTTAGTATCCCTCTACTAATCCTATTGGATATAACCTATCCTAGACACTCTCAAAATTTCTCCATGGGTGATATCAAACCCAACCTAACTTCCTAATGAGGACTCAAAGAGCCTAAAAATTGAACCTATGGATTCAAAACACACCAATACCTGTGTGTGTGTGTGTGTTCGTGTGTGTGTGTGTGTGTATGTGTCCGTGTTCGTGTGTGTGTGTCCGTGTGTCCGTGTGAGTGTGTGTGTGTGTCTGTGTGTGTGGGGGGGGAGAAGGAGGAGGAGAGGAGTGTTAGGGTTTACCGGAGAGAAGGAGGAGAAGCTCGGATTGGGGGAGGAGGAGCTCGAGGAGGAGGAGCTCGGGGAGGGGGGGAGGGATTGGGGTCGCCGGGGGAGGAGGGAGTCGCCGGGGGAGGGAGTCGCCGGAGTGGGGAGGGAGTCGCCGAGAGGAGGAGGAGTCAAAAATATGAAATTTTTGAGTGAGGGGAAAAAAGGAAACAGAACTGTGCCCTAATTAAAAAAATTAGCGACGTCAACAGTTGACGTCGCTAAACGTCACAACCTTTAATATATGGCGACATATTTTAATAATATGTCGCTGAACGTCGCTATTCCGCAATGTAATTTATCTACTGTCGCTGAACGTCGCTATTCAGCGACGATTTGTGATGTCAATAGAAGCGTCGCTGTATTACATATTTAGCGACGGTATTTTGTTCCGTCGCTAAACAACGTCGCTATAGCATATTTTAGTAGTGAAGCGGCTCTCCTCAACGTAAAGGCCATGGCATGAGACGCTCGTCCGCTAGCCCGCAGGGAGCCATCGAGCTCGCCATGGATGATCTCTCGGGCAATAGTGCCAACCGTGCATACCAGCCTTCACCAATCATGGGCCATCTTGCCATATGCGACTAAGTACACATCGACCACCCTTGTCACGCCAATATCCACCACCGCCCATGCTGTCAACAGCCATCGCCCACAAAAAAATCATGTCCAACAAGCACAGTTTGTGTCCACACCCAAAATCTGTGCCGTGTCCACCACGTCAGTCTGGTACGACCCCAGACCCCGTGTCTGTGTCCACATCCATCCTTTTCATCTTTGTGTCCAGTTCATTACACCCTAATACATATTTTTGTGTCCAACTCTCGGACACGATCACCAATACCACAGGACCCTATTCCCTGTATCTGACATGGACACGTACAACATCCGAAACCCAAAATACAACATTACATCAGAAAAAAACCTACCCCAATTTCACCAGAACCCGGCACACCACGCCCTTGCCGACCATCACCGGTGCCCACAACCGCCATCGACCTCGAACTCTTTGTCACAGCCCTACATCCGAACCAAGCATCAGAGCCACGCCTTCGCGCCGACGAACGCGCTCTACCGTAGTCGTGAGCCGCTGCTGGCTTCGAGAGCGCCGCATCCCTGCCGGGAGCACCATCGTGACTGTGAGCGCCAGCCCCACCGGCGTCCGCTGAGCTACTGTGGCCGACCGCCACGGTGTTGTCCGCCGACAGAAACCCCACGGGCGTAGCCATGCGGCGCCTTCCTCCGTTCTAGCACCGCCCTCCAGCGCCGATCGCCGCCATCGCGCAAGAAGTCGCCAGTTTCGTCGCGGACTGACCTCACGCCTCCCGGAGACTCCAGGCGAACAGCGGCTCGCCCGCTGTTGCCACACTTCCGGCCGTCTCCGTCGCCGTGAAGCACCAGCCGCCGCCTTCGAGAGCGGCCAGGACCGCTTCTCCCAGCCGACTCTGGCTGACCCTCTATCAGACCTCGGTGCCACCATGTGCGACCTTCCTCCGCCGCCAGCTTGGCGACCGAGCCAGTCCGGCCTCGTCGCGGCTGTGCCAGCTTCCCGAATCCCGACCGCCCGCCGAGCTCTTTAGCTCGATTTGGTGAGTTCCCTTCATTTTCCCTCTTCTCCTCGTCTTCTCTCTCTTCACATGAAGTAACTCTTTAATTTACTATTATAATTATTAGAAGTAGTGGTCTAAGAGTTGATGTTAGAGTGTGTTGTGTTGAGGACTCAATTAATTGTGTGTGGTTTTGAGGACTCAATTGATTGAGTCCAAGTGTTGGGCTTTAAGCCCAATGGGCAAATGAGGGGTCTTCTCCACTTTGTTTACAAATTGTGTGTCACACTTTACTTGTTATATAGGGCCTTAAGTCAACCAAATATTTTTAATTAGATTGACACACATATATATATATATAATTGGACTTGTATATACATTCATGGTTTATAAAATATAGTATTCTGATATATATAAATACTTTGAAGAGTATTTTGGGTCCTTGCGTAAAATAGATGGTTTACTGTATTTTATATTAATCCTATAAATTAGTAAATAATGACCTTATGGTTGGAATATTTCAAAAGGTTTATATAACGAGTATTTTGAAATATTATTACTATATAAATTTATTAATATTTTCCTTTTCAAATTCTATATTAGAATAGATAAATATTAAAATCGTGGTTAATCATGCACCCCTAATTCTTGCAAATCATGACTTTCTCATATCAACTTAGGCTAATCGGACTAATCTGGACCTGGTGAGATTATCAGTTTCACCAGCAGAGGACCTCAGGCGAGTACAGTTTATTGTCTATTTTCAATATTAATTTTCACTATATTTCATTGATTGGTCATTGGTTATGTGATTTTATATTCTATTATAAATTATTGAGTCGGGATATAAGAAGTACCAAGAATGTGTGATCCGACCAGATACATTATTTATTTTCATGCAAGTAGACCTCGTAGACATTGTTTATTTTCTGCAAGTAGACCTCGTAGACATTGTTTATTTTCTGCAAGTAGACCTCGTAGATATTGTTTATTTTCTGCAAGTAGACCTCGTAGACATTGTTTATTTTCTGCAAGTAGACCTCGTAGACCTCGCGCACTAAAAAATGTCACAACCCGCTCCCGAATAACCGGATACGAGTCGGACACGCCCAGCCTTTATCATTAGACACAACAAAGTAAGCTGTACCAATCTAGGGAAACTAACCAAATATCAAGACAAGTATGAAACACAGCATCTATAAAAATGTATCCCAGTGTGAAGTACAATATCAGAATTTATTATATTCCAGAATGATAGAAGTCTACTAGTCTCAATACATGGAAATAATAGGGAAAACTAAGGAAATCTCTAGGCTTCTGCAGCCTCTAAGTCATGAGCAGCACCAGCTAGCTCTCCTGCATCAATAGGCTCCTCACCATAGAATGTATCACACAAGGCCTCCAACTCACCTGCAACTTATCCAGTCAGGAGCGGAGCTGGTATATCCAGAGAAATGAACATGTACATCATGGTATGAATCAAGAAAACATGAATAAATGTAAAGTACAAGGCATGAAACTGAATAGGAATACTGAAAGTAAAATAGGGAACATGGTAAGAGTCCTGAGCATGAAATACAACCTGAACATGAAGTACAACTTGAACATGAAATACAACCTAAAATCCTGAATACAAACTGAATCCTGACATGTGCAATATGAAATACATCTAGATTGTGATCGGCTTGGGTAGATGCAATGAACCTAAAATGGTACGGCTTTGGCCCCGCGTGCACGGTGCGGGACCCAAGCTATTCACATGAGTAGTAATAGGGTTTGATCACATATCTATAGTATTTTCCTTTCCAGACACAAATGATGCAAGGAACATGAAACCAGACAATATCGTGAACTATCGTGTCATCAAGGAGATACAAGATGGGATATGAAGACATGAGAAATGAACAAATCAGAGGAGTATACTTGCCTGGCTCCGGGAAGTACGGGTGAACAATGGAAGCTGGATATCCTCCTGTTATTTTAAATAGGTACAAGTTGATAAATAACTAGATAAGCTTAAATTGGTATCTTGCAGTTCTAAAACATGACTCACTACCAACTATGTTATCTGGTTAAACTCATTATTAATTATTCACCATTAACTCCCTACAAGCATTCTCCATAACCACTAGTTAACCAATTAGTTAAAAGCAAGGTTAACTAACATTGACTAATTAGAAGCCTATAATGACAGTCATGCTACTAACCCTGGAAATATGGTTATCAGATTTCAGTTGAGGCCTGAGAATTTGATGCCAGTTTTGATTCAGAGTTTCAGTTAGAAATGTGGGGAGTCCTCTCTTTAGAGACACACAAATTTCCTGTTAAAACAACAGTTTAATATATATGGAATACTCACGACCCGCTCCCGAATAATCGGACACGAGTCGGACACGCCCAGCCTTTATCGTTAGACACAACAAAGTAAGCTGTACCAATCTAGGAAAACTAACCAGATATCAAGACAAGTATGAAAACACAGCATCTATAATGTATCCCAGAAAAGAAGTACAAGATCAGAATTCTATTACATTCCAGCAAATGAAAGTAAGTCTACTAGTCTCAATACAGGAAAAAAATGCTAAAGGTAAACTCTAGGCTTCTGCAGCCTCTAGGTCACAAGCAGCTACAGCTGGTTCAGCAAGAAAAGCAATATCCTGTCCATAATAGGTGTCGTACGGGGCCTCCAACTCACCTGCAACATATCCTATTCAGGAGCGGAGCAAGTATATCCAAGAAAATGAACATGTACATCATGGTATGAATCAAGGAACGGGAATATATGTAAAGTACAGAAAATGAGAACAAGACATGAACTGAACAGGAAATACTGAAAGTAAAACAGGGAACATGGTAAGAGTCATGAGCATGAAATACAACCTGAACATGAAGTACAACCTGAACATGAAATACAACCATGAAATCCTGAAATACAAACTGAATCCTGACATGTGCAATATTTGAAATACATCTTGATTGTGATCGGCTTGGGTAGATGCAATGAACCTGAAATGGTACGGCTTTGGCCCCGCGTGCACGGTGCGGGACCCAAGCTATTCACATGAGTAGTAACAGGGTTTGATCACATATCTATAGTATTTTCCCTCCCAGACGCAAGTAATACATGGAACATGAAACCAGACAATATCGTGATACATCGTGTCACTCAAGGAGATTCAAGAATGAACATGCAAGACATGAGAAATGAACAAATCCGAGGAGTATACTTGCATGTCACCGGGTGATCGAGAAAAGGTAGTAGAGCTGGGAATCCTCCTGTTATATAGTTACAATTGATAAGTCAACAATTTAAAGTAGATACTTCTAGTCTAAATGTCATTTATCATAATTTGGTTTTTAACACTAACCTATCTCATATATATAACTCTATCTTACAAATACACAACCTAAAATAATATCCTAAATTATGAGAAAACTCTAACATAGATTTCTTATCACACAACTTATGCTATGATTCCCAAAGTGGCCAACATCTAATAAACCACAGAGGTTCACTAAAGGAATAAAGTATTTAGTTTAAGATTAACTCAACTAACCAATACCCATCTAGTCCTAATTCAATCTTGTATAAGCTGACACCAACAGTCCCAGTTCAGTGCAACAGTCTCATGTGTCAGGACCTGCATCTTAGGTATTTAATAGGACTGAACAAGGTTGATACACCATAAGTCCTATTATTCATATCTAGATAGGATTCCCAGGTTTCAGGAATTTCCTAAATGGAAACTTATGATTCAGTCCCCAATCTCAGGACATGATTTAATGGTTCAGGTCTAATTCAATTTCAAATAAGACTTGCTACTATATAACAGTACTTGTAATTTGGTTTTCAACTCACAATATCCAAGAATTAACCCCAGGGACCCAAAGTCTTAGGTCAAGCAGGACTGGTACACAGTCCAGTCCAATTCAAACAGGGTTCATCCTAGCTAATACTCTAAGTTATACAATATCTAGTCACCATTTTCTAAACTGAGCTTACACCCAATAATCAGCCAGGAAGAGGCTAACCATCAGTTCTCTGGTTCAAAATTTATACCAACATCAACCTGGGAATTCCTAACAAATTTTGAGGTAATTGCCAACACCCTAATCTCTATACTTCAAGTGGTATTACTGAACAGGACTGAACCATTGCAACTTCAATTCCTGGAACTTAATATTTACCCAAGGTTTACACTCAATCCTAGTTAAAGGTTGTTACAACCCAGATGGAGTGAAACCTGCACTCGAGAGGGTTTGCAAAACATGAAGTGAACCTAAAACCCATCTTCCAATTTCTGTCAAACCAATATCCATCTAACAGTCCCCATGAAATCAAATCTCAGTTCTCATATGAATTCACATATCATCCCCATGTGAATTCACATCACAGTCTCATGTGAAATCACATATCAATTCCATGTGAATATCAGTTCCATGTGAATTCACATCACAGTCTCATGTGAATTTACATAACAGTCTCATGTGAATGCACATATCAGACTTATGTGAAATTACATATCAGTTCCTAAAACAGGACTGAGCATATCACCTTGTGTGTTCAATCACATTCATTCCTGCATATAATAGTCCCCATGTCCTGTTCAGTCCCTAAACATGACTGCTAAAAGTATCTGAAACAACAGTATACTTGCAGTAATCAATTTCCAAATCGAATTGAATCCCTGGTTTCAGTCCTCCTCATATGGCATTTGGAAAACAACACAAAATGAAAAGTTAAATAACTTGCACAGGACACTAAACAAATTCTATCTACCATATATCTAACTAAGGAGTTTTGTTCAACTCACACATCCAATCTTGAATCAGTCATGTTGGAACTTCAGTTATCTCAAATCAGTCACTGTCCTAACATAATTTATGTGAAGTTCAGTCATGGTGTAAATCATTCCAGAACATCACTAGATAGGAATACCTAACCATGACAGTCCTAGATTGCTACACAGTTCTTCTCAACTGGAATTTGCTATCCCATGGTCTGTTTCAGGATTAAAACAACCCATCATGCAGATAACTGCCAAAATCACTTCAGTCCAATAGCAGGGTATCCTACTCAGGTTCCCAGTTAATTCAGGCCAGACAATTTTTCAAAGTGAGTTACCTCAAATGGCTTTCAACAAGTCAGTTAAACTCTTCAAAACCAAATACAATATCAAGTTTCCCAGGTTTCAATAGTGCATATACATTAACAGGTATTACTAGTTAAACAATGGTATGAAATCTCGGTTTCACACGACAATTACCAATATAAACCTCAATTCAAAGTTAATACCAATATGAAATCCAGAGAGCAGTGTAATATAACATTGAACCCCTATACAGGGTGTTAATACTATACAATATTTACAGCCTACCCATAGGCTTATTAACAGTTTTCGAATTAAAAACAACAATAGAAATTACCTTGCTAACTTCGATTCACAAGTGAATCAATCCTCTGGTTCAAGACTGGAGTAGGTTCTACCTACAGATGAATTTAGTAGTTCAACTTGGTTAGAACAACACCTAGGAAATCAATCGAACAATTGAAGGGTTGAACATTCACCCTTGGTTCGAAATCAACACTTTAGATTTGGCAACAATGGAGTTCAAGAACGAGGATCGAACACCAAATCAACAGTCGATCTATGATCAAAGAAGCCATTGAAAATTACAAATAAATCATCATTTAGATCATAGGCTCACTTCTTCGATTCGAGTGGATCAACCAACTCAACAAGTTCGAAGAAGAAGATGACCCAAATTCTAAGATCTGATTGAACAACACAAATTCCAAATCAAAACAGAAATTAAAAAATATACCTATGGATCAAATTGACAATTCACCTTGCCATTTGATCGTGGATTCAACTGGGATTGATTGGAATGTGAAAAAGATCTGAACGGCCACATTAGCACAGCTATGTGGCTTTGAATCAAAGAAAACGATGAAGGCTCGATTACCATTTTGAAGATTGCAGTGGCTCCCTCCGCGCCATTGTCATTCTGTGATCTGAACTTGCAAAGGAAGGAGAATGAAAGGATTTGAAGAATTCTCTGAAATTGGTTGAGACAAAAGAAAAGGGATCTGATCCTATAAATAAACAGTGGGCTGGGGGTGGCGTGGGGATCAAGCTCAATTAGAACGAGAATTATCAATATTTCCTGGCAGAGTCGGTTAGAGCACATGGCCCTGCCATGGCCGTTAGGAAAAAAATCGAATTTGAAAGAAGTTCATTTGCTAAGAAGGTTAGAAGAGATGGAAAAGTAATTCCTTCTCCAGGATTTAATGACAGTGTGGATTTAATGGACACTGGTTGGGCTGCCAGTGATGGGCCCAAACTAGTTGATGGGTTTAAATGAAATTAGGCCCAAGGTAAAAATTAGATGATAACTAAAATGAATATGACTTCACCTATATTTAAATATAATAAAAATTCCCAAATTATTTAATTAGTATAAAATTTTAAATTTTCAATATTTGGAAAGGTGGAGTTACAAATCTCTCCCCCTTGAAAAATTTTGCCCTCGAAATTCAGAATTAGTTCAAAATTGATTCACGAAACATCCCGAAATATTTATTGAAAAATTGGAAATTCATAATACAAAATACAATCAGGTAAACAATCTCGGGTAGCGCTCTCGCATCTCATCCTCACGCTCCCATGTGGACTCTTCCGGAGAGTGATGTCTCCACATGACGCGGACAAGAGGAACGGTCTGGTTCCGCAGTCGCTTCTCTCTCCGGTCCCGGATCTCCACTGGCTGCTCCTCGTAGGTCAAGCTCGGATCCACCTCTAACTCTGAGTAGTCTACTACGTGGCTCGGGTCTGGAATATAGCGTCAAAGCTGAGATACGTGGAAGACGTTGTGTACCCCCTCCAAGCTAGCTGGAAGCGCTAGTCGATATGCCACCTCTCCAATCCGTGCCGTCACGTCGAAAGACCCGATGTACCTCGGACTGAGCTTCCCGCCTCTGCCGAACCGAATGACGCCTCTGGTCGGTGACATCTTCAGGAACACTCTATCGCCAACCGCGAACTCCAATGGCCGTCTCCTGCTGTCCGTCCAGTGCTTCTGTCGATCCTGCGCAACTCTGAGCCTTGAGACCAAGTACACACAAAAGTTTGAGATATCACGCTTTGACAAAGGTCGAGGATCAACAGTCACGATGTGGAATGACTTTTCAACTTAGAGGATAAGTTGTGAGGGCACTATCTTCCGGTGATTAAAATTTTAGCATGGTAGGAGAATCATTGTTAGGTAGGTATGATTAGATCGAAGTTTAAACAAAACATGATCAAAATATAGATATGATAAATCTGATGGAATAGAATCCAAGTCTAGGAAGTTAAATGATCCAACAAAAAAATGCAAGAAGAGAATTTGCAACAGTCAATTTGAGGAGTCAGATAGAACTACCCGAGAGGTATAGTATCAAATCAAGGAAACGTACAAGGATTTGTGATTTTTGAAATATCAATAATCAGACGAAAGAAATATAGTCACCAGGGTGTCCGAAAACATATAGCCATTTGAAATCACAGTATTTAGAATCCTGCCTTGCCAGTGTACATCTGGCTGCAGCAACATTCAGTTCCATGACTCAAACAACGATATGTTACCGAATACTCTATCAACTTTATCAATTCAAACAAGTGTTACGAAACAACTCAAGAGATCAAATATGAAAGTTTTTGGACAAAGTCTCGATAATACTCGAAAATCGACAAATACCTGAAATTATTTCAACTAAAAGTTCCTGGCTCGCCAGTGCGTTGCTGGCTGCAGTGAACCCGTAGTCTCCATAATCCAGATAATGGTTGCAGTGTGCAACTGACACGCCCTAGTAGGTCATTGAGTAGTCTCTCGACGTTATCCATAGGAATTTCAAAAAGAATTCAAGAAATTCAAAATGGGTTCTCATTGTCCAAGTCACAAATAGTATTATCTGCCTATTAGAATTCAAGGGTTTATTAGGTACTAAGAAACAACAAAGAGATTTCCTGAAATAGATCTTGAACACGAAACGAAGTTTCGAACAATAACCAGAATCTCAATTGGCCAACAACCTCATATAGGAATCAAATACCCGAATAGATAACAAAATCTCGGAGGATGAACAGAATGCAAAGTATAGATATAAACAAAATCTCGAAGCAAAATCTCGTACCAGAAACAGAGTTCAACAAAATCTCAAATAACAATGAATCTCAACAGAGTTCGAATGGAAAATGAAATCTTCAATAGAATACCAAGTCACAGATGGAAAATAATTCTCGAATAGAAGATCTCGAACAAGAAGCAAGACCACAGATAATGAATAGAAAATAGTGTATCAATTAGGGAGTGGAAAACAAGCAAGGAATTCGTGGATATGAAACAAGCGAAATCTAAATTAGGAAACGAGATCAAACAAGGTCGTGAACAGAAAAAAATTCTTGAACAGGAATAAGTAACAAATAGGAAACAATTTCTCAAAATAGCAACCAAAGTCTTCAAACGAAGTCTCGAATAGGGACTGAATCTTAAGCAAGTGTCAAGATAGGAGTGAAGGTTCAACAATGTTTTGATTGGGATCAAGTTTCAAAAAAATTTCGGATAGGAATAAAATCTCGACTAGAACATGGTTCAAAATAGGAAACTTTTCAAATAGAAGCAAATAAAGCCATGAATATGAAACAGGATATCGAATAGTGAATTTCAAACAATTATCAAATTGTGGATCTGAAACAAACTTACCCGAATAGGAAACAATATCTCGAAATAAGTTTCGAATATCACATAGGATTTCAAACAAGAAAACAAGAAGTTTCGAGAAATGATTTAGGTGCTAAGAGGAATTAAAGGAAGACTGGGTTACGAATCATAATACATGGTTTCCTCCAACCATGCAAAAGAAGCCTTCTGCCTTCAATCTGTCTTCAGTATTCCTTCGGGACTGGAATTACTTCCATCTTCTTCACTGTTCTACGTAGACTGGTTCTTGCAGTAGTGCTCCATATAATTGCTGAATCCGAAGAGGAGGGTCCCCTTGCTGTAGTCCTGGTGCTCCTCGTGCTTGTCCTTGGGCAGTGTGATCAACGATCTCTGGGCAATCCTTGACTTGATGGGCAGGCGATCCGTAGTGCAGGTGTAGCCTTCGTCTCTGGCGGCACTCTTTATGGTGATGTCTTGACGGCGGCAGAAATTGTAGGTGGTCGTCATCTGAATCTGAGTCTGGGTCTCCCGCTGGGCTGAAGCGCAGAGCCTCTGTTAGGAATATACGTCTGCTGGCGTGCTGGCTGTTGAGATCTGCTCTCGATGATGCGACTGGTGGTGTGACCGAAAAAGTGCAGACTAAGTGTTGCGACGCTTTGCGAGTCAAGGATAGTTGTTGTCTTCGTCATAAGTCTTCATGTCGCTCCTGGGCTTTAGTTTTCCATCTTGTTGTATGTGCTACGAGCTGGATCTCCCGGTTGGTGACTTCAATATTCAGAGGAGTCGGGTTCTCAGGGACTTGAATGATCTTCAGTTGCGACTCCAGGTTCTCGATCGGTTCCTCGATGCAAGATATGTGTTCGGGGTCGGAGAAGTCCAAAGGTCTGGGAGTCTGGAAAGCAGAAGTCTTTTCTGGCTCGAGAAACGCATCCACAAGTCTGGCTTGGAAAATGATGGCTTGCTCTCTCTCTCTGGGTGTCAAGAAACTTTTTAAACATCTCCGTCAACTACGTACTACCCATAGGATAGTAGGGACGACCTACGGGGTGGAAGCTCGGAATCCTCAAGTATAGGTGGATCAACCGCTCCGATGTCGCGTGCTTTTGAACTATCTGAAAAACAGAAAACTGTTAAAATAACCTAGACCTAAATGCAACAAGTGTTTATAGAATATCAATATACCTGATATACCCTTATTTTCTGATTTTCCTATGTTGTGTTCAAGTTTCCTTAGTATAATCAAGTCCCCCAATAGTACGCTAAGACCTAGGTACCATTAGGATAGACCTGCATGGGCCACCACTAAAAACATGTCACGACCCTCTCCCGAATAATCGGATACGAGTCGGACACGCCTAGCCTTTGTTGTTAGACACAACAAAGTAAGCTGTACCAATCTAGGAAAACTAACCAGATATCAAGACAAGTATGAAAACACAGCATCTATAAATGTATCCCAGAAAAGAAGTACAAGATCAGAATTCTATTACATTCCAGCAAATGAAAGTAAGTCTAGTCTCAATACATGAAAAAATGCTAAAGGTAAACTCTAGGCTTCTGCAGCCTCTAGGTCACAAGCAGCTCCAGCTGGCTCAGCAAGAAAAGCAATATCCTGTCCATAATAGGTGTCGCACGGGGCCTCCAACTCACCTGCAACATATCATATTCAGGAGCGGAGCAAGTATATCCAAGAAAATGAACATGTACATCATGGTATGAATCAAGGAACAGGAATATATGTAAAGTACAGAAAATGAGAACAAGACATGAACTGAACAGGAAATACTGAAAGTAAAACAGGGAACATGGTAAGAGTCCTGAGCATGAAATACAACCTGAACATGAAGTACAACCTGAACATGAAATACAACCATGAAATCCTGAAATACAAACTGAATCCTGACATGTGCAATATTTGAAATACATCTTGATTGTGATCGGCTTGGGTAGATGCAATGAACCTGAAATGGTACGGCTTTGGCCCCGCATGTACGGTGCGGGACCCAAGCTATTCACATGAGTAGTAACAGGGTTTGATCACATATCTATAGTATTTTCCCTCCCAGACGCAAGTAATACATGGAACATGAAACCAGACAATATCGTGATACATCGTGTCACTCAAGGAGATTCAAGAATGAACATGCAAGACATGAGAAATAAACAAATCCGAGGAGTATACTTGTCTGTCACCGGGTGATCGAGAAAAGGTAGTAGAGATGGGAATCCCCCTGTTATATAGTTACAATTGATAAGTCAACAATTTAAAGTAGATACTTCTAGTCTAAATGTCATTCATCATAATTTGGTTTTTAACACTAACCTATCTCATATATATAACTCTATCTTACAAATACACAACCTAAAATAATATCCTAAAGTATGAGAAAACTCTAACATAGATTTCTTATCACACAACTTATGCTATGATTCCCAAAGTGGCCAACATCTAATAAACCACAGAGGTTCACTAAAGGAATAAAGTATTTAGTTTAAGATTAACTCAACTAACCAATACCCATCTAGTCCTAATTCAATCTTGTATAAGCTGACACCAACAGTCCCAGTTCAGTGCAACAGTCTCATGTGTCAGGACCTGCATCTTAGGTATTTAATAGGACTGAACAAGGTTGATACACCATAAGTCCTATTATTCATATCTAGATAGGATTCCCAGGTTTCAGGAATTTCCTAAATGGAAACTTATGATTCAGTCCCCAATCTCAGGACATGATTAATGGTTCAGGTCTAATTCAATTTCAAATAAGACTTGCTACTATATAACAGTACTTGTAATTTGGTTTTCAACTCACAATATCCAAGAATTAACCCCAGGGACCCAAAGTCTTAGGTCAAGCAGGACTGGTACACAGTCCAGTCCAATTCAAACAGGGTTCATCCTAGCTAATACTCTAAGTTATACAATCTAGTCACCATTTTCTAAACTGAGCTTACACCCAATAATCAGCCAGGAAGAGGCTAACCATCAGTTCTCTGGTTCAAAATTTATACCAACATCAACCTGGGAATTCCTAACAATTTTGAGGTAATTGCCAACACCCTAATCTCTATACTTCAAGTGGTATTACTGAACAGGACTGAACCATTGCAACTTCAATTCCTGGAACTTAATATTTACCCAAGGTTTACACTCAATCCTAGTTAAAGGTTGTTACAACCCAGATGGAGTGAAACCTGCACTCGAGAGGGTTTGCAAAACATGAAGTGAACCTAAAACCCATCTTCCAATTTCTGTCAAACCAATATCCATCTAACAGTCCCCATGAAATCAAATCTCAGTTCTCATATGAATTCACATATCATCCCCATGTGAATTCACATCACAGTCTCATGTGAAATCACATATCAATTCCATGTGAATATTAGTTCCATGTGAATTCACATCACAGTCTCATGTGAATTTACATAACAGTCTCATGTGAATGCACATATCAGACTTATGTGAAATCACATATCAGTTTCTAAAACAGGACTGAGCATATCACCTTGTGTGTTCAATCACATTCATTCCTGCATATAGTCCCCATGTCCTGTTCAGTCCCTAAACAGGACTGCTAAAAGTATCTGAAACAACAGTATACTTGCAGTAATCAATTTCCAAATCGAATTGAATCCCTGGTTTCAGTCCTCCTCATATGGCATTTGGAAAACAACACAAAATAAAAGTTAAATAACTTGTACAGGACACTAAACAAATTCTATCTACCATATATCTAACTAAGGAGTTTTTGTTTAACTCACACATCCAATCTTGTATCAGTCGTGTTGGAACTTCAGTTATCTCAAATCAGTCACTGTCCTAACACAATTTATGTGAAGTTCAGTCATGGTGTAAATCATTCCAGAACATCACTAGATAGGAATACCTAACCATGACAGTCCTAGATTGCTACACAGTTCTTCTCAACTGGAATTTGCTATCCCATGGTCTGTTTCAGGATTAAAACAACCCATCATGTAGATAACTGCCAAATCACTTCAGTCCAATAGCAGGGTATCCTACTCAGGTTTCCAGTTAATTCAGGCCAGACAATTTCTATCAAAGTGAGTTACCTCAATGGCTTTCACAAGTCAGTTAAACTCTTCAAAACCAAAAGCAATATCAAGTTTCCCAGGTTTCAATAGTGCATATACATTAACAGGTATTACTAGTTAAACAATGGTATGAAATCTCGGTTTCACACGACAATTACCAATATGAACCTCAATTCAAAGTTAATACCAATATGAAATCCAGAGAGCAGTGTAATTTAACATTGAACCCCTACACAGGGTGTTAATACTAGACAATTTACAGCCTACCCATAGGCTTATTAACAGTTTTCGAATTAAAAACAACAATAGAAATTACCTTGCTAACTTCGATTCACAAGTGAATCAATCCTCTGGTTCAAGACTGAGTAGGTTCTACCTACAGATGAATTTAGTAGTTCACTTGGTTAGAACAACACCTAGGAAATCAATCGAACAATTGAAGGGTTGAACATTCACCCTTGGTTCAAAATCAACACTTTAGATTTGGCAGCAATGGAGTTCAAGAACGAGGATCGACACCAAATCAACAGTCGATCTATGATCAAAGAAGCCATTGAAATTACAAATAAATCATCATTTAGATCATAAGCTCACTTCTTCGATTCGAGTGGATCAACCAACTCAACAAGTTTGAAGAAGAAGATGACCCAAATTCTAAGATCTGATTGAACAACACAAATTCCAAATCAAAACAGAAATTAAAAAATATACCTATGGATCAAATTGACAATTCACCTTGCCATTTGATCGTGGATTCAACTGGGACTGATTGGAATGTGAAGAAGATCTGAACGGCCAACATTAGCACAGCTATGTGGCTTTGAATCAAAGAAAACGATGAAGGCTCGATTACCAGTTTGAAGATTGCAGTGGCTCCCTCCGTGCCATTGTCATTCTGTGATCTGAACTTGCAAAGGAAGGAGAAGGAAAGGATTTGAAGAATTCTCTGAAATTGGTTGAGACAAAAGAAAAGGGATCTGATCCTATAAATAAATAGTGGGCTGGGGGTGGCGTGGGGATCAAGCTCAATTAGAGCAGGAATTCTTAATCTTTTCTGGCAGAGTCGGTTAGAGCACATGGCCCTGCCATGGCCGATAGGAAAAAAATCGAATTTGAAAGAAGTTCATTTGCTAAGAAGGTTAGAAGAGATGGAAAAGTAATTCCTTCTCCAGGATTTAATGACACTGTGGATTTAATGGACACTGGTTGGGCTGCCAGTGATGGGCCCAAACTAGTTGATGGGTTTAAATGAAATTAGGCCCAAGGTAAAATTAGATGATAACTAAAATGAATATGACTTCACCTATATTTAAATATAATAAAAATTCCTAAATTATTAATTAGTATAAAATTTTAAAATTTCAATATTTGGAAAGGTGGAGTTACAGTGTAGTATTCCAGACTGATCACATGTCAAAGGTACTTCTAACAGTTGGGAAGGTATTTTAGTTTATTTGTCTGCTATTAATTTTTCGTCTTTTCTTGCATCTTTTCTGTTTATTTTCAAAACATATAATTAATGTCTAACCTCTATTTTATATTCATTTTTATATTGGAACTGTATTCAGTGAATTGTACGCGTTCCATTCCTGACTGGAAACCAAAATTTTACAAATTAGTCGCGGCTACCTTTAGCATCAGATTCGGAAGACATGGGTATATGCGGAGGCCAAACCTAGAGGCTAGTTAAATAGTTTAGTATTCATGTAGTTGTCTTTTTATAATTTTGTGAGACATTGTACCTTGTATTCAAATGTAAACTTGTGAATATTGTAATTAATTTAGTTTGTGAATGAGCAAATAAAGTATTTCTTACATGCGATATTGAGCATTGTGGCTAGACAGCGTTCTACCACCGACACTGCGGCGTAGGCTGGCTTGGATACGCGCTCACATCCGTTTAAAAAAAAGGGTGCGGGTCGTGACAAGTTTTTTTGGTGGCCCATGCAGGTCAGTCTTTGCCAGTTGTGCGAACTCGTGGGTACCGTATTAGTCGTACTACTGCGAGCCTGCGACTAGGAAATGCTCATTCACAACTAGGAGTAAATCAATTTTAAGAGAATGGCTAGGATTAGGAGCCCCTAATTTAATTTGACATTGGGTAGTTAAGGTTGCTACATAGGTCTCACTAGATGACTTTCAGGATACATTATCACATTTTGATTCGACGGTATTTCTAAGGGGGGTAGACTCGTAACATCTTCCCAAAAATTTTAAAAATAGCATTTATTCCTTTTATTTGAATTAAGATATGATTTTTGAAAATTTTACAATATTTAATTTAATTAATTATTATAGAATGCCTTAGTCTTGGTTAATTTTGGAGCGCCATCTGACTAATAGTGTGGCACGGATAATGCATGGTAAGCTTTGACTAGCGTATTAGCTATAGTAGAGAAGGTCGAGTCATAGGTGTGTACTAACTAGGAAAACTAGGCCAAATCGTGGCATAATCCTAGGAATAATTTAATTACTTATTATTAAGATTATTGGCTTTTAGAAGGCCTGGTTGTTCCAAATTAGCCCGAACCCAACCCAAGTTCTGGTGGTCAGGTAGTGCGACCGATGTCGTCCATGTAGATATAGATGTGTATAATATATTGGTAGTCATCCCGAGGATAGATTGAAACAGGGAATCAATATGGCACATGATAGGGAATATCAAAGAAGGACAATTAAATTCAATGCAAAAGAGTTGTCATGGTAATCAAAAGATCAAAAATTTCCTAAAATGTGATTGAGTAACTCCTATCATATTCTAGATCCTATGTCCTAATCGCAGGCTCATAATTAGCACTCTAAGTCGAGCACTATTACGAGATCGCACTAACTGCGACACAGACCTGCATGGGCCACCACAAGAACGTGTCACGACCCGTACCCTGATTAGGGGCACGAGCACGTGGGACGTCCAGCCCGCCGCAGAATTGACGGTAGAACGTTGTATATGACATCTGTAAATACTACGACTAAATAGTATAAAGGTACCTGTCATCTCCGCACGGAGGAATATAATATGGCATAACTCAATCATAAGATAAAACTAAGGTAGATAGCACGAAAAGGAAATATGATAGAAGTGAAAATAGAAAATAAGTTCAAGATCCAACACAAGCCCAGAGATACACAACATCACGGAGTCACAAAATATAATATAGAATACTACAGTCTGAAAGTACTAGCTGGATCACAGTCCAGGCAAACCTAACTAAGATATACTACTCTAGGTGTGCAAAGTCTAGTGGCTCTACTATCAGGCCACAGTCCTGGACTACTCCATCTATCTCGACCCCATAATAGGTCGAGCAGTCTGCCTCAGAATCATCTGTAATATATCAACGGTATCCTGTCAGAAAAATGAGCAAGTACAAACACTAAAAGCAGTTCCATATGAATTGACAAATTCTATAAGAGACAATTATAATGAAATACAAGACAAAGATATAGGATGACTTAGAAACCATTCAGAAGCCGAGTTACAACCCTTAAACCAAACAAGGACCGAGGTTGTAACCCTTCTCCCGAACAGAACTTAGCCTCCAATCAAGGTATAGCATAAGAGCATGTAGAACATGTGAGTAATGAATATCATAACATGGTGAGAAAGTACTGAATGTAGAACAGAACAGGATATAAGATATGATAAAATAAATATAAAATGTGCCTTGAATTATTAGAGCGTTATGTGATCGGCTTAGGAATGTTACAGGACATGCTATCAACTTGGCCCGACAATCACAAGAAAATCTCTGGAAAGGGTCATGCCTGTAGTGCCCCGCTCCTCGCGGTCCACTATGTAATACCTACAGCTTGCTGACTCAGTCTTTGGGGAAACCTTTGCCGGTATCGATTGATCACGGATGAAATGCAATGAACCATTCCAATTGATGGATTGGCTTCTATTGAAATGAATCCAAGAGTTTTGTTGGATGTTTTCTTTCGCTGCTTGGTTTTGATGAATGCGTTTTTGTGTTGGTTTTCGATGATTGGTTTTATTGTTCGCTTTCATCGCATTTCGCATTCATTTCGAATCTTGAGAGAAAGAGATGAAGTATGCTAATCAACTGTTGGTGCCAATGTAGGCCGAGTGAATTGTTCGTGAACGGCACGTGAAGTCCCTCCTTCTCTCAACTAAGATTCATCTTGGTGAGTTGCTCTAACCGGGCTTGCATTTATTTATACGTCCTAATAAAAATGATCTCTAGTCCACTTTGTTGCCTTGTCCCTGTGATCAGCGATACCTCAATAACAAAAGATAAAGAGAAGATAATGAATTGAATCATTTGCTGGATTATATGTTGCCACTTCACCTGTTGTCTATGAATATGCTTCAAATGTTTAGATGTGTACAGACGAACTTGTATGCATTGCCACAGTAAGAGAATTGTCCCAAAGCTAGGAGCTACAAGCTCTGTCATATACCAAAGCAAAGCATAAGTACTTGTGTTGCCTAACAGTCGCCTTATAGAGTATGCATAGGTCCTGGACAACTTGTATACAAGAAAACTAGATCTCTCGAGCGGGTCTGGGGGCACCTGGAATCGCTCGGCCTGGGGAGATTGTCTAGACACTATGAGGTACAAGGGCCTCGGGTGTTGCATCAATGTCCTTAGCGACGAGCTGAACCCATGTGTCACAGCGGCTAATCATGGGAAATGACCCGTGGACCAACATATAGTTAGTTGTATTTATGAAATCAGAGTGCATTACAACCTAAGAAAAGATACAGAATTCAACAGTATGCTTTTATATCATATGCAAATTATGCTAACCTGTTTTGTAAAGGGATGACTGTCGGCGTTGGTAAGTTGGTTATGATTATTCTACTGTCATTGTTTCTTATGAATTATTAAAAAGAACCTAGACAAGTAGAAAGAGCACTAGTAAATATGTAGCTTCACATGTTGAATTAGTGCAGATATTTGTGAGTTTCGGTGAAGAGCCGCTCGCCAGTACATGATGTGTGCTGACCCACGTTGTGGGCATCTTTTTCAGAAAGCAAAGGAGACATGAGGATTTCAAGTGAGGCACCGAAGCTCGTCTAGCCCAGTAGAGCTCGTGGATCGCCTCGAAGTTTCAATTTCATTCCAGTCAAGTTTCAAGTTTTCATTTCCTTTGAAGGTATCTTTTATTTCCAGCATGTAATAGAGGGATATGATGTATGGACATTGCGACTATTTTCAAAAGAGAGTTTCAAAGAGAATCATGTAGCCAAAATATAAGGCACTCTGAGTTTGCAAAGCTTTGTACTTGTATTCCTATCAAGTTATCAATAAAAGAAGTATTCCATTTCAAATCTCTGTGTCCAATATTTGGTTTTCTGCAATGAATGGGTGCGTGCGTGTGTTTTGCTTAACTAGTGGGTGCGTGCGTATGTTTTTGCTTGACTATTTGTTTTTGTGCAGGTACATGGCCTTGTGCAAGCACAACTTAGGCTTGCACGGCATCACGCCTTAGCGAGGACGATCGATCCCGCAGGGATCCAGGCAAGACGGACGACCCTAGCGGGATCGGGGCGTGACAATGCCGGCCAACCTGGATAACGAGCACATGAATAAGATCTCGCTATACCCTACGTGAGGTGAGGGTGACGCAAGCACAAGAATATAGTGACAAGAAGGCTTTGATCACATAGTCCCTAATAATTCTCTATTTCTGAATAGTATAATGGATCTGGACAAGACACGTCATGACACGTGATTCTATAAGAGGGTAGCAAGTCCCCTTAGAAATCGGTGTCTATACAAGTACAGAAAATAAGACAAAAAATGTACCAATATACCAAAAAACTCTAGGAACAACATCTCATGTCATGATCCAACATATACTAGTCCGTGAACTATCGTGACTGGAAATCGAGTAAGACACTACAGCTGAATCGAATATAGCAGATATCAAGACAATAAAAACTATCAGTGAATGTACTCGCCTGTGGTCCTGAGCTGATAAGGTGAACAGACGCTCGAAGTAATCACAGACCTAGAGATGAGATACTATAAGTTAAACAGGATTTTATAATGAAAGGAAAACTAATTTAAGTCATGATATGCAAGTCTAAGTCAAACTAGGTCAAACTGGGTCATAGTAGGTCATACTAGATCATACTAGGTCACTGAAAGTCAATCCAAGTCAAACTAGGTTAAACTGGGTTAAATGTTGACTTATAGTTAACTTTTGGTCAACTGGTCAACTCTAGGTCAACCCTAGGTCAAACTAGGCTAATGTTGACCAACTGTTGACTTTCAGTAAACTGGTCAACACTGGTTTGGTTTCGGTCAAATCTAGTCACTTTTAGGCTAAGTTTGACTTTCGGTTGACTTTTGGTTAAAATGGTCAACCGAGGTCAAAACTAGTCCAAGAGCACTATTTCTGACCATTACCAACCAAGGAAACCAAATTTCACTTATATCTTAAACCCTAAATCACATACCTTAGCTATAGGCAATTACCTTATCTTAGAAATAGGATAAATCCTATTTACCCTAAGATACCATATTGGTATCTTATGATACCACTCAACTCTAGCTTTAATATCTATAACCATACATTAACCTCATCTACTCTTAAATTAATACCATATCTAACCTATAACTCACTCTCTAACACAACACTAATTTACCCTACCTTGCTAACATCCTAATTCCTTATTACTTCTCATAGACTCTCACATACACACACACACAAACACAAACACCTAAGGGTTTTTGGGACTGATTTGGATGGATGGATCAATGGGTTAATGAATGGTGGGTGAATAAAATGATACATGAATGGATGGAAGGATTTATGAATGGATGAATGCATATATGAATGTATGTGGAGATATAGATGTATGAATGTATGGATAATTGGATGACAGAATTTGATGAAGGGATGAATAGATTAATGAAGTGATGAATGAATGTTTGAATAGTGAATGAGTGCTGAATGAATGGATAGGTGAATGAGGACATGGATGAATGGGTGGATATGTATTAATGGATAAAGGGGATGGCTGATGAATGGATGGATGAATTAACATGGCTGAATTGAATGAAAGGGGTGAATGAATGGATGAAGAGGTGATATGGATGGCTGCCCCTCTCCCCCTCCATTGTTGCTACTGCAGCAGTTCCTAATGCTGCTGCTGCTGTTGAATATGCAGTCCCTTGTGGGGACTGCAGCTGCTCACTGCTGCTGCCAAGGGGGCAGCAGCTCTCTCTCCCTCTCGAGCAGTTGCCACTGCTGCTACTGCCATTTCAGCAGCTCCCCCCCATTCCTTCACTTCCTCTCATCTTCCTAACACTCTCTCTATCACTCCACATCCCTCTCTATTACTCTCTATCCACACAACATCTAACATATATATATAAAGACACACACACACCAATATATATATACATGACACACAATATATATATATATAGAGAGAGAGAGAAAAAAATATATATAGAGAGAGAGAGAGACACATACATATATATATATATATATATATATATATATATATATATATATATATATATATATATATATATATATAGAGAGAGAGAGAGAGAGAGAGAGAGAGACACACACACACACACACACACACAACACATAATATATATATATATATATATATATTATATATATATATATATATATATATATATATATATATATATATATATATATATATATATATATATATATATATATATATATATATTGAGAGAGAGAGAGAGAGAGACGCATACATAAAACAAATGAAAAAATATATATAAGATACAATATGATACATTGAAGAACTACACTCTATAAATCTAAAATCTGAGATTAAAATAGGAATAAATCATTCACACAAAATATCAACCACTTGGTGTGTCCAAAATTGGGGGTTTCCCACTAGGACATAAAACTATACTAGGACACAACCTAAAGACCTCCAAATGGATCCAAAATGGACACAAATGGAGACACAACTATGGGGGTCATTCCTATGGATTCAAAATGGTCCTAAATGCATGTAGGAATGAAATAGAGGAGAGATTATACCTTCCGGTTGATCAAATCCAAGAAAACTCCTCCCGATACGACACCAACACGAAGAGACCTCCAAATGGACACGAACAAGATCCAAAATTTTCCAAATCTAGCTAGCTCCTCCTCTTGATTGAAATAGAGAAGAAATGAAGTGGATTGATGAAGAAATGGATTGATTTGAGATGGAAATGAATGGAGACTCCTCTCTAATTTTGGGGAAGAATAAGAGAGAGAATTTTTTTGTGGATAATAAGAAAGGAGAGGCTCATCCCTATCCCTCTAGTGGCCGGCCAAGTGTGGCTAGGTGTCCCCTTATCCAAATGTCTAAAATACCTCCACTTGTCTTATTGATTAATATTAGGAATAGTTTTTAGGTTGAGGCTAAATTAGTCTAGTTTTAAGTCTCTAATTAAACCAAACCTATTCATGAATAATTAATCCAACATACTAACTAAAAATATTGTCATGTGGGCCATGCCTAACTAATGAGTGGCTTCCACTAGAGTCAAAGCTACTCCGGGTCCCCGATACAAGTCGGATTGAGTTAAAATTCGAACCCGACTCAAATAACCCCAAAATAATATCATAAATAAATAAATAATTTTTAAATTATTATAAAGTAAAAAATGACCAAAATACTCCTGTTCTTGAAAACTGGAGGTGACAAATCTATCCACCTAAAAAAAATTTTGTCCTCAAAATTAAAACAAACAAACACCGAAATCACATGCAGTAACAAAAGAATTATACCTCGGGGCTCAAAGAGATAAGGGAAACGCTCCCGCATGTTATCCTCTCTCTCCCAGATAGACTCACCTGGAGAGTGATGCCTCTATGCAACACGAACCAATGGTATAACCTTGTTCTGGAGCACCTTCTCCCTACGATCCAGAATCTCCACTGGCTGCTCTGGATAGTGAAGAGTAGGCCCCACCTCGATCGCTGAATGGTCCAATACATGGCTGGGGTCTGCAACATACCGCCTCAGCTGCGACACATGGAATACGTTGTGCACCCCCTCTAGCGTAGGTGGTAAGTCTAGTCGATAAGCTACTGCACCGACCCTCTCAATGATAGTGAAAGGTCCGATGTAGCGCGGACTAAGCTTTCCGCCTCCGCCAAAGCAAATCGTGCCCCGTATCGAAGAAATCTTTAGGAACACCAAAACACCAGCCTAGACATAAAACAAACTCAGCACACAAGACAAACAAACAATCACAAGCATCACAAACATGAACTGAAACTAACCTCGAACTCTAACGATCTCCGGTAGCTATCGGCCCAATGCCGCTGCCTATCCTGAGCCACCCGAAGTCTGTCTCTAATCAACCTGACCTTCTCAGCTGCATCCACTACCATCTCCGGTCCAAGCAGCACTCTCTCACCGACATCTTCCCATAACAAGGAAGTACGACTTCTCCGTCTGTATAGAGCCTCGAATGGCGACATCTCTATACTGGCCTGATAGCTGTTGTTGTAAGCAAACTCTACCAGGTGAAGATGGTCCTCCCAAGAACCCCCGAGATCAAGCACACACGTACAAAGCATATCCTCCAAAGTCTGGATAGTCCTCTCTGACTGCCCGTCTGTCTGGGGATGATAAGCGGTACTAAACTTGAGCGAGGTGCCCAAGCTAGTCTGTAAACTCCTCCAGAAGTGGAAAGTAAAACAACTATCCCGGTCTGAAACTATGCTCACAGAAACCCCATGTAATCTTACGATCTGACGAACGTACAGCTCTGCCAGCCTCTCCGTAGACAACCCCACTTTGAAATAAAAGAAGTGGGCCGATTTGGTCAATCTATCAACTATGACCCAAATCGCATCTTTTCCTCCAGGAGATCGTAGAAGTTCGGACACAAAGTCCATGGTGATGTGCTCCCACTTCCACTCAGGAATGGATAGTGGCTATAGCAACCCACCAGGCCTCTGTCTCTCGGCCTTCACCTGCTAACATACCAAGCAGCGAGATACAAACTGAGCTACCTCGCACTTTATGCCGTACCACCAAACGTGCTCCCTCGGATCTCTATACATCTTGTTGGCCCTAGGATGCATAGAGTACTGAGAGCGATGTGCTTCCTGAAGAACCTCCTCCCGAAGCTCTCCATTCGAAACGTACAGTCTAGCACCGTGTCGCAGCAACCCATCTTCGGCAATAGAGAAATCATCGAGCAACCCTGCCCGCACCTGCTCCCTGATGCTCTTCAGGGCAACATCATTATACTGTGCTGATCTGACTCTGTCCATCAACTCAGACTAAATTCTGTAAGCCCTACATCTGCACCTCTATACCCGAAATAATTACCTCGATTCCCAAACTGTCCAGGTCAGCCAAAAGATGACGATCTGCCGTCTGATACATAGCTACTGGATACCTGCTCAAGGCATCTGCAACTACGTTGGCCTTTCTGGGATGGTACTGCAAGACGATATCAAAATCCTTCATCAGCTCGAGCCACCGTCTCTGCCGCATATTCAGCTCCTTCTGAGTGAACACGTACTTCAAGCTCTTGTGATCAGTGAAGATCTCAACCCGCTCTCCATACAAGTAGTGTTTCCACAACTTCAAAGCAAAGATAACAGCGGCCAACTCCAGATCGTGAGTCGAGTAGTTCTTTTCATGAGGACGTAATTGCCTAGATGCATAGGTAATCACCTTCCCGTGCTGCTGAAGAACACAACCCAAACCCCTGCCAGAAGTGTCACTGTAGATCGAAAAACCACCGGTCCCAGACGATAATGTCAAGATCGGAGCTAATGTCAACCTCTTCTTCAGCTCATCGAAGGCGGCCTGACACTCCTCAGTCCAGACAAACTCTACGTCCTTCCTGGTGGGTCTAGTCATCGGATCCGCAATCCGCGAGAAGTCCTGGACGAACTTTCGATAATAGCCAGCCAAACCCAGAAAGCTCCGAATCTCGGTAACTGAACTGGGAGTAGACCAAGACTCCACTGCTACAATCTTCTTCTGGTCCACAGAGATCCCGTGCTCGGTCACAACATGACCCAAGAACTCGACCTGGTCCAGAAAGAACTCGTACTTCGAAAGCTTCCCGTACAACTGCTCCTTCTTCAGAGTCTCGAGCATAATCCTCAGATGCTCTTCGTGCTCCTCGGGTGTCTTCGAGTAGACCAAGATATCATCTATGAAGACAACCACGAACTTGTCAAGGTACTGATGGAATACCTTGTTCATCAAATTCATGAACACTGCTGGGGCGTTGGTAAACCCAAATGGCATGACAGTGAACTCATACTGGCCGTACCGAGTCCGAAAAGCCATCTTCGAAATGTCTTCCCGCTTTACCTTCAGCCGATGGTAACCGGACCTCAGGTCTATTTTCGAAAACACCTTCGCGCTGCTCAACTGATCGAACAAGTCGTCAATCCTCGGCAACGGGTACTTGTTCTTGATAGTGAGGTTGTTGAGCGCCCTGTAATCGATACACATGCATATCGTACCATCCTTCTTCGGTACAAACAGAACTGGCGTGCCCCAAGGTGATGAACTGGATCTGATAAATCCTTTGTCCTGTAGCTCGTCTACTTGCTTCTTCAGCTCTGCCAAATCGCTGTTGTTGACCCTATAGACGTACTGTAAAATAGGCTCAGCGCTCGGCACTAAGTCTATAGAGAACTCAACGTCTCTATCTGGCGGCATCCCAGGCAACTCCTCAGGAAAAACATCCATGAAATCAGCTATCAATGGATGCGGCAATGCCTGCCCCGCCAGCAAAGCTCCACATAACCCATCTCCCGGCTCAGCTGCTCTCCTGGCAAACACAAACTCTGGTTCTTTCGACGGCCTAAACAGAACCCTACCTCCTCTACAGTCTATACTAGCATGGTGCATGCTCAACCAATCCATTCCGAGTACCATATCATACCTCGGAAGGGGCATTACGAGCAAGCACGCGCTCAAATCCCGGCCTCTTAATGTAACTCTCCGCCCCTTGCAGATATTATTAACCAAGATAATGCCTTCCCCGGTCAATATCTTGCAAGTCCTACCCATATACTAAGCAATAATGTTGTATCTTAGAGCAAAGGAAACAGACACAAAACTATGAGTGGCACCAAAATCAAACAAGGTAAAGGCAGGAAAAGAATCAGGAAGAACGTGACATGCCACAACATTACCCACTGGCTCTACCTCCTTCTCTGTTGTCAAGGAGAACACACTGCCCACAGGTGCTCCCCTCTGGTGCTATACGAAGCGCTGCTGCTGGGTCTGAAGTGGAGGACCTCTCTGCTGAGCTGCTGGTCCTCTAGCATGCTGCACTCTATCCTGGCCTCCTCAGATTCTACGAACGTGGCAATCCTTCAGCTAGTGGTCGGGCACCCCACAATATAGATATACGCCCAACCTCTTTCTATAGGCCTCTCGAGTGTGCCCGGCTTCCCGCAGAAGCCGTACGGAGTAGTCTGCCTCTGGCCCTACCCCGGGTGCTGGTGTGCACGTGCTGGTGCATGCTGAATCTGTAACTGAGGCTGCTGATGAATCTACCTCTGCTGGAAATAAGGGCGCTTCGCCGGCCCCGCACTAGAGCTCATTCCAAGAACATCGCTGCCCCTCTTCGACTTGAGGTCGAAGTCCTCCTCTGCTATCTGTGCCTCCATCAGTATCTGCTCGAAGGTCGCATCGCGTCGCCCAGAAGTACGAGTGCGAACCGTATGAATAAGAACCCTCTGGAACTTGCGGGCCTTATACCCCTTATTCTGGATCAGATCTGGTGCAAACCTACTCAGACGGAAGAACTTCGCTGTATACTCGTCCACCGACGAGTTCCCTTGCACCAATCCGACGAACTGGCCCTCCAGAGCTGTCAAAGCCACATCGGGGTAGAACTTCTCCTTAAAGAGCCGCCTGAAGTTCTTCCATGTCAAACCCCTCACCGATGCACGAGGATCCGTACGAAACCAAGTCAAGGCGATATCGAAAAACTGACTCGCCGCAAACGTCACCCAAAGCCCTTTCGGGACCTCTGCTAACTCCAGGCTCCGCTGGATATCCTCCAACCAGTCATCTGCATACAGGATACCCTTGGTACCCTTGAACTCCCTCGGGTTCATCTTCCTGAAATCTAGGCATGTGCCAGGTCTCCCCTGACCCTGCTGCTGAACTGGGGCACCCTGAACTATACCCGGCACAACCCTCTCTACTGCTGCCATCGCCATTTGGTGGGAGTTCTCCATGCTCTGTCGTAACACCTCTGTCAGGCGGTGAGATGTCAGCCTGATGCTGCTGTGCCTCGGCCTAGGCCCTCTGGGTCTGCAACATCTGCTGTAGAAGAGCCATCATCTGCTGTGCATCAGTCGGTAGCGGAGGCGGCGGTAGAAGAGTCTCAGGAATGACTACGGACGGTCCCGCAGCTGGAGGTGGAAGACCTCCTGGAATCGTCGCTGCTACTTCCGCCTGAAGGGCAGGAACTGAGGTGGCAACTCCCTCAACTGCAGCTCCCTCAACCGGAGGTGGAGGTCCTACCGGATCGGGCCTCTCTGAAACAGCACTAGATCTTGCTGCCTAAGAGCGAGTAATCGTCATCCTGAGGATAGATTGAAACAAGGAATCAATATGGCACATGATAGGGAATATCAAAGAAGGACAATTAAATTCAAAGCAAAAGAGTTGTCATGGTAATCAAAAGATTAAAAATTTTCTAAAATGTGATTGAGTAACTCCTATCATATCCTAGATCCTATGTCCTAATCGCAGGTCGTAATTAGTACTCTAAGTCGAGCACCATTACGAGATCGCACTAACTGCGACACAGACCTGCATGGGCCACCACAAAAATGTGTCACGACCCGCACCCTGATTAGGGGCACGAGCACGTGGGTACGTCCAGCCTACGTCGCAGAATCGGCGGTAGAATGTTGTATATGACGTCTGTAAATACTACGACTAAACAGTATAAAGGTACCTGTCATCTTCGTACGGAGGAATATAATATAGCATAACTCAATCACAAGATAAAACTAAGGTAGATAACACGGAAAGGAAATTCGATAGAAGTAAAAATAGAAAATAAGTTCAAGATCCAACACAAACCCAGAGATATACATAATATCACAGAGTCACAAAATATAATATAGAATACTACAGTCTGAAAGTACTAGCTGGATCACAGTCCAAGCAGACCTAACTAAGCTATACTACTCTGGGTGTACAAAGTCTAGTGGCTCTACTATCAGGTCATAATCCTGGACTACTCCATCTATCTCGACCCCATAATAGGTCGAACGGTCTGCCTCGGAATCATCTGTAATATATCAACGGTATCCCGTCAGAAAAATGAGCAAGTACAAACACTAACAGCAGTTCCATATGAATTGACAAATTCTATAAGAGACAATTATAATGAAATACAAGAAGGATGACTTGGAAACCATTCGGAAGCCGAGTTACAACCCTTAAACCAAATAAGGATCGTGGTTGTAACCCTTCTCCCGAACAGAACTTAGCTTCCAATCAAGGTATAGCATAAGAGCATGTAGAACATGTGAGTAATGAATATCATAGCATGGTAAGAAAGTACTGAATGTAGAACTGAGCAGGACATAAGATATGATAAAATAAATATAAAATATACCTTGAATTATTAGAGCGTTAGGTGATCGGCTTGGGAATGTTACAGGACAGGCTATCCACTTGGCCCGACAATCACAAGAAAATCTCTGGAAAGGGTCATGCCGGTCAGAAAGGCTTTGATCTCGCTACACCCTACGTGAGGTGAGGGTGACGCAAGCACAAGAATATAGTGACAGGAAGGCTTTGATCACATAGCCCCTAATAATTTTCTATCCCCGAATAGTATAATGGATCTGAACATGACACGTCATGACACGTGGTTCCATAAGAGGGTAGCAAGTCCCCTTAGGAATCAGTGTCTATACAAGTACAGGGAACAAGACAGGAAATGTACCAATATACCAAAAAACTCTAGGAACAACATCGCATGTCATGATCCAACATATACTAGTCCGTGAACTATTATGACTGAAAATCGAGTAAGACACTACAACTGAATCGGATATAGCAGATATCAAGACAATAAAAACTATTAGTGAATGTACTCGCCTGTGGTCCTGAGCTGATAAGATGAACAGACGCTCGGAGTAATCACAGACCTAAAGATGAGATACTATAAGTCAAATAGGGTTTTATAATGAAAGGGAAACTAATTTAAGTCATGATATGCAAGTCTAAGTCAAACTGGGTCATACTGGGTCATACTAGGTCATACTAGATCATACTAGGTCACTGGAAGTCAATCCAAGTCAAACTAGGTTAAACTGGGTCAAAGGTTGACTTATAGTTGACTTTTGGTCAACTGGTCAACTCTGGTCAACTCTAGGTCAACCCTAGATCAAACTAGGCTAATGTTGACCAACTGTTGACTTTCAGTCAACTGGTCAACTCTGGTTTAGTTTCGGTCAAATCTAGTCACTTTTAGGCTAAGTTTGACTTTCGGTTGACTTTTGTTGACTTTTGGTCAAAACGGTCAACCGATGTCAAAACTAGTCTAAGAGCACTATTTCTGACCATTACCAACCAAGAAAACCAAATTTCACTTATATCTTAAACCCTAAATCACATACCTTAGCTATAGGCAATTACCTTATCTTAAAAATAGGGTAAATCCTATTTACCCTAAGATACCATATTGGTATCCTATGATACCACTCAACTCTAGCTCTAATATCTATAGCCATACATTAACCTCATCTACTCTTAACTTAATACCATATCTAACCTATAACTCACTCTCTAACACAACACTAATTTACCCTACCTTGCTAACATCCTAATTCCTTATTACTTCTCATAGACTCTCACATACACACACACACACAAACACAAACACCTAAGGGTCTTTGGGACTGATTTGGATGGATGGATGAATGGGTTAATGAATGGTAGGTGAATGAAATGATACATGAATGGATGGAAGGATTTATGAATGGATGAATGCATATATAAATGTATGTGGAGATATAGATGTATGAATGTATGGATAGTTGGATGACTGAATTTGATGAAGGGATGAATAGATTAATGAAGTGATGAATGAATGTTTGAATGGTGAATGAGTGTTGAATGAATGGATAGGTGAATGAGGATATGGATGAATGGGTGGATATGTACTGATGGATAAAGGGGATGGCTGATGAATGGATGGATGAATTAACATGGCTGAATTGATTGGAAGGGGTGAATGAATGGATGAAGAGGTGATATGGATGGCTGCCCCTCTCCCCCTCACATTGCTGCTACTGCAGCAGTTCCTACTGCTACTGCTGCTGTTGAATATGCAGTCCCCTGTGGGGACTGCAGCTGCTCACTGCTGCT